>JAQHUG010000265.1:1853600-1901313 GCA_028555095.1 Dicrostonyx torquatus | reverse complement strand
GCACCAAGCTACACAGAGAAACCCTGTCTCTAAAACAACACACACAAACAAAAAAGTCATTTTCCTCTTTCTAACGTGTGGGTTCCAGGGAATGAACTCAGGTTATCAGATCTGGCAGTAAGTATCTTTATCTGCTCAGCCATCTTCCTGGAACAAACCATTTTCAACATAAAAAACAATGAATAGTAATCCTGAGATTATCCACTGTTTGAATAAAAAAATGAGAATTTTAAAATAATATTTTAGGGTGGAAAGGAAAATAAGACAATGAAAGGATAGAAAACCTCAGCTGAGAAATACAAAGAATTTAAAAAAACTAAATAGAAAGTACCAGTTCAACTATGTTGATATCAATGCTCCCCAAACTCATCTATTAGATTTAATGTATATCCAATCAAATTCTTCATAGTAGTTTTTGTAGAAATTAAAAAATTCTCAACTTTATTTTAAGAAGCAAGCAAACTAAGATGATCAAAACTATTTTGAAACAATAATAAATGGCTGTAAGGCCCATACTACCTTGCTTAAATGTAGTATAACACCACTGTAATTAAGAGATGTAATATTGGAGGAGAGATAGACCAATAGAAGAGAATTTAGGGTCTAGAATACATATTCACATCTATGCTATCAACTTGATTTTCCATAAAGGTACACAGCGACTTGAAGGGGGAGTTTAAAGAAATCTTGCTGGGACAACTGGACATCGGGGTGCCCAAAGATGAACCTGGATTTCTACTTGGCATCATATATGGAACTGACCTAAACAGATTATAGACCTAAAATCTAACAGTATAAAAAATCCTATAAATAAAAAAGAGAAAATATCTTGACCTTGAGTAAGGTAAAAACTTATTTTAACACACACGCACGTGCCCCCCAACTCTAACCCACAAAAGAAAGAAAAATCAGTAAACTGAAATTCATATAAAGAAAATTCACTCCTTGAAATCCAGTGTGAAGAAAATCAAAATCAAAAACCATAGAAGCCATAAAGCACTCGTGATACTAAGACTAATATCATACCTTGATACACTTACCTGGAAACAGGTCAAACTGTTCCCGCCTGTCTCAAACCTAAAGCACCATGAGCTCTTGTACATTGTTGATTGCTGATGGGAACGCACAGTGGAATGGCCACTTTGCAAACAGCTTGACAATTCCTTAAGTAGTTTACCCAAGAGGAACTGAAACCTTTATCCACACAGAATCTATGTAGAATGGTCCTCAAGGTTTTCACTGTTATTGCTAGGACTCAAAAGCCATCCAATCGGCCATCAGCTGTGAACAGACAAACTGTGTGATCGCTACTCAGGAAACGCTACGGATTAACAAAAGGTAAAAACTTTTGATACATGTGGCAACTTTAATAATCCTTCCTCATGTTAAGCTAAATAAAATAAGATAAACTCAATAATCTACCTACTATTCCATTTTATTTATACAAATCCACTCAGGAAATGTCAAAACTGTAAAATATTTCAGCTGTTCATAGGAGCTAGAGGGTCAGAGTTCTTCACTACAAAGAAGCCAGAGAGAATTCTTACTCATGTACTGATTATCATGGTGTTTATGTGACTACATTTATTTTTCAAATCTCACAGTATAAGGTACATTGTATAAATTATACCACAGTGTTGAAACTGAGAAAAATAAGGTAAAATAAAAATATTTTCAGATAACAGAAAAATTGAGAACATCTGGTGTCCACAGACTTACAACTGCATAATAAGCTGAAGGAAATTCTTTAGAATAAAGATAAATGAAAGCAGATGTAAACATTTGTCTAGGGGATGAGCATAGATGGTTGCAAATAATATATATATATATGTAAATGTGCTTTTAGAATTGAATTTAAGTGCTAGGTAGACATACTCAGAATTTAAAGAAAGCAAGTGCTATCATTTGGATATTGAAAGTTCCTCACAACATCCTATGGTTACCTGGGATTGTGCTTCTGGGTGATGGAGGAGCCCCGAAGGAGCTCTGTGAGTTACTGGAAGTATGCCTAGTAATAGATTAATGAGACTCTGGCCACTCCCCTTTCTTTTGTTCCCTTGGCTATGATGAGATGAGTATCTCTGTTGTGCCATATGCTAATCCCTTGCCGCACTGCCTTACATAGGACAGTACAATAGGATCAACATGTGACCTGAGACCCCTGAAACTATGATCTAAGGAAAAATAGTTACCCATCAAATTTTTATAAATTATATCAGATAGTTTCTTATGACAAGAAGCTAACACAGAAAACAATTTGAACTTCCTAAGATAGAGCACAGTAAGAATGAGACTATATGACATAGATCATTTAGGATACCCTCAATTTAGGAAATGTGATTTCTTCAGTAGAGACAGTGTTCTGGGTAACCTAATCCTCAGGCATTAGAAAATAATACCACATCACAATATAAACAACACAGTTAAAGCCCTAAGTAAGACATGATTTCCCTCCTCTTCCCCTGCTGCTTTCAATAGTAGAGACTCTGGAAAAGGTTCTGAGGAAGTCTTTTGGTCACACACAAGATGCTTTTTGTTTTTCCATTTTAACTTACAACTTTTTTTTATGAGTTTATTATTACCTGACCCCAACTTTTCTGTGTCACTATGTCTGTTATTTCTTTAGTGTTTGTCATTTCTCTCATCCCCCATTACCGTTAATCAGGTCAAGACACCAAGCCATGCTGGTTACCATATGGTACAGAAGGTAGAAAGGAATTCTGATCTGGTGAACAACCAAAAGTGGAGGGTATTTGAAAGCCACATTTAATTAATGCTGTTTTATAGTTTACAGTAAAGGAGGTAGCCCCTGTGGCCAGACTGAATTAATAAAACCGAAACAGCATGAATTGAAGAAAGAAGCACTCAATTACTATAAAATGCAAAGAAGAATGGAAGGCAATAAAAATGAATGGGAAAATATTTTAATTGATGTTCAAAATTGCCTCTTACCCTATATTCCCAATGACTTGTCTAGATGTTAATCATTCTTCTATAATGATCTTCCAGTTACGCATACTGCTTCACATAGCTCCAAGTCTACCTTTCAGAGGCACAAGACTATTTAACATTCATCTCCCTTGGGACCTAACTCATTCTGTTTTTTTCTTGACCAGAATACTATAAATTTTTCCACTGGATCAAGTAGAGCATCAGCATTTGTCTTAGGGGATGCTCCAAGTCTGGCCCAAGAATATTTTTTGAGATAGAGTCTCAACTATCAGCCCAAGATGATATTGAACTTGGAGTATTTCTTCCTCTATCATACAGGCTCTAGGGTTACATGTGTGTATCACCATTCCAGTTCTAAGATGATTTCTTATGATTTTGCTAAATCATCCTATTCCTGGCACTCACTACTCCTAAGTCACAGTCCCCATTTCTCTTTATTTAACTCACTTTCATCTTCACCCCTGTCAAGTATCTTAATAAGCCTGTTCATATACGTCTGTAGCCACACACCTTAGACAGAGATGGCACTGGACACATAGTAATGATCAGAAAAGTGCTGACAGTGTAATCCAATCGCCTGTCAACATTCATGAACACCTTGGTTTTTATACATCAGAAAACTACTTATTGACAGTTTCTCAAATACCAGGCTTTGTATTAAACATTGATATGTGTTGTTTCAAATAGAGAGGTGAAGTAGGTAGCAGAATATTTTTGAAAATGAAAGTGTTCAAAAGAAAAGGGAGAGACCAACAGATTTCAATGTGTCAAACCAGGAAGGATTGGAGGCTTCTGATAGAATGTGATCAGTCAATATATGGTTATGGGGAAAAAGAGAGAAAAGAAACCAAACCCTCTCTTTTCACAAGATCCCTACTGGTTATGCCACTACACTGGTCATTACAGATGTCTACATGTTGACTGTTCTGCCCTGGGATTGTCAAGGAACCTCCACTTATGAGGCAGAATGTGACAGGGGAGGAAAGCAATAACTCAGTCTCCAGTGAGTCCATTGTATTTGTTTTGAAGCTTTGTATGCCTGGTTCTGCACAGCGTTGTATGTGTGGCATTAGACAAGATGCTTCAACTCCTGTCTATAAGGATGATGCACCCATACCTACCTCATAGGATTGCATAAGGCACTAGAGGCAAAATACAAACATACACAAATACTCCTTAAATGTCCTTCTTCTGCTGTCTTTCCCCATTAGACCTGAAGAATTTGAGAGTACTAGACATGGAAAATCAGGAAAAGGTGCTCCTCTTCAGCATTTCCCCATTTTATAGAAAATTTCTTTCCTCATGTCATATTGTTAGCTGTTAGTTCTTAAGAATATTCTTGGAAGACTTAACATTGTTTATAGATGTTTTACTCTGCAAAATGTAAAAAAAAAAGTTCATATAAATTGTTATTTCTCAATCATGATGGATAGCAACACAATTATGAAATTCAGAACTCACTGGTTTCAATTTCTCTACCAAAGTCACTAGGACATACTTTTGCGATTTTGAAAAAGAAGTACATTGTATAGAAGGAAATTAATTATTCTTTCTCAGTTTCAGCAAGAAGTATATTTATTACATGTTCAACAGAGTTGTATTCACTTTATACAAATGAGAAATAGTTGAGAGGCTTCATTATATTTGGAGAACATTTTCATCAATCAGAGATTTAGCAGCCACCAAAAAGAATTCCACAATTAATCTTTTATATCATGGGTGTGACTTATAATCTCTACACTAAAAGTATTAAATGTGACGGAAAACTGTTCATAAACCTTAATGTTCCTCAGAAAAGAAACACTGCTTTGTGTTTTTGAAGATATGAAGAATTTAAATGAAACTTACATGCTTGAAATTAGTGCCAGATGCAATAAATTCCAGCAAATTCACTAGAAGCATGGTATATTTCACTATGATTTACTAAAAAGTATTCAACAATTCTATGTTTCACTGAAATCTCAAGAATACAAGTATTTCATTCACAAAACACATGGCTTGGCAGGTTTCCAGAGTGGGAATTTTCTAGAGGGAAGATAAATTTATTGATTAAAATACATCAAATAACTGACATTTTCCTTAGAAAACTTGCAAAACATAAAATGCAGAAGTTGACATTTCACAGTTTGAAGCAGAACAAAGCTCCGAGATATGACTTATGTTTATTATCAGACTTCATTAGTGTCATAAGTAGATATTTAAGAATTTCATATTAATGTTGAGAAAACATATATGTAATTAAATACATATATAAATGTGTATATGCTCATGATTATAAATCTTTGGTGTTTTTATCCATTTCTACTCAAGGTACAGTAATATACAGTCAATAATGAGCATTTGTGAATGGAATATGTACAGAGAAGTAATTCAGATACTAAACTATGCGTCCCTTTTTTCCAACCCATGTTATGGCTTTTCTCCCTGTCTTCTCACCATTCTGGGCACGCTTCTGCCTTTAGCAGTTGTTTTGGGCTTTCCCCAAATTCATGCTGAAGCCTTAAACCACAACACAGCTATATCTGGAGATGGGGCCTCTAACGAAGTAAGTTAAGTACAATCAGATCAAAAGAGTGGGTCTCTGACCTGGAGCCGTTAATGTCCTTATGAGCACTCCAGAGAGCTCTCCTAAACTGTGTTCCAAACAGGTCCCGTGAGCTCACAGAGATAGTAACTGCCTACAAGCCAAGAGAAGAGACCATGCTAGCAGACTTTACAGTATCCAGAGCCTGAGAAATGCAGTGATTATTTAAGCTCCTCCATCTATAGTATTTTGTTGTGGTAACTCACAGCAGACTAACACAACAATTAAGCCTCTCAATGCTGACAATTGCAAAACCAGTTTCATATACTTTCTTAATGTTTTAAGGATTTGAGCAGAAGGAAATCCCATTTAAAAGCCGGACAGTCCTGTTATTGGAGAGTTTCATGTCAATCCTTGAATTGTTCAGCTTCGTTTTTCTCCGAATCGGGAAATGCTTGAGAGGGGAACCTCAGCCATGCAAACGTATCACATTAGGACATATCACTACAACATAAACTTGGCCTATCTTCCATAAGATATTGGAGATTGCATGGGTATCCTAGGTGTTTGAGTAGTAGGACTGACTACCTAATAATGCTAAATCCACTCATATTATTAAGTACAAACAAAAATTTTATACATCAGAATATTTTTGCGTTTTTGTTGTTCTTTTCTTTTTCTTTTTTTCTTTTTCTGGTTTTCGAGACAGGGTTTCTCTGTTGCTTTGTTTCTTGAGACTAGATTTTTCTGTAGCTTTGGTGCCTTTCCTGGAACTAGCTCTTGTAGACCAGGATGGCCTTGAACTCACAGAGATTCGCCTGCCTCTGCCTCCTGAGTGTTGAGATTAAAAGCGTGTGTCACCACCGCCGGACCATCAGAATATTTTAAAAAGGCATTTGTCGATAATGTTACTAAGTGAAAATTATTGTAGGTTAATCAATGTGTACATTGTTTGACGTACAACTAACTCCTTTCTTTGAATAACTAAATACCTTGTATGGCAACCTAACTTAATAGTGCATTAGTATTCTTATTACATGTTGCCAGGTCTTAGTCAAACCATAATAGCTGGCTTTTAGCCAGTCAGTGTGACAGTTGATCAGACCATGTTTCTATTAGGTAAAGGCCCAGATATGACCAACCACACTATTATATCATCTATTTTCATATATATTGTTTTTTTGAGACAGGGTTTCTCTGTGTGGCTTTGGAGCCTGTCCTGGAACTCGCGCAATAGACCAGACTGGCCTCTAACTCACAGAGATCTGCCTGCCTCTTGAGTGCTGGGATTAAAGGCGTGTGCCACCACTTCCCTACTTCTTTTCCTTTTTCTTAATCTGAAAAGATTGCTTATTCAGCGGTGGAACTCTGTGAACTCTGACTGGATCATAGCTCTACTTCAGTCACAAAACAGCTGTTTGTCCAAATAAATTCTTGCCAAAGGCTTTGTATTTTGTGTGTGAATGGGCCCCCAAGCGGGTTCCAGGGCTCCTATGGAGTTCAGAAGACAACTCCCAAGCACAGTTCCTCAGGGGATATTCACCTGTCTTTTGTGCTCACTGGCCTGGAGCTGGCTGAGTAGGCTTGTCTGATTGGCTAAGGAGCCAAAAGAACCTGCCTGTCTGCCTCCTCGGTGCTGGGATTATATGTATAGGTCACTATGCCTGGCTTTTAAAATATGGATTCTGAGGATGGAGTGAACTCAGGTCCTCCTACTTGCGAGACAAGCTTTTCACTGACTGAGCTCTCTCCCTAGCCCTGTATTTTCTCAAATAACCACCACAAGAAAATCGAAACATAATCTGATTACAGAACATTACTTCAGAAAATGGAAGCACTTCTGAATTAGTCCTGTACTCATCTCTATCTCCTTGCCTGGTTTTATTGTCTTCACACGGTCATATTTTCAGATCTTTTCATCATTTATACGCCTCCAAGCCTATCATCAGGACCCATACACTCTAACAATTCAGTAAACAAACTTCTGACCAGGGATGCTGAAGCTGGATTCACCAGATGGTGAGTGCCTGGACAGCAGGAATCGGATTGAGGATTACAGGAGGCCTGGAACACAGTGAACACTAAACCATACCAAATTTAAAAAAAAGGGGGGGGGGAGCGAGGAAGCGAAGGAAAGAAAAGGGATTGATTAATGAAAACCCTGGCGACACCATCTACCATAATTCTTGATTGAAGTCAAGAAAGCGTCGAGGTCAGCACTTTCACCAGCGCAGGTAGAGCGAGGAAAGAACGAAACTTCTTCAAAAACAAAAGAAAAAATCGAAACTAAAACCCGCTGGGTCAAAAAAGAACGACAGTGAGAAAAGAGAGGAAATACAAACAAAACCACAGCCTTCTCTTGGCAAAAGAATCTAGGCACGCCAAGCTGTTGCCTGGGCGACCGCAGAGCCAGAACGGCCGCAGCCTATTGGCTGAGCCGCTTCAGCCAATGAGAAGGCACGATGTTGCCGGGGTGCTAAGATGGCTGCCGAGCCCCTGCTTCCCGGCCGGTAAGTTAGGCTTTGCGCGGCTCGAGTTGGCGGCCGGCTTCGTGGTGGGGACACCGGAGCGGACTGGGCGAACTCGGCCCCGCCGGACGCCGCTCGGCCCCGAGTGGGCTCGTGAGGTGGCGAGAGGAGGTCCCTGTGCCATCCCAGGCCGAGCGAGGAGGTGCCGGTTCGTGGGTGAGAGCGGCTTCCGCTGATGAGTGCGAACCCTTCGGCGCCCCGGCGGGGATTCTGACGCCTCTCGAGCGACATCCCCCTCCGGCGCCCCCAGAACTACAGAGTTCCAGGTTGTCCGCGGGAAAAGCTGCACCGTTTTAGAGCCACCCTGGCGCAGTCTTGAACTTCGTTAAGTATTTGCACGATGGGGAGCTTTGCATGATGTGTCGGTCTTTCCATACAAGGTAGAGAGGCTCGGGGTGAAGGGAGGGGGAGGTAGTTTCCGTGTCCTGTCTGTAAACAAACATCGTCTTCATTCAAACGCACCCACTCTAGGAAAGGAAAAGCAAAAAGAAATACCACTAAGTAAATAGCGTATGTGAAATAAATCCGAACTCAGGCCTGCGTGTTTTCTTTCTGTGCTGTTTTGAGAAAAAGAAACACATTTTCTAGCAATAAATAAGACCTTTACATCAATGTTGATCTTTTAAAGCCCAAAAGTACGTTAGTTAACTAATTTCAAAGTTCATAAAGTACTTTATTATGATATTACAGACTATGGTGGTTATAATTATTTTACAAATAAGATTAAATTTAGACGTCCGTGATTATTTAAAATTGAAGACACAATTTGTGATAAAATATGGCCATTTGATGAAAATGTAGTTTAAATTCTGGCATATTAGAGACAGGAAATGCTTATCCATTGAGATGTTCAGATTTTCATCTTTTGGGTATTGCTTGTAAATAGTTGGGTGGTCTAGAAAATACATTTCTGGTGTTTCTACATATGACTGTCAGTATGTTAGCTTGCTGTAATATCTTGCCTGGTTTTTCATATGTAAAGAGTGCAGAAAAAATTTTAGCAGCCTTATAATTACAGCCTAGAGTTATTGTTTTGGCCCGTCTCCCAAATCTTTGTCCCAAGAATACATCGCTAACTTTGCCCTCTAAAAGTCCATAATTGACTCCACTTTTGTAAAAATAAGTGGATCTCAATGATTTAGGGCAGATGTTAAAAGGGTTGGTGTTAACTTCTAATGAGTGTGTGGTGAGGATTGATGCATGCCTCTTGGTTTGTGTGCCACTTGGACATAGCATGTTTTGTTTTCCCCCTACTGCTTTTGTGTCTTTTGTTGTGACTGGGTATCCTGTCCCTTTTCAGTGGCCTGGATGCACAGCCTCTAAGAGTTGGTACTCTTGACCGGGGAGGAACTGCGTTTACTGACTACATGTCATGATGTAAACTACATTCACATCAAAGAGCGAGGCTGTTCTGGGCATCTGGGACACTGACAATGTTAAGACGATAAACATTTCAAAGGTGTGAGACATCTCCCTGGTAACTGATCACACTCTCATTTTAAAGCTTAGTTAGGATGGAGACCCAGGCAAAAGCTGCTCAGGCTGGAAGTCATCCGAGTTTCAAGCCTATTCTTGCTCTTGTAACTAGTGGTCTTCAGTTCTGACACAAGGTAGAACTTTTGTTATTGAGCTTTGGTATCTCTATGGTTTCTGTATTTTGAGAGATGGTATTTACTAAACCTTTTTTTTCATATTTTTTTTAAAGATTTATTTATTATGTATACAACATTCCTTCCCTGTAGACTTTTTTTTCATATTTTATAAAAATGAGGTTGTATAGTTAACATCTCTGGTTAACAATTGAAGGATAACGCTTCAGTTTTCTTACCTAGTAGTAGATGATACTGTGCTACCAGGAGGAAAATAAATAATTTTGATTAAAAAAAATACTGATAATTAGCTTAGTGAGTTCCAGTGCATTCATTAGAAAAATTTAAATTAAAAAAAAAAAGAGAAAGAAAGGAAAAGAAATTCACAGATTACCAGCTGCCAAAACACTTTGTTTTAAATGCATTGTTTTCTGCCAATGTGTGCTCAATATGGTATGGTTGTTTTTTTGTGGGTGAAAGAAAGCCCTTTTTATTTAGACTTAGAACAGTGTAGAAATACATCCAGGTCATAGCAAATGATGTCTGCCCAGAACTAAAAGATGTGTCTCGTGTTGTACACAAAATTGTAGGGTGCAGGTGATGTTTGAAACTTTAGAGAAAATTTGTGGGAATAGAGGGAATTGTGGCTCATTTACATCTTCCTTGAGACTATCATGATTAAATTAAATATTGAGTTACAGGCTAAAAATTGGAAGCTTACAAATTAATTCATAGGCCTGGCTATACTCTACATAGAAGAATTTACTTTCTTTCTGTTTGTCTGTTATTTCACATCTTTTGAGATTGGATGAGTGAATTATCTCAGAGACTAATTTAGGAATTTCTCCCTTAAAATAAAGATACACATCCTGAAAGGAATGAAAGAGACACTTCGAAGAAATAAAGAATCTCCCTTCAAAGAAGCCCAACAGGAGTAGCAGGAGGCCAGGGGACCATATGAGTGACACATTAGTGGAAGCAGCCTCTCCATACTGGCTGCTCTACATTGAGCTGCTGCTTTAATGGGCAGCTCCATTTTGCAGACTCTTTTCCAGCAGTTACCTGAGTTTATCAGCAGAAACCTGAATCTCCCTTACATCTGCTTTTATGTTTTCTTTTTGTTTTTGTGCCACTTCCCAATATCACAGGTAACTGATGTGAGGCTTAAGATTTTTAAAGTAGTGAATTTAAAAAATATACTTTATTTGAATTTTTTTGTTTTGGATTTGGAGGTTCTTTTAACTTTTCTTCTTTCTTCAGGTACATTTAATAAACTATCAAGCTAGGAAAATACCATATTGAGGACAATTTTGTAAGCCGTATCAGCAGTAGATAAAGTAATTTTGAAAAAGGTCAAAGGGCCATGCAAACTGGAGAGCTGTCTGAAAACCGGCAAGGGAAAGCATGACTCTTGTAGGGTAACTGAGACTGCTCTCTGTGCGGAAGCACATATGTGTGCCCGGCATGTAGATTGTGAAACTCCAGACATACTGAAACTGCTCTGCTTGTAGGGCACATGCTTTCTAAGGTCCAGGCTGAGTGACATTCTTTCCGTGGTGTTAACCTTGCTCTGTGAGGCTACAGATTCGATCCTCTTTCGTGTACTTTTGTTCCCAGACTCTTAGAGAATATCTAGCACGCAGTAGAAAATGCTGTGAGTGTACTTTCTACAGTAGGCCCCCAAGCATGCTTTAAAAAATGTCTGAAATTTGTTACAGTTTCAGTATCCTCTTACAGATACTGAGCCTAAAGATGTGTTGGAGGCTGTTACTACTCCACTCTCCCTTGTGGCATATTTTACCGAATACCTCAAGAATCCCTTTATTTCAGCTTTTAAAATCTACACATCAAGGTCAGGAGTGGGTGCAGGTTTTATAAGGCTGAACACGCACGACTTGAGGTCTTTACTTGGAGTTGAAGGTAAATTCTGGATAGAAAATTATACACAACGGTTAGAGAAGACCTTTATAAATAAAGCACATTGATATTCGAGTTCCATTAATGGTCTGGTAATCTGCCTCTTGTTTTATTGCCCTGTTTAGAAGCCAAATACCAGGTTTATTTTTAGAAGCTTCATGTCAGGCTGTGGAGATCAGGGAGGACATGATTTCTATCAGTTGATAAATGAAGCACCACAAATATCAGAAAATTCAGAGGTATCTTACAAGCCCTTCTATCCACATTAGCAGTGATAAAAATGCATTTCATGGCTACAGAAATAATAGCAAGAACCGATGAGCATTTGTATTTTGATGCATAGTTCAAGCTTATTTAAAAAAAAAAAAGATCTTCAGCACCAAACAAACATTCATTGAGCCCCTAGAACCTCCTGAACTGAATGCTCTTGAGTGTTGTGTCTCATTTAATCCTCAAGATAATCAGTGTAATTATCCTGTGCTCTAGGTGAAGAAATTGAGGGTCAGAGTTGTTAAGTGATTTTCTTCTGCCTCTAGTGGAACTGCAGTCAGGAGTCTAGATGGGGTCCTCTTAAAAAGCCAAGAGGATGTTTCAGAAAATCAAGTACTGGTAAACCCGGCCTAAAGAAAGCAGAAATAGGTAACTGAGACTAATGCATAGATCCTGATACCTGTGACCTGAAAAGAATGGGGTTGGTTTTCTTGCTAGATTAATTGCAAATTAGGGCAGGACTTTCAGCAAGACAGCTTTCTGTTCTGTTCCTTCTGAGTGATGATGGATCTTGAGAGATGTAACTGTTTTTGGATTCAGTTGTATGAAAAAAATAGTCAGTACTATGGAAATCAAATGAAATTTTCATAATCTTGGGAATGATTACACTAATTTTAAAATTCATTTTCATGAAACTTAATGTTTATACCAGTGGGCTGTACAGATATTGTTGAATACTGTACTGAACTTTTGTTTCCGAAGTACATAGTATTATTATTCAAAAAAGCTGTGTGCTTATTAGGTTTTAGAATTAGATTTCATTTGATTTATTTTAGCAGTTTAAAATTTAAAACTAGGGTATCTTTTCCAACTACGACACCTTTTATTTACTGGTAATTTTTTACATTTATTTATTCTGTGTATGGATGTGCTTGCATGCACACAGGTGGAGGTCAGAGGACATCTTACAGGAGTTGTTTTTCACATGGTCATCAGGTTTGGTGGCAAATGCCTTTACTTTCTGAGCCCTCTTGCTGCCCATTCTACTGCATCCTTTAAACTTCTGTGTGCAACTTAAAGTTTTTTTCTTTGTTAACCTGATTCTAAAACAATAAGCCTTTTGAAAGTTAAATGTGCTTCGTATAGATGATGCGTCCACCCATTTTGTTCGTTAATGAGCACAAGGCAAAGCACGATATTTTAAGCCTTAAGCTGACTGTGATGTTTCATACATACATACATATATATAATCACAGCACTTAGGAGGCTGAAGCAGGAGGATCTTTAGGAGTTCAAGGCCCAGTTTGGGCTCCAGAGTAAGGCCCTGTCTCAATAAAAGAACAACAAAGCAGAATAAAATTTAAAAAATACATTGTTTTAAATTCCTGCAGAGTGTATTGTTAAGTGTTTGACATTCTTGAGCCATGTGTGCTTTACTGTGTTTCATTTGGGCAGAATAATCCATACATTAGAGAATCAGTGTTCTGCTTTGTCTGAAGGTGTATGTTGTAACATACTTCAACTGCTAAATAATTTTAAACTTTTTTTTTCAACTTAACACAACTGATTTTAGCTATTTTATATGGAGGGTTCATCTCATTTTAGATTTTAAAGTTTAAATTGGCTGTTCCTCAATCATTGGTAAACACGCTGGTCTCCTGGGATATCTGTTAATGGTTTTAAAATAGTTTCCGTGGCTACTATTTGAGTTTGAAGTCATCTTTCCCTTTCTCCTTCTAGAAGAAAAGATGTGGAGTGGGCTGTTACCTCCTGGGCTAAATGAAAGCGATGTTGAGTCAGATTCTGAAGACGAAGCCACACTAGAGAATCCAGAACTTACAGAATTTAATTTACAGGAAGATGGAAAGACTGACAGCAGTAGGAAGCCAAGAATGCCAGATTTCCCGGCAGGCGAACCAGAGACGGAAACAGAGGCTGATGCGAACGCATATGAAAAGTGTCCTTCTGGGGTTCCCTTGGCCATGTGGAATGTAGGCTTCCTTTGCATTGTCAGGAAAGTATGCGTGTGTACTTGGGCTGTGTCAGAGCATGTTGTGATAGAACAGATAGCGGAGGGGCTCATAATACTTGCTGTTCTGTAGCCATTTGGATACTCTGATTCTAGTTTTATTTTACATAAGTAGAAGAAGGAACACGTCATAGGGTTATCTGCTCTACTTTGCCTAGCATGGCAAATGAATTTCTTTCTTTTTTTTTTTTTTCATTTAATTATAAATCATTTAGCGTCATTCCCTGTTACCAACAGCTTGTGTTAAAACCAGTGAATATCCCAATTCACCTGAGTTGTGAGGACTGGAGTATGTATCTCAAGAGCAAAATTCCTTAGTTGGTGACTTTAGAAATGGAGAACATAAGGGTTTTACTTAACACATTTTTCATTGTGAAAAAGTATGTTAATCTCTAGCACACACCCATACTTTGTTTTTTCTTTTTGCATAGAAATTTCAGGAATTGCATAAAAGACATTCTGAACAGAAAAATTCAACATCAAGTTTCAGACAGAAAAAAAGAAAACGCTCCAAAAAAGGTGTTAATTTTTAAATTTAGATTGTTAGTTGTACTGACTCTAAATTGACTAAATTGAGATAATTTTTTAAAACATGATTTTGAAATAATAGCTGAATAATTAAGTATTCTAAATTCATTTTAGGCAAATTGAAGAAGGAAGAAGAATCTCACAGGTGGGTGGAATTTAAACTAGTTACTGTTCAGCAGTGTTGTGCAACTTTCTTTTATTTATTTATTTATTTTTTTGGTTTTTTGAGACAGGGTTTCTCTGTAGCTTTGGAGCCTGTCCTGGAACTAGCTCTTGTAGACCAGGCTGGCCTCGAACTCACAGAGATCCGCCTGCCTCTGCCTCCCGAGTGCTGGGATTAAAGGTGTGCGCCACCACCGCCCGGCTGTTGTGCAACTTTCTAGATTGCTGTACTACTTACCTTGATAATGATTAAACATGAAAAGTAGTCATTGAAGTGTAATTGTTGCAACTAGTTAAAAATAGTCCAAGCAAAAAGAGTCATAATTTGTCTTAATTTATCTTCTTGCAGTGAACAGTCTTCAAGTGAAACACAGTGGAAGGAGCTTACTCAGTATTTTGGAGCCAATGATAGATTTGAACCACCGGTTAAGCAGAAAAAAGTTGAGAAAGTAAGATCCATCTTATTATTTATATATTATTCCATCATATATTAGCTAGCAGGATGTATTTGCAATTAACCTTGCCTAAGATACTAGTCCATTAATTTATATAATTAGAAACAAAATAAATTACTGTGTTCCAAAAAGATGCTTGATAAACAAGTGGATACCTAGTGTAAAGCTCTTCAGAAGAGTAAGTTGTGGGAGTATCATTGTGAGGGCCTCACTCTTTTTGCCTTGGGTGAAAGAAAGCTGTTCTCTCACAGAGACCTGCAGGGTGGTGAAAGGCTGTTTACATAAATAATGGTCACTAGGAGGCTCCCTAAACGTAGGTGAAGACCCTAAAGGAGGGGAGAATGTGAGAACTTTCTGGGTTTTGGTGAGAAGGTTAGACTGGCTGGGATGGAGTCAGTGAGGAAGAGTGTAGCTCAAGACTCGTGATAATCTTACAGAACTGCCCAAACTGGGTGGCCTCGGAGCAGGTAGGAAATGGACTTTATTTACAGTGCGCTTGGCTTTTAAGAGAGTGACGGGATCTAACTTAAGTTTAAAGATTCCCTGACTGTAGGCGTGGAGAATAAATGGTGATGTAGCAAAGATAATGAGAAAACAGTGGACTAGGCACAGGGTGGTGGTCCGTTGGCTGACAGTGGTGTTGATGAAGATGGGAAAAATGTGTGAGTGCTTTAATGTTTTAATGTGAAGGTAGAATTGTCATGTTTTTCCTCAAGTGAGTTAGAAAGTTGAGAAAAATCAGGAAGAGAAAAGATTGAGAGTAGACCTACTCACACTTCTGTTTGGGCCGTAAGTGTTAATCAGAATACAAGAAAGGAGTAAATAATTGCTATAGTATGAGGTGGGGGCTCAGAGCAGTGTCTGAGCCTGAGGTATTATTTATAGTTGTTACTCTTTAGAAATTAGAAAAGACTTTGAAGGAATAACGCACATGTTATTGGGAGAGTCTAAGACAATAAGAATCCTGTGTTCCAAGGTAGGGTTAGAGGCCTATGGGGGCAAGTGGGACCTAGTGTCTTGTGCTTGCTTTAAGGAGATACCAGATACTTTTATATGGGTCACTGCTGAGTACTATGTACCTAAAGACCTTTGCTGTTTTCTGATTGGTTGGTATTTCTCATGAAAAACCTCTCATATTAAATCCTTAATTAGGTGGTGATATTTCACTGAGAAGATTATAAATTAAGGGCCTATCACAATAAATTTTGTATGTGTTATGTTTGGAGTTTCATTCTGTTTGAGATGAGAGGTCTGGTTATGTGGTCCAGACTGGTATTGAACTCCTGATCACAATCAAGTGATGCTGTTGATCCCACTATGACTGGGATTATAGTCACGGCATCCTTCATGTAGCTTTTTCTCTCCAGTTTTGCAAAGAATTGATTCCAAAATAGTCCCTATTAAACCAGGTACTTGGCCCTGGGTTCATTTTCTGTACCTACTACTGAGCAGTAACCTTTAAGCAGATACAGAAATAATACATTTCCCACAAAGCCCAGTGGTAGAGTTGCAAGTAAAATCTGAGTCATAAGACATCGTGTTGATGCTTTTTGGGGGGGCCCACTGTGATAGGTAGTGCATTTCTGGACATGTTTTTGTCATGATCTTGACTCTTGTAGTTCATGTGTGCAGAGAGCAGTCATGTGACTTTGACTTAAGCTGCTCTTGACTGCCAAATCTGTCCTGAAGCAGGGAGGAAGACTTTGTTAGCTGCCGTCTCTGGTAGTCCCAGCCACTGACTAGACAAGCATTTTTTAACCTGAGGGTCGAATGACCCTTTCATAGGAGTCACCTAGGACTGTCAGAAAACACAGATAATTTACATTATAATTCAAAACAGTAGCAAATTTTTAGTTACGAAGTAGCAATGAAAGTAATTTCATGGTTGGGGGTCACCACAACATGAAGAACTGTATTAAAGAGTTGTAGCATTAGGAAGGTTGAGAACCACTGGACTAGATCCTTCAGGGCATGAATGATTCTGAGTATTAGTTTAATTCTTTTTTTTTAAACATATGAGTTAAATGGCCTTTGATTTTTCAGTTATTTGCAATATTTACTATCTTTCATACTGGTATTGGCTTCAGAATATCTAATGATAAGAGACATTAAAGTCATGAAATGAATTTTGTAAACATTCTAAAAAGCAGAGATTGAGAGAATTTTTTTTTACAACTTATTAGAATCCTGTTGTTACCCTATTGTTTGAAGTTGTGCAGTCTAAATATTGGCTAGATACTTCTAGCTCTTAAGAAGTAACAAGAGTTCTTCATAGTATCGTTTGAAGAGCTCCATCTTGAGACCTAGCACCTTGTCTCACCGTGCATTACATGGCATCCTAGAGGAACCAGAGCAGCAGTTAAAAGTGTGAACTCTATTTAAGAGAAATTGCTGTGAGCCTGACTAGTCACAGGTGCATTCATTTGGAAAGTTTGAGCTTTTTTCCTGCAGATATTCCCCTGCATAAATGGTGAGGAAAGTCATGGGTCTTCCAATCAAGGAAACTGTTGTTGGCCAGACTTATATTTTGCCAGCACTTATTAGTCTACAAGTAAATGCAAGCATGAAAGGAAAGAAAGGGTTTAGTAAAGCTGAATTATTTCAGCTTCTCTTGGGAGTCCTGCCGGCAGTTCTGCACTCGCTTTCTCGGTTGGGATCATGGTTTTTACATGGTGATTCTTTTGCTGTCCTGCCGAGGTCGTACTGTGAGTCCAGCAAAGCAAATAAACTTTAAAAAGGCAAAAGCAAAATGTCCACATTGGAGACACCGTGATAAAAGCTATGAATAACTGTAAGTCCGGCAGATAGTTAGATGCGTGGTGCAGTGTAAACAAATACGGATTTCCAGTCTAGCATTTTAGTCTCTGGAGCAGAGGCTGATCTGTCTCAGTATCACAAAGTCTTTTTATTTCATTTTCGCTCAAGAACAGTAAAGCAAAACAAAACTTCTTAATCTTACATCTGTCATACACCCCCCCTTTGGAGTCCTGCCAGCAAAACCTTGCAGAGCCCAGAATGTGTATCACAACACTGCTGTCACCTGCCTGCCAGACAGAGCAGACAGGCTTGTATTTTTTTTTAAATATACTGTTCATTGTATTAAATGCAGATATCATTGTGTTTCTGGCAGCAGTTAATGGGGCTTGTTAGTAATTCTGTAATCATAACAATTATTTTTAATCTATGTGGGAATTTCTTCATAATAAATTTTGCCGTTTAATTTCACTATGAATATCTCAAGTATTCTATTGTTGACTCAGTTATTAGGTAGCTGTCATTATTGAAGTAGTAGTCCTGGGTATGTCAAATGGATACTTTTGGTATGAAAACTACAGGTGCTTTATTATTGTTTTAGAATCACCATCCTTGATGTTTGTATAAAGTTGTTCAACTGCTGTTGCACAGAATAAATTTTTCACACTTGTTCTAGATAGAGTATTTTTTCCATCAAGACCTTATGTGGAACTCTAGTATGTAGATCACATCAAAGCCTGGCTGCCTTGAGTGTGCTGGGAGGGAGATGTCAATCATGGTGTTCTCTGTAGGGAGAGCCAGGGTTCGTCTCCTGATGTATTTGTATTAAAAAACAAACAGCAGGTGAGTTTAAAGTAAGGCTTTAAACTCAAGTCATTTGGTTGTCAGTCTGAATTTTTCTAAAGTAATACATAAATTTAGTTTTTAATTCCTCTAAATTTTGTACGATTTATGTATGATATTTAACTTATGTTTGTATTTAAATGTTTTTCCCTCCTCTCCCTCTTCTTTATGGAGAAATTGCCTCATTTTGCTCCTAGATTTTTAAATTATATCATAATTAAGCAAATTCCCATAGATAATTTATTTTATTATGCTTTAAAGATTGAATTATTATCCAAATAAACATTTAGCATTGAGATTTGTGGAGGAATATATTGTGATGCTGTTGACCTTAAAGAGCTATAGTCACAGAAGTTCCTTGTTATACACACGTGAGCTGACTCCCTGACGTAAGGGCCATGAAGTCCTCACACCTGTTTGTTGTGCTGCCGTGATGTCTGTAGGACAGACAACTTTATTGATTAGGTGTCAGTTGCTGTCTATGGGAACCTGCTACATGGGTGCCCTGAGGTAAAATTTCCACTTAGGTAAATTGCTATTCCTATTCATACCTGTTCCCTGAGATATATTTTATGCTTAAGTCTCACTTAGGTAAAAAGTGTGAAGAGTATACCAAGGCACTGTTGCTATCAGTATTACCTTCTGTTGATCTTCTGGTGTGGAAGATCCTGTGTAGATCAGAAGCTACTTTGGGACCTGCCTGAAAAATCTTAAAAAGCATGGACACTTAAATCTTGTTTGATGAGACAATTTACTGACCCAGAGTCAAATTCTTGATACTTGTATCTAAGCCCCCAAAGAAGTGTGGTGAGGTGTGTGACCTCACTTGGAAGTCACCTAATGTTAGAGATAGAGGAAGCAGTAACAGCACTGGGTGGTTACTGTAATCTAAATGTTAGCTGAATAGTTCACATGTATTTTCTTGACCCTCAGCATCCCTCTGTAGTGAGCATGGCTTTATATTCACTTGACCTTAACGAGAGAACTTGTGCCATAGAAGTTTAGAGACCCTCCCCAGATTGCTCAGTTCTTGGGTGGAAGTTCTAGTTCATTTGACTTTTTTAGCAGAGTTTTTGGCAGAATGATATCTTCTTATGTTGATGGGAGTATATATAATACAAGAATTTTGAATGTCTCTAAATACAAAATAGAATAGAAATAAAAAATTTTCAGAGCTAGGCATCTTACATAGATGATGCCTATAAACTCAATGCTCTGGAGGTTGAGGCAGGAGAAGTGCCTGAGCTCCCAGCCAGCCTGGGGTGCAGCATGAGACCCTGTCTCAATGAAATTGAAAAGAAGAGAAAGACAAAAGCATTGTATGAAAGAAGAAAATAAACTCACCGTGTAGATCAGGCTGGCCTTGAACTCACAGAGATCTGCCAGCTTCTGCTACCCTTTGCTGGGATTAAAGGCATGTACCACCATTACCTTGAAGGACCCTGAACTTCTGATCCTCCTGTATTCACCTCCCAAATGCTGGGATTACAAGTGTGTGTCATCACTACTCCAGACTTAGTGCAGTGCTAAGGATTAAACCCAGGGTTTCCTGTATTCTAGGCAATACTACTAACGGGTGTTCCCATTCTAATTTAATTTTAAAATGAAACTTAACCATGTGTTTAAGCTCAGCAGTTTGTAGGAGTTTCTGGGATAGGAGAGTTTTCCTTCCCTTTGTGACATTCAGTGCTGAGCTATAGAGCTCTGTGTACCAGAGGGACATTAACAAGTTGATTCAGTAGAATGGTTCAATAGATGGAGGTAATTCGGGTCTAAGAATCTTTGGGTTACTCTGGGCACTCTATACAGGAAGGCAGCACCCAGTCTTTACAATCTCAAGAGCCTAGATCACTGAAGGGAGCACAGCTGCTGTGCATAGCCTACATGTCTGAAGAGAGGGTTAGTGGACAGGTTCCTAAGGTGCAAGAGTGGAGCTTGTCTGGTGATTGTTCGGGTAAATACTGATTTGAGGTATCTGGCTACCGCAGTCCCTGTGATATAAGAAAATTGAATTTGATATTAATGTTTGCCTCATCTGTCTCAGAGGCATTTTGAGGAAATCTCTTGTTCTGCAAAGGGAGTATAGGCCATTGTTTTAGCATTTTGTAAATAAATAGCTTCATTTTCATTATAGATTAAATATGAAGTTCTAAATGGAGAGTATAAACTTCTAGTTGTACTACACTTTGGGAGCTCAAGATAAAGATACCCTTGAGCCCTGAAGAAATACAGAAGCCAGAAGAATCCTCTGGAAAGTTCCAGATGGCTGTGAGCCACCCAAAGCTGGTCCTGGGATCTGAACTTGGATCCACTGGATCGGCAGCAGTGTTCCTATCTGCTGAGCCTGGTCTCCAGCTCCAGGAAATACATTTTTATTTGTTGCACATATATTTGTATAAATAAGCATGACAATATGTTACCCCCTTTTGACTGGAAAGGTATCATTACTTCAGTGTTACTCTTGTGGAATTCTTATCTGGGGCTACCAGTGTAGGTGGTTACTTCGGTATTAATGCAGACGTGGATTACTGTGCTGCAGCGTTCAGGGCAGTAGGATAGGCTGAGTGAGTGCCTCCTGTGTGCAAGGAACTGGGTGGGATTTTGTGATACTAAAAAGATGGAAAAGGTTTTTTGTTTGTTTTTAAAGGGAAGTGTGTCAGAGGCAGTAGGAACATTAATGAGATGGCCCTTGTGGTCAGAGAGTATGCTGTAGATGAGACTAAAAAAGAGTTATCTAGATAAACCTGGTAGCCAGGTAGTTTATCTGCATTCTGGCAAATGATCCTTAGCTTAGCTTTGCGTGAACCCAAATAATAGACTTTTGATAAGTGTATGGTGAGTCCTACTTAGTTTGGTAATTCCATGACATGATTTCTTGAAGTATTTTTATAATTTAAAACATTTGCATAGTAGATTTGCACATTGGCAGGTCAGAGCTGGTACGTAGATCTCAGTTGGAGTGGCACAGGCTTAGAGCATACAGAATTAGGCTTCTTGAAAATGAGAAGAGTTGGGAAAGAGTCTGCTGTGTTATTTGCAGCAGCCTGAGAACAATTCTGCAGACAGACAAGGCAGGGAAGTTTCTAGATATTGTCCAAGAGTAGAAAATGGGCATTAGAGTCATATGGCCTAAGGTGAGAGATAGCAAAGGGTAGTTAGTTGAATGAAGGTCTTCAGCTACTATGGAAAGCAAACTGACTACCCCAGTTCTCAGATTGTGATACAGGAGTCTTTTTTATGTCGGACATCCAGTGAGATGCTCAGTGGCCTCTGCTTCCAGTTTTTTGTTTTTTGGTGGATTGTATTGTAGTTTATAAAGTCTTCATTTCAACATTAGTATAGGAACAAAACCCCTTTCTTGACTGCTGTGATCTAGCGGTGGAAGAGATTTTCTTAACACTTTTGCTGTTATGTAAGGAGGAGGAAGTTTGTATGAGGTCCAAGATTCACTGTGTTGAAATGAAGGGTTAGGGGGCAGTTGTTAGAATAAAGTTGTCTTTCAAGAAGCACATTCTAGACCACTTAAATGTTTTACTTTCTGAAGTAACAATTCACAACTAGACCTTGTTTATATCAGGGTGTCTTTTGATAAACCCTACCTAGCTTGGTGATTCCATGACCTTTAAATTTTTGATTTCTTGAAGCAGTTTTAGTAAATTATTTCCATAGGAAGATAATAAAACAATTGTTATTTCTTGCTTTCTTCTCTGTGTAGTCAGTATAATATCCCTATCTGAAGATGGCGAAAGACTTGTGAGTGAGAGTGTTGAGCTGTGGGAATGGGCGTAGATGAGAACTCAGACTTTGTGCAGAGCTGAGTGTGGGATGACTGTGCAACTTACAGATGGATGTCAGCCAAGTTGAGCAGTTTATGACTGTTTCTACCTCTTGCAAACAAGCTAGATGGATGGAGCTGTTATAAGGATGCAAATGACAGGTGTAGTAGTGTAAGCCCCAGTTCTACCATGTGGTAAGTGCTCCGTAATTTATACCTTTGCTGTTGTTAGGGAATCGCAGTCTTTTATTCTACACCCCAATCCCATCTGAATTTGCATCTTCTTTTTACTGTTAGCTTGAGAAATTTGGAGACCTTGACTAGTCACTGAATGTTTCAGAAACGTTTTATTGATAAATTGAAACTGATGCAAACCTTTGTAGTAGGGTTATTGAGAGGACTGAATGGATGTTGCATCTGCTGTAGTCTAGTGACATAATCTTAGTTAGCAAATGATTGACTTTCTTTCCTGCCCATAATTTGTTTTGTTTTTTTCTTTCTTTCTAGTCAGGCCTTGAAAAGAGGATAGACCAGGCTGTGGACGAATGGGATGTTGAGAAGGCTGAAGAGCTCAGCAACCAGCTTGCTACTCGAGAGGTAAGTAGACTGATTCTGATTTCTGCCATTCTTTTCTCCCTTTCTACTGTTTGTTTTGAAATGATAGGTCTTGTGCTGACTTTAATGCTTTAAATTTATTCTGGTCTAAAATGTAGGCTGAAAATGATGCATAATTGATATTTTTTTGTTTTGTTTTCCAAGACAGGGTTTCTCTGTAGCATAATTGATATTTGACCCTAGTTTTACCTGAGTTTTAGCAGGGTTTTTTGTTTGTTTGTTTGTTTTGTTTTGTTTTTGCTTTATTTTGTTTGAGGTTGGTGTTTTTCAGGTGTGCTTAGAGGAGTACTTCATTTTTCGTTTTGTGTCTAGCTCAGTTGATCCTCACTGAGGGCAGCTGTGCTCTACAGTCACCCTGCAGCCTTTTCTTAGTCTTTAAAAATAATTGGTCACATTAAATATTCTGTGTATAACATTTATACGTGTGTTATATTGGCTAATACAAAAGAAATTTCAGAGTCATGGATATTAAGGGTATTAGGTAGAAATAGCACAAATGACAATTATATAGCTTAAAAAAAAACCAAAAAACAAGTTGACATTTTAATCTTTGTGTGGTGGTTCTTGCTTGTAATCCAAGCATTTGGGAAGCTGAGGCAAAAAGATAACTCTAATTTCAAGGCCAGCGTAGGTTACAGTGTGAGACCCTATTTCAAACGAAACAGACTCTGACATTTGTAAATTGTTCTATTGTGGTAAAGTACAGTAGAATTTATGCTCGTAGATGCTTGAGTGTGTAAATGAGTTACATCAAAGACACCCACAGTGCTGTGCAGTCTCACTCTACCCATCTCCAGATTTTTTTTTTTTTTTGCAAAACAAACTCTGCAACTTAAACCATTACTCTGCAATTCCTCATCCCCCTGCTTTGATATCACGCCGCTTTGCCTCTGCGTTCAGTCGCTATCGCTGCTTCATGTCAGCCATGTGCTTATGCGTGTGTCTGATATAACTTCTTTAGTGATCACTGTGTTGTGGTGTATGTCAGAATTTTCTTCCATCTCAAACTGATTGATACTCTGTCTCACTTGGGGTCTTCGTGCCATTGTTTGTACATTTAATTGCTGGTAGACAGTGCTCCCACAGTTTGACTGTTGTGAACCATGCTACTGTAAATACGAGCAATACTAGCATCTGTTTAAATCCTTGTTTGAACTTCCTTTGTGTATATATCCAGAAATAGAATTGCTACATTAGTTAAGAAAGAAATAAATGCATGTCAGGCATTTGGTATGTTTCTAATTTGTGAGGGAACAATGACTCAGCATAGCCATCAAAGCTTTGATACCTTGTAGTTGAGCTATGAAATATACTTGTTTGCTTTTTCCTTAAAAGGTATCCTACTCTTCCGATCTTCTAATACTCCTTATGCTTACAGTTCGACAATTGCTCTATTTTATAAAAGAGTGCCATATTTTGATTAAATGTAGCGCTTGTTAGATATAATAGTATTTCATTACAATTTCGAAGGGGAAAGATAAAGTTCATTTAATAAAATGAACTCGAAAGTTCATGTTAAATTGTGCCCCAAGTTCAGTCGGATTTCCTGTCACCTGTTGGTTATCTGTGGCTTCTTCAGTGTGACTAACGTCCCTATATGTCAGTCTGTGCTGCCAGTTAGTGAATGTCATCTTCAGGTTTTGACAGGGTGGCCATAGAAACAGGGATGGTGGAGAAGAACTGCTTGTGGGCTTGGACAGGACCTCAGGAGCTAGATCTTTAAAACAACGTTTGACTTTACTTTTAGAAAGATTTTTGTTTGTTATTTATTATTATTATTATTTGTAAGCAGAGATTGCTCTTTGGTTTTCCAGCTGCCCAGACCCAAATAATCACACAGAAATTACAGTTTGGCCAATGGCTCAAGCGTATTTCTAGCTAGCTCTTATATCTTAAACTAACTTATTTTTATTAATCTGTGCATCACCACAAGGCTGTGGCTTACCGGATAAAGTTCTGGGCGTCTGTCTCCTTTGGCAGCTAGGTGGCGTCTCCTTGATGCCGCCTACTCTCTCTATCTCTGTTCAGATTTCCTGCCTGTTTTACTCTGCTAAGCCATTGGCCGAAATAGCTTTATTCACAACACATATACAGTATGTGTAGAAGCAAAACATATACAGAAGGACATCACCCGTCAATTTTTTTTCTTTTTTTCAAGACAGGGTTTCTCTGTATGGTCTTGGCTGTCCTGGAACTAACTCTTGTAGACCAGGCTGGCTCGAACTCACAGAGATCCTCCAGCCTCTGCCTTCCAAGTGCTGGGATTAAAGGCATGGGCTACCACTGCCTGCCTGGCTTAAGATTTTTTTTTAATTGCATGTGTGTGTGTGTGTTCAGTTGTTCATCAATACACATTTGAGTGTAGTTGCCCAAGGAAGGCAGGAGAGGTATACAGATGTGGAGCTGGAGTTAAAAGTAGTTGTAAAAGTTGCCTGATGTAGGTGCTGGGAACTGAGTTCTGGTCCTCTGCATAAGCAGTGAGTGCTTTTCACTTTGAGCCATGCCCTCCAGTTCCACTTGACAGTGTTTTCTTACATGGCAAACCAAGACTGAACTTTAAGTGTGAGGAATTTGATTATAGATTGTTTTCTGACTCCATATCAGATCTCACAAACCTGTTCCCAGATGGTGTGCTGGCTGGGAAGGAGCTCCATGTGTTCTGTGCCAGCCTTGCTCTATTAGTTCCCCTTGCCCTGGCGAGCTGCCTTGCTGTGTGCACGTTCAACTGCCTGAAAACCCCTTCAGGGCTGTACCTATAGTGGTTTTTTTTTTTAGGAAATAGGGATTTCTTTGAGGACACTGGTATTGACTGTAGTTTGGTTTTTTCTCATCTTGCTGTTTTGGAAGTTTGGATTTTATAATGCTGATTAGGAGTTTTATTTCAAGATCTGTCCTTTCCTGTCATACTCTATGACAAATGAGATTGCTTTAGAAATACTGTTTTTAGAACATATGAAAATAACATTTTTCTCAATTGTCCTTTTTTTTTTAACTGTGATACATATGTAAAGCTATGTTTTGGTAAATTCAAATGATTTATTTTGAGTTTAGTGAATTCTGATTAAAAGAAAAACCAGTAATTTATATCCTGTATAACTGAAAGGGTGGCTGGGTCATCTTTGCTGTTCTGACATGGACTCAGGAAGACTCCAATGCTGTACCCACGCTTTGAGCGCCCATGAGGAATGTCCAGTCAAGAAGAGCTTTGACAGGGAATGGTGCAAGCTTCAGATGCTCATATTCACTCCTTAGTGCCAGGATTCTAGAGAAGCATGAGTTTGCGCAGAAACCTTTTATGAATAGAGTGTATATATGCATGGTAGGTGTCCTTTTGAAATTCAGGTAGATTGGTTTTTAATAACAGCAGCGTTTGCTTTTCTCAAGAAGCAGTGACTGGGACCTGCTGATAAAGCCTTTGCTCAGAGGCACAGACCCCAGAGTTCTTAGAGCCCTTTCCAGCCGTAGGTGAAGCTCATTTTAATGTTTAACATTTAAAAGCCTGTGAAGCGAGTAGGGCAGCATCAATTTTGAGAAAAATGAAGTTAGAAGTAGAACCACGTCTGTGAATAGACCTTGAGAACAGCCCTCAAAGAGAGTGTGTCAAAATTAGGCTGTTGGTGTGCTCTCATTGTGACGCAGCAACCACATAATCTCCCAGAAGTGTGTCCCTCAAATTTGTGGTGACTGAGTTTGTGGAATCTGGTGTGGGGAAAGTGGGCAACTTAAAGTCTGTCTCTAAGCTTAAACTGTGCTATCATTTTAGGGTTTGCTGTGCAAAGCTAGAGTCTTTTGAGAGTGCCCTTCCTGCTTATCTGCCCGTTGGGTGCTGTAACAGTTTCTCAGGAGAAATAGACACATGGACTTAGACTGGTGTACTGATGAAAGTGTTCCATCTTTAAACTCTTCTTTGGAGCGTGTCTGGTGTTGACCTGTGATTTGGCAGAGCCTTGTGCTCATCTTCCACCCTTCCTCCTTAGCTGCCTTTTCTGACTCATTATCTTCAGTCTAAAGAGACCTGTGGAAACAAATACTTTGAAATTCAATGCTAAAGTCTGAATTTAATTTAGTGGGCAGCAATTGGAGTGACTATTACATTTTGGAAAATGGACTTTTCTCTAAACATTTTTCTGTTAGCTTGTGCAGATAAAAACCAGCTTCACTTGGTCAGAAACAGTATGTTCCCGCCCTCAAATGAGTCACCTGCCATCCTTTAACTGCATGTGTTCCTCATATGCACTTTGGCTCCACCTGTCCAGTGTCCTGTTCTCATGAATACTCTTTTTGGGAAGAAATACCCTGAAACCAAGCTTTTGAGTTAAAATTGCTCAGATACAATGCTGAACAGCATATTCCAATTAACCATTATAAAAATGTATTGTTGGGACATCTAGTGCTGCTGAAGACAGGCAGATTTTTTCCTGTAGTTATAAATATTGTGATTTCTGGTATCTGAAAAATGAGTAAAAAGAGTAAAAATATAGTACAGATTTTTTACAAATATATATATGTATACACACATAGAGAGTAAATGTCATATCTTTATTCCAACCACTGTTTTATGTTTTTGGAAAGTTAGCAGGAGTGTGTTTGACAAATGCTGCCAACCATGAGTTTTCTCTAAAAACAGATGGTAGGTTTTACTTACAGTCATTTTGTGTGGCTATCTGCAGACTTGGGCAAAATATATTTTGTCTTTTAATACTATTCTGCCTTCCAGTCTTGATGTTTTCTTGATCGATTTCTCTTTTTAGTAATAAGTACAGTTTGGTGGTGTTTTCTTTTTGGTATATTTCAGTGGCGGATTGACAGTAGGAAAGAGGATAGGGCCCTGGGGAGGAAAAGCCCTCTCAGGTTCCTCTAGGGGCTGTCGCTAGGCAGCTCCACCAGCCCCTAGAGGAGATGGACACTCTCTCCTGGAGGCCGTACGTGCCTGCTGAGGATCGTCCAGGACTGACTCCTTTTCTTTAACTTTGGTCCTCTCAGTGCTTTTTAATTCAGACATTTCTCCCTGTTTTCCTCTTGTTGTCTGCACATAGTTGTGGGGTTTTAACATGGTAATTTTAATTTTTTTAAAGACTTATTCTCCTTAACTCTAACAAGTAACTCCCTTGTTTGTTACATGTAGAGGAACTTAGCACAGTGCATGGAATAAGCTTCTCTGACCACATGAGAGAAGGCCTGGATGCATTCCTTTACATCTGGTTTAAAGACGTTTTCTTCCCATAAAGACCCTGCAGCTTCGAAGTCGAAGCGTGTTGGCCTCAGAAAAGTAAAATTGGTGTTTAGTGAAGGGCAGCTCTCTTGTGGTTTCCAGGTGTGCCTATTCGATCTCATTGCGTTGTGAAGGTTTCTTTTATCCTCTGGGGTCTGGCTGGGTACTCACCTTGAATGGCATTCCTTATGTGCTGTCTTAATTATGTTTATCTGTGCTTTTAACTAACCTTAAAAAAAGATTTCAGATGTTACAAGTCTAATTAAAGAGACAGACAAAGCACAGTTTATACTGTAGATTTTTTTCTGCAGTTCAATTAATCAGCATGTTTTCTCTTTTAATTAAAACCATTTTAGTAAATTAAAGCCCACAGCAAAACACATATATAATTTGTTTGTAATTAGCTCTTAATTGGTGGTAGTTGAAGCTTAGCACCCTTGGTTTCTTTCTTCATGATTGCCATTTTATTAGCAGCCAGTCATTAATTAATCTTTTTCTAATTAGCTTATAAAACTGTTGATGGCACATTATTGTAAATGTGATTTTAAGTTCAAAGCTTGTTAATAGGCTTTCTTACTTAGAAGAACAGAGATAAAGAAATTGCTGAAAACAGTACTACAGTTCTTTCAAAAAACTGTCTTTCTTATGGGGCTGTGTAAAGCATCTAACAGCTTATGGTTGATTTTTTTTAATGCTTTTTCCCCATTATGAATGGAATAAATTGTTTGAATATAAATGTCAATATCCAGGAGTAATTTCAGCAATGCAATGTCTTTTTCTTCTGCTTTAGAATATTGTGATCTCGGTATAATTTGAAGTTATTAAAATGGGCATTATGTAAACTATTTCGCTATTAAATCAGAGTGTATGGATCATATTATATGTGTATATGTGCATCTAACTTCCTAATGTGTTTTAGATCAGGGTTTGTTGTTTATGCTTTGAAATAAGCTGGCAAGAGTTATAGGTATGTATAAGTATGTATCTGGTTGTACATCTAGACACTAATGTGATATACAAACATAGACAAACATGTCAGCCTGTGTATGCACACACTTCAAGTTAACATTGAAACAAGATGCCAGTGATACAAAGAAAAGACCTTGATTGAAAATTCAGTTAACAGTGAGCTATGTCATAGCTTAGGCTGTTGTCAGAACACTGGCCTCCCAGGTGTAACCACGGAGAGAAAGACCAATGTAACATTTACTGTGGCAGATACCACCTTCAGCTGGGGTTTGCGTGAAACCCATTAGCCTTGTTACATCCTTTCTTGAAATACAGTGGCCTCCTGAGTTGTTTTTAAAAATCAATTATTGCAGAGTTTTGAAACTTAAATTTTAGAACACAGCAGAACTGACCATTGGGGTACTTGTTCTTTGCTCTTGAACTTTGTGTCACTGTTTCTGTGCCTGTCTTTCAGAAGGCAGTTCACGGTGGCATGTGAGAGACACTAGAAAGGGATAGCTGACAAGGAAAAAAATTAAAAATTGGATAAAAAGTAAATGAATAATGTCATATTACTAAAAAGATGAGAGGCTAATTTGTGCCGACTTTTTGCTAATTTTGTTCAAGCTTCAAAATGAGGAGCTGTCACCCGTTCTGTGTAGCGCCGATGACAGTGCCAATGATCCATGAAATAAGCTGCCGCTGGCTTTGTTCTGATAAGAATGAACAAATCTGCACAATGTTCGGCTCCCAGAATCTCATTTTCATACTTGCATGCAGGCTAAAAGAAATAAGCTGTTTGCAGGCTTGATTAATCAGACATTGGAGGGTTTTTTGTCTCTTTGATCTCTTTCGTCTCCTAGGTAACTTGCTTGACATTAATGTTGAGCTTGAGTAAAGACAATCAGGAATTGTCGACCAAACTGATATAAAAATTAAAGACCTTAACACTTTAAGTACTCCAGTAATGGTTCCGCTTTACTTCAGAAAACATCTGTTTTCATTTAATTAAAGAACAAAAGAGAATGGCATAAATATTTTTCATAGAGATCTATTATTCTATAAAAAGTTAAAGTATGATAATTGGTATTTTAAATAAGTGCCTTGAAAGTGTTCAAAAGGGAGGAAAACTTCATAACTCTGTTACAAGCTAGTAATTTTGAGATGACTAAAATATTTTATAAAATGGATAAGCAGTTTGTAGCTGTGCTAGATTAAGCTGTTGGAATCAGATGCTTCAAAAGATTATCAGGAAACTTTATGACAACATTTGTAAGAGGTGCTAACTTTATTTTGAAGTTTTTTTTTGAAACCTGCATTGTGTTTATAAGGATGTGCCATCATATCTGTTTTACGACCCAATATGGTTTACATACACTGAACCTGTAAAATTGAAAGGAATTAAAAAAATGTCGCGGTGCATTTGCTTGAGGTTGTGCAGGCGCTTTTACAAATCTTCCAAGTGGCTGTAAAGATGAATGCCTCAAGGGTCCAGCCAGGGCCCTGCTTTTCCAACCAGCTAAAGCCCTTATCTTAAATCCAAGCAAAGTACCATTAATCTTTTTGAAAGACCTTTTATGGCTTTTAATATATCCCAAATTAGAACATTTTACACCCTTGGTTCCTGAAATATGGTGATAAAAAGCCTTTAGAGCTTAATTTTCCTTACCGCATGCTCCGACCAATTTGCAGTTCTTTGTGATAATGTTTAGACACCTTAATTAAAATGCAGCAAAATATTGGATGTTCTATATGGAAAATGCTGATACTTTGGCTACCCATACAAGAGATCCTGTATGTATTTTTATTCATTAAAAATGTCTTCTCACATTGTGTTATCTGATGACCCTGAACTGTTTTTTTTAATTCACTTTTTTATTTAATATAAAAGACATTGACCAAGCTTTTTGGGTGTTTACATTGGGCAGAAAGATGCATTTGGTGAAAGGGTGATTCCTGTCTGCCTGTCTTATTTGTTTGTTGGAGAGAAATACAGCACAGTATTCTTTTATATTCTGAAACTCAGGTTTGTCATCTTGACTGAAAAATAGTTTTTTCTCAACTACCTTTTCATGGAAGGCCTTGTTATCCTTTCATATTTCCAGATATTCTTGTTCCACATATTTTCAGATATTCTTTCTCCACAGAAAGAAGTGAAACATACTCACTCACGCATTCAAAGGTGAAAAACTACTGTGGATTTTTGTCATCATTACAAACCGTAATTTTTTTCTGTAAAAAAATCACAATACATAGAACAACCTTATTTAATGTTTATTGATTGAAGAACGTTACATTTAACCTGGCCTAAAGGAGGTGAGGCCCCATCCTTATAGAACATTGTCTGAAAATGCTCCTATAAACCTGGTAGTTTATTTAGTTCACAAAGTGATGGAGCCCACTCTGCAGTTTAAAAATTCTTAAAAGTTTATATTGTGTCTTGATAGTGGCCTCTGCCACTTTGCCATGATGATAGTGGTTCTAGGTTTGGTTTTGCAGCAACTCTGTAAGCATTTCTATTTGGCTGTGGTAGGGTAGAGAGTCAGTCCATGGTGCTCCTTGGTTTGTCTTATATCTGGGGAACTCAGAAGAGAAACTTAAGTAAGTTAAAAAATAAAGAACTGTAGTTTGGGAAAACAGCTTCCACTCATGGTAATGGTGGATAGCAAATATGGTTCACATTCTATTGTTTCTTACCCAAGGGGGAGGGATGAGTTTAAATATAATAAAAAGTAGTTGAGAGGTAAATAGGACTTTGACCTGGAGCAGTTGGTAAACTGTATCGCGCATCATTCTTTTATTTAGTTTGTATTGAATGGAATGGAAGCAGCAGAGAAATAGAGATAGTCAGGGAATGAAGCAGGAAAGAGATTAAGTCATCCATGTGAATCTTGGCACCTTTCTGTGCATCTTAAACTTAGGTTACAAGCTACTTTTTGTGACAGAAGACAGCTTCTTAGGTCCACTTAAGGCTCCCCATGTGTCCAGTTTTGCCCCCACCCTTCCCACTCCCCTTGCATTTAGCTGCACCTTTGTGATTAACTCTGATGAGAAATGCCTATGTTACCTTATGGGCCCCTAAGAGACCCTCCAGTTGTGCCACATAAGGAGATAGAAGGTGTATGGGAGCCTTGCATGTTCTCAGAGTTAAACTGAAACAAAAAGTCATTCGTATTTAGGGATTTGTTTGACACTGCACTAACCTGAGCAGCAGGTTCTAACCTAATTTTTTTCGTGTATGACAAGTAAACAGATTTTCAGTGGATGGGAATTCCATCTTAGTGGAAAATGATGCCACCACACTTTCTCTGAGTTTCTTGTTCTGAGGTATAGTGATGCTCAGCCCCATGATTAGACTTTTTAAATCTCAATCTCCCTCCCTCCCCTCTCCTTTCCACCTCCCCCCTCCCCGTGTGTATGTACATACACATATACTATGGCTTGGGTGTAAAGAGAGAACCATCTCTTTTTTTGAGACAGGGTGTCTTGTGTCATGGTCCTCTGCCCTGCCCTGCCCAGCTTCTGGGGATTCTCCTGCCTCTGCCTTCCATATTCCTCATACAAATTAGAATTACAGATGCATTTGCTGTTATGCCTGGATTTATGATGGGGGGTGTCCAGGTTTTCGAATTCATGTCCTCACACTTGTATGACAAGTATTTTACCTATGGAACCATCTCCCTGCCTAGTTCTTTGCCTTTGGTGGTGGTGGGGTTAACTTAGGTGGCCTTTTCTGTGATAAAGAGCTAGAAGAGAGTTGACAGAACAGAGTCAGCATGGAGGTGACCGTACTTCTCTCTTGCCCAGTGTGAAAGAGTCCTATGTAGTTTAGTGCTATGTCTCCAGTGGCTGGCAGAAGCAAGCGCCTGTGCCTTCATAAAGGTTAGGAGTAAATGTTCTTGTACATTGTGCAGCTAGCATTGGTTTGGATTTTGAGAAGATATTGAGATTGCTTTGCCTTCTCAAATTGATGTGGGATTTCCCCTCTGTATGCTGTGAATACCATTGGTTAATAAAGAACTCCTTTGAGCCTAAAGCAGAGCAGGGCAGAACAGAGCTAGGCTGGGAAAACTGAACTGAATGCTGGGAGAAGGAAGGCGGAGTTTAAAGAAGCCATGGAGCCAGTGTCAGAGATATATGCCAAAACCTTGCCGGTAGGCCACAGCCACATAGCCATACACAGATTAATAGAGATGGGTTACTTTAGGATATGAGTTAGCCAGAAATATGCTTAAGCTATTGGCCAAACAGTATTGCAAATAATATGATTTCTGTGTAACTATTTCGGGAGTCTGGGAGGCCAGGAACAAACAAGCAGCCTCCTGCAACATCAAGTGGACATTCAGATTCTGCTTGGTCCTTTCCGTGGCTGTAGTGCAGTTAACCATGAAGCACCTTAGTGTGATTGTTACCTTTCTTCCATTGAGAGACAAAAATAGAGAATGTGTGTTTTCTTCTTGAACTGAAAAACCAGGTCTGTTGCTCTCAAGTTTGTAAATTCCAGAAAAATCTTGATTACCCCTTGTCTGTTTTGCCCAAGATCATCTGAGAGATGTGTCAAGCATTACAGACTTCATCTTGCCTAAGTTTACTTCTTGTGCATGAAGTCTTCCCTTCCAACCATGCCTTACTAGGCTCCCAGCCAGGCAGTTCTCTAAAACTCGGATTTTGATAGGCTAATTTGAATGGCTTCCTATGTTTCCTCTCCACGAGGCTGCCTGTCTTCTAATATGTGTTTAGTTGAATGAAGGAATAGGAATGCCAAGAAACATCAGAGAGATCGAGGCTTTCTTTGTTTGTGAGGCAGAGCCTAGCTGTGCAGCCTGCCTGAGTGGCCTGGTGCTCATCACTGCAGCACAGCTGTGCTTCCCTGGGCAGCACCCACTGTACCACCTGACTTCACCCCGATTCTTTGTGGATCTGAGTCATGCACATGGATGCATAGTTTACATTAAGCATCCCCCCCTGAAAGTTGTGTGCCGGCATTGCTGCTCTGGTGATGCTTCCTGGGAAATACTTTGCAGTCTAGCAAGTGCTAGAGAAATACAGAGGCAAGAACTTATAGGCTGAGCTAGAGAAGACATCTGGATTGGGGTTCACGTTCAATGAGTCTTGTAGGGCCAGCAGTTAGCAGTCAGGGAAGCACGAATGGGGCTGCTGCCCAGGAAACAGCTAGGTCCTGGAGTTCAGCTTCTTTACTTTCTGACTCCCTTATATTCTTTTCTCTCTCAGAGACTTAAAAGCTGTTGCCCATCATGCAGAGTGCATTTATGAAGTAGTAATTAGCTTCCCCATGTTTCATTAATCCCATCTGTGGCTGCCAATCAGAGCTTCTGATCAGCATGAGATAACTGGTGTGACCATACTGAGTTGCTATAATTCTAGCCCAGAGCAAAGGAAGTTGATGTCTCTGTCAGTCTGTTTGCAGCCTTATCAGGGCACATTCCTGCTCAGCCTACAGAATTGCTGAGATAGCTTGGAGGGCCTCATTACTACCTTTGTGGACCCTCAAAGGATCTGAGTTTGGGAAGGATTTCCATCCAGGGGATGGTGCAGCCGGGGTAGAGGATCTTTGAGTAGTGAAGGGCAGTGGAAGCCATATCTGTGTGTTTGTTATGCTGTGTTCAAGGGGCCCAGGTGTTAGACACAGCTCCTGAACTATGTGTGCCCAATTTTTTTTACTATTGTAATTCCTGCATTAGTTAGGATATTTCTTTTCACATTTTTCCCCCTTTTTCTTCCATAATTCTCAGCTTGGTGTAAAAATTGCCAAAGCAATTGCCTGCCACAAGTTTGTTAAAGCCAAAAAGGAGGCTGAAAACTCACAGGCTGCACGAAAAAAGAAGAAACTGGCGTGGGGGTAAGTTCACTTTGTCCTGGGGTGGATCAGGTGGCTCGGCTGTTAGGACGACTAGGGTTCAGTTCCAAGCACACACGTGTGACTCAACAACTGTGCAGTTCAAGGGGATTTGATGCCCCCTTCTGGTTTCTGGGGACCAGGTGTGCACATGGTACACAGACATACATGTAGGCAGAACACTCAGACACATAAAATAATAATAATAATGTTTAAAGATTGAAGAAAAAAGAGTCACGATTCTATTTACTTGGTAGGAATTGCCGAAAGTCTGCTTATCCATGGAATCCAGTTTGTTTTATGTCTCAGTAGAATGATTATGGGGTTATAAATGTGGAGCATTTCCTCAGCCTGTGGTATTTGTGAAATTGTAGTGCTTTGGTCACTTACCAAACAGGTTATTTTATTTTAGAAATAAATTGAGATTTTTATGCTCTTTGTTTTAGGTTTGAAGCAAAGAAGAGATGGGAAACGAAAAGCAACATGGGATACATGTAGCCTCGCAGAGCTCTTCAGACGCTGTTGACAGACTGAAGATTCCCCTGCTTAGGTTGAAAATGTCAGAAAATTGATAAGGGTAGAAAAAGATAAGCCTAAAACTTGGGAACTGATTATAAATTCTTTTCAGTCTTTTTTCTAAGAAGTTTGTAAAGGAAATGAACACTTTTATATGTGTGTAAGAAATTTTAAGCATATGTACAAGAAAAATGGGAAGGGTTTTATTTATTTGTATAAACCTACAATTTAAGATCAATTTTGTGTTTCTTCTGTTAGGTCTAGCATAGCCTGTGAGGTCCTTGTACTTCCTTATCTGTTCTTAACATGACTGTAATTTTTCTAGAATTGTGTTTTTCAGATTGGCTTTTGTTTATAATAGATTAGTCATAAATATAAAAATTCTCAATTGTTACTGACTTTACCAATTACTTTAATGTTATAAGAATAATTATTGATTCTTTATGGAGGCAGTAAAATTAATATTTTGTAGTCACATAGTAAAAGCAATTGATTAATTTTTGTGTAATGTCAGTGGACATAATTATAGTAAAATGGTAAAAGCAACACATAGATAGAAGGACCTCCCAGACTAGTAAAAAGTGGACATAACATATCTGGAGAATGATTTAAATCCAGCTTTGTCTAGAAAATATATTTCTAACTATTTCTCAACTTTGTCATTCTTTAAATTATGATTGTTCTTTGAAAAGGAAATGGTTTGGTTGTGCTAGACAGATAATTGTAACTCAGGATACCATAACTTTGGACTGTCTAGCAGCTCATTTGTTTTTACCTCTTTCTCTGCTACTTAAAAGATGAAATGAGTTAATGAGGCTAAAGAGAGAACTAATACCTGGGAAGTCATTGTCCTTAGGTGTTTGTTTTACAGTCCTAATGGAAATAGGACTTTGAAAAGGAAAAAGGCTTTGAAAAGTCACTTGATGACTGACAGGACTAAATGTGGACACTATGAGAAATTAAGTCATGATTATAATTACATTTTTAGATTTAAAGCAGTAACAATTTCATTAACTTATGGTGATATGTAAGTTTTCTTTATATAAAGAATTAGTGAATAATTTATTGCTCATTAAGAGTCCAGATGTTGCCGGGTGGTGGTGGCACTTTTAATGCCAGTACTTGGGAGGCAGAGGCAGGTGGAGCTCTGTGAGTTTGATGCCAACCTGGTCTACAGAGTGAGTTCCAGGACTGCCAAGGCTACACAAAGAAACCCTGTCTAAAACAACAACAACGATTAAAAAAAAGAGAGAGAGAGTCCAGATCTTGTTTCCATTCAGTCGAGAGCTGAGATCTAGGAGACTGAGTGTCCACTGATTTGTCTTCATACCTTTTATAAATGTCCCTGAATACTATGTAGTCCGAGTGAGTGAGTGTGTGCTTCACAGGGCAGGAATATTTTCCCCGAAGTTCCTAGTGTGGATAGTTTCGTATGTAAGGTCCCTGGCCTCCACCTTAATTTTCTTTTCCTTACATTCACTTAAGGCTAGTGACTTTTGTCAGCACGTTTCCCTTCTCCGACCTTGGCAGAACGTTTTTTGGTGGGGATCAGATAGTGGAGCCTCTGACTTCTCCGTCTAATCAGCGAGGCCCTGCGCACCCACACCAGTGCCAGCAGTTTGCCTCTGTTTCTTAAGATTTATTTATTTCCCTTTTACATGTATGGGGTGTTTTGCCTGCATGTATGTCTCTGTATCATGTGTTTGTCTGATACCTATGGAGGCCAAAAAAGAGGTGTCATATCCCCTGGAGCTGGAGTTGTAGATCGTTGTGAGATACCATGTGGATGTTCGAATCCTCTGGAAGAGTGGCCAGTGCTCTTAACAGCTGAGCTTACCTGAGGGAAGGTGGTCAGAGAGAGGACTCAGTCCCTACTTGTGTGGACATGGATTGTGGATGGACTGCTGTGGGTAGAGAGTAGGCAGGAAGGATTGGGTAAGAAAGCAGCACAGTGCTTTTGCTGTATCTGCTTGTCTCTTATTTGGTATTAGTTTTATTTGGGATGAACTTTAATCTAACTTAGATACTTAGATTCCTTAGAACAATAAAATGGTAGCATTATTCCTAGAGTACCGGTGTTGCCCAAGGCATGTAGTCAGGGCCACATTGAAGTAAGGGTTCTTTGTGGATCAGTAATAGCTGTGGTTCCTGAAGCTTCAGCTTGTTCATTTACTACCTCCAGAATGCTTGAATTAGATTAGTCATGTGATTGTCAGTTCCTGCTGAGTGAGATTAATATGTTTTAGACCATTGGTATGGCATTAATGCAGCATGATTTATTGTCTAAGTACTTCAGGTCAGAACAGCTTACTGAGGAACAGTAATTTTCAGCTTTTACTGCACTGGTTTTGAGAAGTAAAGTTGGTAGTGCATTCTTGTTTAGGAGCCCTCGGGATGTTTCTGATTTCAGCAGAACATTCTATTTCTTTCACCAAAAGGAGAGTTTGGATATGTAATCTCAAGCTGGCTATAATTAGTTCTGATGACAGTTAAATACCTCAGCCAAGACTGTAAATCAGCAGTTAAACTCTGATTTTTGCAACTGATCATAAATCTCAAGCACTGTTTTTTGGGGCAGGCAGATAAAGGAAGGGGCCGACCTCAGACAGAGATAAAATGTCATTGGAACATTTGGGTACAGCTGTAAACCTCACACTTCAAATCTCATATGGCTTACACCTTTTGTCTAAACTATCTTTGAAGTCCTTTAGTAACTTAGGCTATTCACAACCAATGAGAAAGTTGAATCCTCCTTTGTGTGTGTGTGTGTGTGGGGTGTGTGTGTGTGTGTGTGTGTGTGTGTGTGTGTGTGTGGTGTGTGCTAGTGCAACACTTTCCCCCTCGTTTGAGCTGGGACCTCATCCAGCCTGGAGTGAGACTGGAGCCCATCAAGCTTTGTCCTTGTCTCTGCGCCTCAGCTCTGGGGTGATAGACCTGTTTGTGGCCATGCTTTGTTCTTTACATGAGTTTTGGGGATCCAGTCTCAGGTCGTCCTGCTGTTCAGCAAGTTGTTATCCACCAAGTCATCTCCCCATGACTTTCAAAATTTCTACATTCTCTTTGTTAGGGAAAGATTAATGCTATGTATTTGGAAATATATATCTTAATAACTAAATACATTATGCAAGGCTGAGTTTTTCAATCAGATGGTAATTTTTTGTTGTGCTTTTTTAATCAATAATAAAATTTGGGAAAATAAATTGATGTTATGTCCAGTCCCATTTTGAAATGTGGTCATCAAATTCAGAGTCAACTAATACAATTCAAGTTTTTTGTAGTGTTGGCAAAAGTTGCTTTTATTTTTTAGTCTCTGGCAGGGGTAAAAGCACTTTGCGTGTCAATATAATATTTTTTAAAACTGTTTATTCGTTGGCTTAAATTTATACTCTACTAGAGTCTTAGCTCTAACTTTGATAAAATAAATAGCAGTATTTAGACAAAATGTAGAACACCTTTTTCCAAAAGCAAATGTAGATTGGTGTTTGTGGCATCAGTGTCTTCTAACCTGGTAATAGGCCTGAAAGGAGACTGTAAAGCTGGGAGCTTTATGATCTCAGGGTAGCATGTTTCATGGCTTTTCCCCCACTCACTGTGTATATGTGTGTGGTGTGCATTTGTGTGTGTGTGTGTGTGTGTGTGTGTATGTGTGTGTGCGTGCGTGCGTGCGTGCGCGCACACGTACTCACCTCAGCTAGTCAGCTTGACCTCTGTCTACTTTATGAGTGCTAGGATTACAGAGGCCGTCATGGCTGCCCAACTTTTACACGCATTCTCAGGGTTTGAACTCCAAGCCTCTAACTTGCAGCACTGAGCCATTTCCCCAGGTCACTTGATGCACTTTTACTATGAATTAATCGGAACACATCTTTAGTTTTCAAACTTTAACCTTATGCTAACAAGCTCAGTGTGTTCTTAAGTTTCAGTGACGTATTGAGACGTTTAATGTGGATGTGTACCTTTAAGGAATATTTTTGGTCTTTGACAGTTTAATATATATAAAACATATCTTGAGCATATCCACCCAACTCTCCCCTCTCATTCGCCAACATGTCCCCTCACCTTTATGTAATTAAATGTGATGATGATGATGATGATGAAGGTGATAACGTACTGAGTCTTGTTAGTGCTGCCTGAGTACATATGGGTGTGATTAGTTCCACCAGAGCTTGGGAAACCTACAAATGATCACTATTCCAAAAAAATATCCTCATCCAACAGCCATCACTGCCAATAGCTCTTCAGCTAGGGGTGGGACTTGATGAATTCTTCCCATCTGTGTTGGAATGTTAACTGGCTTGATCCTGTACATGCCTTGTTCATATGCACACTGGCCTTCAAGTCTAGAAGATAGCATGTTACAGCATTCCTTCCCATCCCCTGACTCTGCTTCACCTCCATCTTCTGTAATATTTTCACTGAGCCTGGAGCATAGATGTTCTTTACCATAAGATACTAAAGTAAACATAACTAACCATCTTCCACCTTGGTGACTGAGTACTCTGTAGGTTTTGATAAATAAGCAGAGCTGCATTCTTTAGTATTTTTTTGTTTCTTCTCCATACTGCCCTCCTTGAAAGGAAAAATTCCTCACATACATGGCTTGTGTGGTAGTTATAATCAGCAGACTGACTGGGGAAGGGACCCTTGACCTCAGTGAAGAACAAGACTATGGCAGATTGTGGTGGCCGTAAAGAAACTTGGGAGTCACTGCTCTTTGCTCTGGGGTTGGAATGAAGAGAAGTGTGTGTGTGTTACATGCACTCTGTGCCATCTGTCCCTTCCACTCACTGGTGAATGTCTGCAGGTGGTCGTTGCTGTTCCAGGCTCTTCAACTACAGCAGTGCCCTCTGAGTAGCTTCTTGCCTTTTAGGTTTCGTGAATCTGATCTTTGGAGCCCAGCTATCGGCTCTGGTGGGACAGTTTATGAAATGCCACAAAGTACCTTATGTTTTCAGATCTGCTTGTAAAATTAAGAATTAACTGAGACATGATTACACTTTATTGATACTAGTAATCCCTTTTTAAATTGAAGGAAAAGCAATAAAATTTTCCAAGTGAGATGCATTTTCAAACATTGGGAGTTTAGTATGTGTCTTTTACATTCAGGTCAGACTCCTTAGGGTACTAATATTCAGGAAAGAAAGGGAAGGGTTGGGCAGTGCTTCCCCCTCTTAAATGCTCCCATGCCAGGTTTCTCCCTATGTATGGTGCCACCTGAGCAGTTGCTACCTGTCACCTCCAGAGTTTGTGGGCCACCTTTTGTTAAATTGCTGTGAGGGGCTTGCTTAGTTACAGGTATGGGATGAGGTAATCCTTTCCCACCCCTCATTCCTGACGGGTGTGTCTGTCCAGTTATTACTTGTTCATTGAACCTGGAGCTTTAGAAACCGACTACAGTACAAGCTGTAATTATTGGTGTCTGTTTCATTTCATCTGGTAAGCTCTGGCATTTGATCAAGAAGTTAATATATCACTATCTCCAGGCTAAATGTCTCAGCTCTCGAGGTTTTATTATTTGGTGGATAGTATACAATTATGACTGCCCAGTAAAGAAAAAGTTGTGTTTATTTGTAAGGTGGATGATACTAGAAGTAATTATGGATGTCACGGGGAGTGGTGAAACAATTGAAGCTGGAGAGCCTTTGAATTCCTACCCTGGTGATACCTGAAAAACATTTCTTGAACAACTCCTCTCTCTCACCTCTGGAGTGATTCTGATACATGCAAAGCTGAGTAAATGCTCTAATAGAAAACACTACAGACTAAATCTGAGACATTGCATAGTTGTCAGTGAGTCAGAAGCTTTGCCGGACACAGAAAAATAATCCATATGCGGTACCTTAAGTAATCCAGTCCTACAGGTTGTAGTTACTGGTTATCTATCACTGGACCTGTTCCTAGCTGGGCTCAGTGGAGAATAGATGTGTTGATACCCTCATTTTCTCAGCTCCCTGTGCTCGAGGCATTGGTGGTATGTGACGAGGAATGAAGGTACTTCTTTGTCAGTCCTTCATCGTTTTCAACTGGGAGTTTCCTGATGGTATCATTATGTTCCCTCCATTAGAATGGTTGTCCCAGTGCCTGTCCATGTTAGGTATTGTTATGAATGTGTTATCCAAAATACAGTAACTCAGGCACAGTACGAATTGGTTTCTTGTTCACCTGAGGGACAAAGGCTGATTGTGCAACCAGGAGCCTCTGCTCCACGCAGTTCTCGAAAGATCCAGTCTGCCAGCAAGTTTCCACCTTTGCACAGGAAACCTGGGTGTCACCTCCTTAATCATCAGGAAGTTACAGACCTGGCTTGGAAATAAATCCACTTATCCTGCTCACTCTCCCTGGCTAAAACTTCATTGCTGCACCGCACTTAATAGCAAGGGAGGCTGGGAAATGCAGACGACTGTTTGCAGGAAGGAGAGGAAATAACTTGAGTCGTAGCTAGCAGAATCTGCTGCACTGCCTCGGTCACACGTGGCCGTCCCCTGGTGAGGGTAAGCTCTACTGCTACGATGAAACAGACTGCTCTCTGTGGTTTGACGGAGTCATTTTCACGTGGATATGCTGACAAAGCTGAATCAAAATAACCACTTGTAACAGTGTAGAGTGTGGTGGCGGGGAAGAGCAAGTGCTGAAGGGATGTTAGTGTGCTCCGTGAGTGTGACAGAGGCAGTGGGTCAGCCATGTCGTGAAGGATTTTTGGGACTGTACCAGGCATGAGCAGGAGACACCCTTGAGGAGCAACAAGAGACTCAGCAGAGGAGAATGAGTAAGGCCACGAAGCTGCAGAGGTGGCCTGACCCAGCTCCCTGCTGTTTGGGTGCATACCTGGTTGGAATGGGGTTTTTCTAGACATCCTGATGTGTGACAGGGAAGGTAGAAGGATGACGGGCTTCTGATTCTGTAACATCAAGAGGAATGCCAGTCCTTATTCAGTCTTGCTATGTCAGAGTTCCTAGGGCATGTGCTAGAAATGTCATGTGGACAGCTCCAGAGGTGTAGGGGTCAGAAGACACAGGTGAAATTTCTAGAAGGTGGCATGTCATCGGCAGATGCCGCGAAGCTGTTCAGCAAGAGGACAGTGAAGCTGTTTGCATCAGATGGCATGGAGTCAGAGTCACAAGAAACCTTAAGCTGGGGTGGAAGTGCACGGGCCTTTGGTGGGTTCCTTCAAAGTGTTGCCGCAAGTCCCTCCTGAAAGTGATGTGTGTAGACAGGTGCGTACTTGAAAAGTCTTAAGAGAATGATGCACAGCTGGCAAGACGGACGTGACTGAACAATCCGTGCTGGTGCCATGGCCGAGCTTCATGTGAATTCGACATGTGTCACTTCACACTGGAGTCATACAGTCAGTACCTTGGGAAGGGCAGCTTCTGGTCTATCCTCGGTGACGGATAGGGACTGATGAACGTGGCCAGCGGGGAAGCGTCGGGGAGTGTACATACTGAGGTAGTTATCTGGCATGTATTGAAGATAGCCACCCTGAAGAGGGGACTGCTCATGTGTACAGCAGGCACATGGACAAGCCACATGGATGTGGTTAGTGGGACAGCATCTGTCCACAGGAGATCCGTTTAGACAAAGCAACATGCAGTGATGATCTTGAAATCCAAAGGGTTTAGACAATGCCTAGTGGCTAGATTAAGTGAGGAATAGATAGATACACTGGGGCTAGGTGGAAACCTGCTTGGCCTGACACTAAAGTGTGACTAACTCAAAGTACCTGAGACTAGGTCTCAAATCTCCTTTTGCTTGGCATTTAGCATGGTGCTCATATCCTCTGAGCCCAATCCAGATAGACCTACCAAATCAAACAGTTTATTGCCGTGTCTTTTTAGCTTAGAGAATCTCTACAAACATTGTAGAAGTGGCGGATTAGCAACTCGGAACTCTTCAGTCTTTGCCTACAAAGCCCTTGCACCATCCTTGTCAGCAAACATTTGTTCTGGAGGAAGTTGGGATGCTAGGAGGATCAAGAACTCTGAGACCATACAGCTAGCACGAAGGGGCCAGTATTAGAATCTAGGCCAGGCCTTTGGGCTGTGCTCCATTTGAGTGTTGTATGTGCTCCTAAAAGTTGGAAGCTTCATCTCCAACTATGGACGCAGTATTCAGAGAAGAAGTGTGTGAGAGAGTTGGGCCTATCTGATGTTGCTAGTGGCTTTATAAGAAGAGAGACTGAGCTAGCAGATGCTGAGCAGACACCACTGTCTTGCTCTTGGACTTCTTTCTCAGCCTCCAGATCTAAATAACCTGCTTCATGTTGAACTTGGTCCTCGATGTCACAGGTCCACCTGTCACAATCCCATGTTAAAATGGATATGTCAGGGTCCCTCTTTGGGGTAGCGTAGTGCAGTTGGCAAAACTCCAGGCCTGTCTGCAAACCCAAAAGGCAGACGGCACAAGGAGCAGCACCAGAAGTTGTCTTCTGGCCTCCACACAGGCGCACACACGTGAATCTACAAGCTGGTGACTAGTGTAGCCTAGCAAAGCTCTTTCTCCTGCGTGAAGAGACTAGAATAGGAAAGAAAGACAAACCAAAAATTACACATTCTGCCAAAAGCCACAGGGAAGGAAGTGTACTGTGTAGTTGCAAATATGAAGTCTATTACTGGCTCTGCTCACTAAAACACTTAGACCGCAAACAGAAGAGGAAAAGAAAGCAAAGGAAGGCTCCGTTCGTGTCAGAGATTCAATTGGAATCCTCACTTGACACTTGCTTTCTTGCCAGCAGTGCTCCCAAAGAAAGCGTGAAAAAATCTAAAGTCCACATCGTGTTAAAAAAGGTTCTATTCCCAAGGATGAACAGCTTAAGGTCCTCAGATGTGTCTGTGCCCCTTGGAAGGCTTTTTTATGAAATTAATTCATTACCAGAAGTGACTGCAACCATTCTTTTTTTCTTTTATAAAAAAGAAAACAATCTTTTTATTTTACATGCTAATCCTAGTTCCCACTCCTTCCCCTCTTCCCATTCCCCCTACCCCCATCCACTCCTCAGAGAAGGTAAGGCACATTGCTTTGGGAAAGGTCCTCCCTGCTATATCTAGGCTGAGTACGGTATCTATCCAAATAGAGTGGATTCCCAAAAAACCATTATATGCAGTAGGGGGAAATCCTGGTTTCACTGCCAATGGCCCTGCAGTCTGCCCTAGCCATAAAACTGTCACCCACATTCAGAAGGTGTAGTTTGGTCCTGTGCTGGTTCCTTCCCTGTCCAGCTGGAGTTGGTGAGCTCCCATTAGCTCAGGTAAACTGTTTCAGTGGGTGTCCCTATCATGGTCTTGACCTCTTTGCTCATACTCTCACTCCTCCCACTCTTCAACTGGAGGTAACCCAGATCCAGAAAGATGAACATGGTATGTGCGCACTTATAAGTGGATACTAGCTATGAGCAAAGGACCCTAGAGAAGCTAAGTAACAAGGTGAACCCTAAGAAAGGTATACATAGATCCACCTGGAAAGGGGAACTAGAAAAGATCTGACAAAATTGGGAGCATGGGGGTAGGGGAATAAGGGAGGGTGGAAGGGGAAGATGAGGGAGAAGGGGATTAGGGGAAAAACTTGAGGGGATGGGATAGTCAGGATAGAGGAAGGACAGAGATGAGAGCAAGAAAAAGGATAATTTGATTAAGAGAGCCATTATGTGCCTAGCAAGAAACCTGACACTAGAGAAATTCCCAGGGATCCACAAGGATGACCCCAGCTAAGACCCTAAGCAGTAGAGGAGAAGGTGCCCAAACTGGCCTTGCCCTGTGGTCAGATTGATGACTATCTTAAATGTCACCATAGAATCTTCATCCAGCAACTGGTGACAACAGAGGCAGAGACTCGCAGCAGAGCCCTGGGCTGAGCTCCCGAAGTCCAGCTGGAGACTGCAACTATTCTTGCAACTGGAAGCCTTGTAAATTTGGGATTCATTAGGAGCAGTCTGCCTGCTGCCACCTGCAAGATCCTGTCCAACCCCTTCTTCACCCTCGAGGCAGGGGGTACTCACTGCCCAGGGTGCCACTAGAGGACCTTGCAAAGATGAGGTTGGATAACAGCCCCTGGACGAATACCCTTGTCCATTGCATTGATTCAGTAAATATGTGGTGGAAACCATGCTGAGCAGAACAATCACGGGCTTCATAGAATTTCTATTCGGGAAAAATGGATAAACTCTGCAGGACCACGGTGATACCCAAGCAATCCTGGCCAGGATTACCAGTATCAGTGAATGGAGGGTCTGAATTAGACACCGTTGGAACAAGACTTGCTGGGATTCTGATGTGCATGCAAGGATGAGAATGTACCAGTGAACCAGACAAAAGGAGGGCCATGTTGCTGTCACACAAATGTTATGATAGTGAATCAACTCTGGACCACAGGGCGACTATATTCCGATCCCAGCTCTACCACTTAAGGACGTGTAACCCGCACATCAGTAATCTTTCTCTGTATTTGTCTCTCCTGAAAAAATAAATAAAGTAGGGGTGAGAGTAACACCCAGATGAGCTTGTACTGAGCATGAAAGACATCCAGTACTAGCACACAGAAGCTAAGATGCTTTGTTGGAAGAGCTGCATGTTGGCACCTTCCACCTTGTACCCCTTTGTTCTGTCTCTCCAAGGATGGGCAGCCAGGGAGACAGGTAATCAGTCTAGATCAATGACGAGTCAACCGTGTATACTCCTCTTTCGTTTGTTCCCTAAACGCGGAAGTTGCTGCCCTTTAATGAATCTACAGTGTACAGATGTCACCCCACTCTCTCAGACTCAGTAGCAACAGAACTGCCGAGACATATCAGTACTGCTGCTGTCATAAACGTCTTTGTGGCTTCTCCCTCATGCAGGAGTCTAGTGTCTCATTACCATAAACAGGCTAACTTGGTAACTTAAAAGTGGGATCAGAGCCGTGTGGTAGTGGTGCAGGCCTTTAATCCCAGCACTCGCGAGGCAGAGGTAGGCAGATCTCTAAATTCGAGGCCAACCTGGTCTACAGGAACTAGTTCCAGGACAGGCACCAAAGCTACAGAGAAACCCTGTCTCGAAAAGCGAAACAAGCAAAAAGTGGGATTAGATTCAAGATCTTTCCTGATTCTTGACAAAATTGTGCGCAAGTGTTTGGTAGCATGATTAGGTTTTCAATCCACTGCAGATTTTCCAGAAGAAACAATAGTGAATATAGTGATTCTGTTTTGAAGTCATCTGTTTCCAGATGACGCAAAGGTAGATTTTTGTAAATAAAATTGACATTGGAAGAGGTTGGGGATATAGCTCAAATGACAGAGAGCTTGCCTAGCATGTATGGAACCCTAGGTACAACCCTGGAACCACGTTAGCTAGGCATGGTGGAGTGTGGATATAATCCCAGTATTCATGAGGTAAAGGCAAGAGGATTTGAAAATCAAATTTATCCTTTGCTGTGTAATGAGTTCAAAACTGTCTGCTTGGGGTACACGAAACCCTGTCTTAATTATGATGGGAATGAAGACACGATCGTAGAAAAGCTCAGGTTTTGGGATAAAATGAGTGTGACTTCAGGTTCTGTGCACACACTAGCTGCAGACACTCTGGCCTCTGAAATGTCCCGAGCTCACACTGTAGAGTTGTTGAGAATAGCATGGAGTTTAGCACAGGAGCAGGCGTGGATAAGCACTCGGTTACCAGTTCAGGTTCTCCATTCCTTTGACATGGTCAGTGCACGTATGAACCTCTCCTCGGACCCCCAGGATAATCAGGCCCTCATGACGGACTCTCTGAACCACACCTCAGACTTTGCCACAAAGACTTCCACAGTGCTAAGTTCCTATGATGAGCTAAGAAAAGGACTGCCTTTGGAGCCAGCTCTTAGTTTATATATTCAATATGATTGTATGAATTAAGTTTATATGGCTTATGCAGATTTTATAAATGTGCAAAAACATAGCATGTAATGTGTGCTCAGTCAGTGCGAGTTCTCGCCCCCATGGTCTCACAGGCCTTTTACTTTTTATGCTGCATTTGCAGGATTTTTCCCACTGTCTCATGTTCCAGGCTTTCTCTTTTTGGGCTACCAACCAGCTCCCAAATCATAACATGGAGACTTCTTATTACTTATGAATGAATGGTCAGCCCACCTTAGGCTCTTTTCTGGCTAGCTCTCCAACCTGTTTCTCTTTATCTACCTGTTGCCTCAGGGCCTTTTGCGGTTCTTTCCTTCTGTCTGTCTTACTTTCCCTGCTGCTCATGTCTGGCTGGCTCTTCTACCCCCAGGTGTCCGCCTCTTTCTCCTCATTCTCTTCCTTTTTCTTCTTCCTCTTCTTTCTTCCAAGCCTAGATTTC
>JAQHUG010000265.1:1818038-1828932 GCA_028555095.1 Dicrostonyx torquatus | reverse complement strand
GTCTTCCTTGATCAAACCTTATTTTTTTTTAAACCCAGAATGAACCCACAGCTTTCTGAAGTAATTAGTAGGGTAACTGGTCCAGACATGGCTGACATAGAAAGGCAGAGAGTACAGCATGTCCTGCAGCTTGCTCATCCATATACAGCCACTTAAAAGAATGGCCAGAGTTTCAAATTAGTCACCCCAAATGCCCTGCTTCAATACTTTTTAGGACTACCATTACCATAGTAACTTGAGGCCAATCCTGGTGGTCACTTCTTTGTGCTCAGTCCTACTGAAGCTAGAAATATTACCTTGGTCTCTTACATACTAGTCTAGCAAAGTCTCAGTTATGAAGATTTTATTTATTTATTTTAGCTAAAATTACTTTTACTGGAGCCAAAGGAACCTCTCAAATCGAAGTAGTTTTCTTCTTAAAAAAAAAAAAAAGGATAATTTGTTGGACATTAAAATAACAAAAAGGCTTTGAGAAAGGATTATGGGTTTCTGGTGTGTCACCACTAAGAATAGATTTACTTTACATCCCACTGATGTTGTAATCTTGCGTTCTGAGGTAATGTTTTAGCTCATTCTCCTCACATAAATAAAGATTTCAATGATAGCACTTCATTCCTTCTCCAGAGAATTCCTTTAGATTCCCCCCTCCCCCCTCCAGACTCTCAAGACTTGTAAACCATTTCTCTGGGCAGGGCCGGGAGGGAGGACAAATTAGATGCAGAGGCTCTGTCACTGGCAGGGAACTCATTACCAGAGACTTTTTTCTGCTACAAACTTAGAATGGGAACACTGGAGAAGTATGGTCATTTGAATGGGACTGCCAGGTTGAAGCTGAGGGTGCTTGCCTGGACCAAGAGGAGAAACGCCTTTTTGAAATGAGGAGTCTAAAGTTCTTAAACCCATCGGCTCCTAGTCATGGGATTTTTCTGAGCCCGTGGTTAGGGATGAATGAATGCCAGCTTGGGGTAATTCGGATTTCAGAGAGAAAGCATTTCTGCTTAGCAAGTGCTCCTGTCCCCTACTCTCTCTGGGTAGCATAGATTTAATTAGGGCTAAATCCATTTTAACTTTTACATAGATGTATGTCTTTCCACGTAAGATGACTGCAAACACTAGCCTTAAATATCTTTCAAGATGGGAAGAAACAACTGCAGGTAAATAAAGGCCTGATACTTACCAACTGCAGAAGGAAACGCTGGTCACCCTTGGCGCCCCGTCTGAGGCAGATTAACTCTATGCCCCAGAAAAGCTCAGCTCTTTCTATCTGTTGGTTATTGGGTATTATTTGGATTTTATTTAATTTTTTTCCCCCAAGCAAATGCTTTACAGCTGAACTGCCACCCCAGCTCCAGTCTTTGTTACTTGGAGTTGGCAATGTAGCAACTGCTTTAAATGTTTTAAAGGGAAGCCATTTGCATTTGACTCAGGCAGAAATGTCCTGGATCAATATAAACTTTGAACCACAGCAAAAGAGTTACAGGAGAATGCCAGCATCTCCAGCAGACCACAAATCTGATCAACACAAACCTACAGAGAAAGATTTTGAACTGGAAAAGAAAAACATCCAAAGATTATCAAAAGTACAAATTGTATCCAATGTTTGATCTCAACAATAGTCTCTGCTTCAGGCAACCGAGTTGCGAAGTTGCGGTTTGTTTCCAAAGTCCTCGCCCTCCTCTATCATTGCTTAGAAAGAAGAAATCAGTGAGCTTCCATTTTATTCTCAAAAGCCTTTATCCATGAAGGTTAGGCTTAAACAGAAGTCTTCCTATTAAAAACCAGCTATGGGACTTCTCCTGCAAACAATGAGACCCGAGGGTCCCTGTGGAGGTTGGGAGGTGAACTGGTGACCATGAGGATGGTCACTTTGACCAGCACTCTCCCTCCCGCACCAGGTGGCTGCTGAGTTGTGTACTATCCCCAGAGGGTGGCATGTCGATTTCTCTTCATTTCTCCTGTTCCAAGTGCATGTGGCATGTCTTTTAATTAATGTGAGAATAGAGAATCAAGAGGAGAATCCCTCCAAAGAGTTGTTTTGAGGAGTGGCAAATTAATCCCCTTGGACTTGCCTAGAGAAGCAGGTGAGAGACCTGTTTTGTTTTTCAAAATTCTGCAATTAGAAGTACAGACGTTCCATTTTTAGTAAAGATTTAAGTTAGTAAATTTCATCCACTTACACACACACACACACACACACACACACACACACACACACACACACACACACATACTCACACCATTTCTGGAGAACAATCGTGAAAAATATTTTTTAATTACTGAAAAACCTTTTCTGAGTTCTGCCCCTCCCCCCACCCCTCAATGCAGCTGGGGAATGCCTCAGGGTAGGCCAGGCTTTTCAGGCAGAACTTGAATATCCCCCCACTTAAGCCCCCAAACAATTCCAGGAGATATTAATTGTTCTCATTTTATAGATGAAGAAATGAAAGATCAGGTGGTCACTTCATTTATTTAAGCCACACAGATAGGTAAACCCTGGAGATAGGAAGGATTCAAACACAGACAATTTCAGTCCAAATCTACAAAGCTTTCCTCTGGTTCTCTTGACCGCAGATTTTCTGGAAATAAGAATAAAAGTTGTATATTGCAGACCTGGGAAAAGCAGTAACATGGGGACCAGAGTTTGGAGGTTGGAGCCTCAGCCATGATATAAAAGCTCCCAGTTCTAAGGAGGCAGATCCCTGGGTCAAGCAGGCTAGTTAAATTAGATGAATTGGCAAGGTCTGGGGTCCCATGAGAGACTCTTCCTCATCGACCTCTAGCTTCCACATGAATTCACACACACACATACACACACACACACACACACACACACACACACACACACACGAACATGCTTACAGGCACACACAGCACACACACATGTCCACATAAAAAAGAAAGTTGGAAATTCCAAGATGAATACCTGACATGAAAGATAATCACAGGCTATGTTCTTAAGGATTTAGTTTCCACTTGATGCCCATGTAATCAGGACTGTAGTTCCCAAAAGTCAATGTACTTCCATCCATTATGATCTTGGGCTTGAATCCTGGGTATGAACTGTCATCAGGCCGGCTGAATGTGCTTAGTCACTAAAGTTATCCTAACAGGCTCACCTAGGGAAGTGTTGGAAACTGACCACTGTCTCTCTCATCTCCCAGCTACAGTGCCTCTGAGGTCAGAAACTGGCCCTTACCACATGTAATTTTAAAAAAAGTCAATTCTTCCAATCATTATACTTGGACCAGATCGCATACAATAATACCAAGATGTGCTATTTCCTTGGAACGGCTTCCACACGGGTTCAGTGGCAGTAACCAGTCTCTCCAATGGCACTGTTGAGGGAAAAAAGGGGGTCATGAGTCCTGTCTCACAGATGCACAATTTTGTTACCCTGAAAATTGAGAAACAGGTGTTAGAAGTGCTGTGGGAGCTCCTTCTGCTCCTTCAGCCAATAGCCTTTTAAGATACCAGCCCACTTGGGCGTGGTCTATTTGGCTTGAAAAAGCAACGGTAGCCTTGTACTCCCTTTCTTCAGAATCTGCTTCCCGACTACCAGATTCTTTTCCTGATTGTGCAGAGGGCTGTTGTCCAGGACAGTGATCTGTAAGTTTCTCCCTTTAAATAAATAACCCTTTATTAATCATAATTCCAGACTGGTGTGGGATTGTTTTGTGACTTACTCCTTTAGAAGAGCGTAGGGAAAGTGATCTATGTTACTTCTCTCCCTTGATGTTGTTTTCCCAGGTAGAAGAATGGGTGAACAGTGGTTCTTACTAGAAACTTGACCGCCGCATTCTTGGAAGACCCACACTACAGAGAGTCACAAATCCCTTCCTTGGGCCCGTTTTGGAGGGAGAAGCCTACAAGAAAACCAATGATTTTCCCAAGGTCTCTCTACACGCATGTGGTGACAAAGCTAGGATTTAAATCATATCACTTTTCCTTTAACTCCATACTGATTGACACTGAAAGTTGTATTTCTGTGAATATCTTATAAATTCATCCTAGCTGGGTGGGGGGAAAATAGCATCTTGAGATAAGTGGTATGGCACTTACAAGTCTACTATCAGAAGAAAGTGAAGATGTCTTCAGATCTCCACCTAATGCCAACTTTAACGTTAGCTTCTCATTCATCAAAGCTGCTACTATTTGTACACAAGTGTCCTGGTAAATCCCGATCCATCCCTGAACATAACATCTACCATCCCCATGACTACTTGGCCTTTATATGTTTTTTTTCCAGGTGCATACTTAGACTTCCTTCTCTATTTTCCCACTTCTGAGTATTTGTATTTGTACATCATGCAAGAGAAAGTAGACAGGACATTTAGCAGAGGCAGAAAGTATTTTGTTGTTGTTATTTTTTTTCAGAACTAAAATGTTATCAACTGAGTCAAATATGGACTTCACAAGGTCCCTGGAAATAAAATCACAGCGTTCGGGGGAGAGGTGAGTAGGGTCTTCCTGTGTAGTTCAGGATGGTCCTCAAACTTGAGATCCTCAAGTCTCTGTCTCCTGATTATTGGGATGACAGGTGTGTGCTACCACATCTGGCTAGAGCCATAGCACTTGAACAAGAATGGATGTCTACTGTGTCTTGTTCAGGAAGAGCCCAGTCTAATGGCAGCCAAAGAGACCATACGTCTGGTAGTTGTTCTCCTGTTAGCCTCCTAGCTGGCCATGGTTACCAGCCAGGAGACGGCTTGCAGGTTTATCAAGTGGCCTCTTTTCAAAACATATTGGGAATCTCTGTACTTGGCCTCCTGCCAAATACTCTACACGGCTCGTCTTGGACTGTGCAACTATCAAATACAATTCAGAGTCAGAAATCTGGAGTCTGAAAAGCCAGGGTTGAGACAAGTCATAAAGTCTTTCTGAATTTTAACTCCTCGCCCATAAAATGGAAATAATAGCTATTTTCTGATTAAAGATGTGAGAACACACATACATGGTGTAGTACTCAGTGCCTGGCAATGGTAGGTTATGTTTTTATCGACTGTGTTGTTTGGAGTTATCTATGGATGCTCTACATGCTAGAATGTCACGGACCTTGGGAAGTTATGCCAGGTGACAGAACACAGAAACCTAAGGCCATGCATTGGTTATATGATGCATTCTTAGGAAATGTCTGTTACAGGCAAACCCATAGAGGCATAAAGCAGTTTGGCAGTTTCCAGGGAATACAGAGGGGGGAGAATAACTATTTAATGGGTCAAGAGTTTCCTTTTGGGGGTGATGAAAATGGCTGCACAGCACCTTGTTAGCAGACTAAAGGCAGCTTAAAAGCAAAAACTTGAAAATGGTTAAGATAGTAAACTGTGTATTACATATGTTCTACCACAATTTAAACTAATTGAGTACACAGACTTCCTACACTCCTTTCTCCGGCTTTCGCTTCTTCAAGACCACTCACTGCCCCTGACATGCATCAAGGATCATTTTCCGTAGTCATTTATCCCAAAGATGAATCGATCAAAATCACAGGCTTTCTCATCCAGAATGGTAACTAACAAGCCTCCCACACAGAACCAGATTTCTCAACACCCTGCAGAGTAGACAGTGTTCCTGCCTCTGCTTCATAAGGGAGGCACTACGTCTTGCTAGTGCTGACATCAGTTTCTTAGGTCACTGGATGTCAGAGGCTGAACTCAAATCCTTGTTCCTAGGTTCCTGACCGGTGCTTTCAATGATTCCATTTCATGTGAGGCCAGTTTCTTGACAGCACATTTTCTGGTGCACAAATGACTTCACTTTTCTGTTATTTGTATGGGAAGGTTGTTGGACTGATGTTTATTCCTGGCTGACTCTCAGGATCGGGCAGATTGTGGCCTCGTGGAGACAGCATTTGGACTGTTGGCTTGCTTTAACTAGAAATTACTGCCTTCACTAGGGGCCATTAGCACATCAAAATGGTGTTTGTTGAGCCAGGAAAAGTGATACATTATGTTTGCATTTATTCTTTGGTCCCCAAAGACTAATTGTTGGTTTGTGTTTTTAAACACCCTTTCAAGTGCTAAGAGCCTCTAATGAGTTAAATTAACAAGCCATTAGGGTTAAGAATAGTGGTGTTGACATGGACACAGTGGTCCAATTACTGAGGCTGGACTAGAGGATGAAACCCTGCACACACAGAGCCCAGCTGCCCCGGCCATTTCCGGGGTAATAGGACAGTTGCGAGAGCATTTCCTCTGTCTTGCTTGGTTTATCTTTGCCTCAGTCTTTTCCCGTGAAGACTAGCCATTAAGCAGATGAGGACACCATGACTTGGAGGGGTGTTGTGCCCAATCAGGCCAGTGAGGAAATGTGTGGGGACCACAGAGAACACCTGCTTTTGTGCACAATGCTGACTGGACTTTTGCTGGTGTGTGCGTAGAGCCCAGCTGGATTCAGGCTGAAAGGTGATGCCATTTAAAGAACTGAGTTAGCTCTAGTGGATAATCTTTTCCCACAATTCAGTAACTCTAAGGCCAGCATAGCACTATGGTGGGATGACTTAAAAACATCTTTGGGGGCTGTACCTGCAATATGGTGGGGTGCTCATCTCTAAGAGGGAGAGAATCTTGCCTGTTCTGCAAAGATGATGCAGTGGCCGTGTTAGAAATTTCTGAAGAGATGCTCCAACTGAGGCTGTCCCTCTGTCTAGGCTGGTGTCACCTATGTCAATCACTGCCATCATTTCAGCCTGTATGGAACTGGCTGTTTAATTATTGCAGGCATGCTGTCATCTTAAGTCCTCTCAGCTGGCTCTGGAGGATGACTTCTTTATCTCGCAGAAAATAGTGAAACCCCGTGAAATGGTAAAGTCATAATAGCCCCTAGGAGCACTCACAGAGCAGTTTGTGATACCCAAACTAGACCCTTCCTTTGGGCTGTTGCAGCTTTATTGATTGTCTTCATAATCTTGCTTGGTTGGGCTCCAGGTGTCTAGCTTCTTCACATCTCACCAGTCCAAAGCCAGGCGTGGTAGTTTGAATGCCATTGGCCCCTATAGTCTCATAGAGGGAGTGCTACTCTTAGGAGGTATGGCTTTGTTGGAGTGGGTATGGCCTTGCTGGAGGAAGGTGTGCCACTGTGGGGGGTGGGCTTTGAGGTTTGTTGTAGTCAGGCTACTGTTCAGAGTCTCATTCCTGTCCATCTGCAAGATGTAGGACTTTCAGCTATAGTCATAGCTAGCACCACATCTGCCTGTACACAGCCATGTTCCCCGTCATGATAATAGACTGAACCTCTGAAACTGTAAGTGAGCCATTCCAGTTAAATGTTTCCTTTATAAGAGTCATGGCGTCTCTTCACAGCAATAACAGTCCTAACTAAGACACCAGGTTAGATTTTTGTTGGGTGGTAGAAAAGGGTCAGAAAAAGGTTCATATCAAGACATGAACTAAATCAGCTACAAACAGCCCTTGTATTTTGTAGGACCAGTGACAGGAGTCAGAATCCCTCAAAACTAAGGGCCTGCTACATCTTTTTTTTTTTGTGGCAGGAGGGAGATGTTTCTGTTGTTGTCCCTGTCTGAAGATTGCTAACCAAGGTCTCGTTCCCCAGATTTAGTCTTGATCCTATCCTTTTGCTGTTCTGAACAGTACAACACTTATGGGGGCTGCTCTGTGCTAGGGGGAATTTGGTTTCTTTTTAATATGTAATAATCACCATTACATCTCAATTACTTAACAAATAGAGAAGCACAGGGCCATGTTATTTCCAAAGAGTCCCCTGAGAGTATGGCTGGAGATCTCCAAATGTTATCCAAAATTAGCCTGGAGAGGGCAGGCGATCAGATCTTTTAATATATTCCTAAGGGAACACAAGTGTATTATGTACGACTAATACAGGCAGTTCTATGTCTATTCATGGCCTTCTCAGACCTGGAAAATGCCATGTTCCTTCTCTTCCTACTAAGAGACACCTAGATTTTAGAAGAGGCTGCAGCAAAGTCCCTTCTGTTTCTAGAGATGGCGGCAGATGGGTTTCCTTCTCTTAAGCTGAGAATTCCCAGCTTCTTGCTGGAAAGGAAATAACAGGTCACCACAGACAGAAAAAAAAGCAGATAAGAAGGAAAAACTCATCAGTAAATATATAGTGGCAAAAAGAAGTGAAATCGTTTGATGTCTAAGCAAGCAAGCAAGCTAACAAACACACCTCTCAACTGGATAGTGAGACATTTTCACCTCCCCTTTGAAACCACAATGGCTGTCTAATTCTGGTTTGTCAATAAGTATGGTTAATATTCTATCGAAGGAGTGCTTTGGGCAAGGCACTCATAGACCATTTTCTTGGGAAAGATGCAGTTTCTTAAGGCATTTTTTTTCCTTTTCTTTTTCTTTTTTCTTTTGCTGTGGCAGTTGGCACTTTTCCTATGAGAAAGCAGGAGTGGTTGGGGGGCAGACCCTTAGTTTAATTTCCAAGACTTGAGTTTGGCTTAATGTAGAATTGTGACCGCGAAAGCAGCTTTGGTTTACTGGTGGCATAGCACTCAAATTAAATTTGGGTTTAGCTAAAAGCCCTCAACATATAATGAGGATTAAAGTTAGGGATCGGTCTCCCCCTGAAGTGTTCGATTTCATTCTGATGGGCATCTGGTAGGGCTCACTGCTTACTGGGGGCAGAAGGCATGCTTTCATCTACCAGAGCCCTGGAGACCTCAGGTACTCTGTGTGCTGGCTTTGCGTGGGGGTCTTTATGCCGAGTGAATAGCTGTGCATTTGTTGTAGAATCAAGGACTAAATAAGTAAAGGGGAGAGAAGAGATTACCCTTTGAGCACCCCGGTTCCCACAAACCAAAGGTAAGCTCTTTGTAACTGTTGATCGGGGGAATAAATCCTCCTTTGTAATTCCAGAGATGCAGGAAGCCTCCTTTGCACCAGCTCTGCGTGCACATACAGTTCCTACTAACCTTGCAAGTCTTGCAAAATGCGAAACTTTTCTGACCTTAATTGCAGGATTTTTTCCCCCTCCCCTCAAAATGGAAAATGGAAGTAACCTAACCAGTGAGTTAAGTTATCCATTCAAAAGGGTGCCAAGTCATTGACATTTTTCAACTCATCCCGTTGTAACAAAAACAGGGTGATTTTGGTTAAGCCCCACCATTTCACTTTCCATGTGTGAAGCCACGATACAGAATGTTGCTCCTGCCGTCATTCCAGACATTTTTTTTTTCCTATTAGGAATCAGACATGACAGCTGTAGATGGGTGTAAACACTTTTTTTTGAGGAGATGCAGCCTTTCTTATTGATGGTCTATATGATAACATTCAACTTAGTGCGATAAACAGGTCTGTGCTGCTAGCTGCTGCTGATCTAACATGTATGGGACAGTGATTAGCAACGCATGTTTGTGTTATTTTAGCAGAAAACCCATGCACTGTTGGTAATGAATTGAAGGTTAACTGATAAAACTTCCTCGCAACTATTCCTGTTATATATTCTATGAACTGAAACTGGATTAACCTTTAATTACCCTCAACGATCTCTCAACCGCGAGACAACATTGCCACTGCTACCAGTAGTATTTGCATATACAATTTAATGAGAGAAACATCTGTTTGCATACTTGGAATCATTATTAGCATGCAGATAAATGGATACTTACTGTGAGACAGGCATCCAAGCTAATGTCTCTCTCTCTCTTTTTTTTTTTTTTTTTTGAGTTTCTTCTTCCACTCTCTGATTCTGCAGGACTTGTATTAATTAGATTAGAGGCTGGCTTGAGCCCACAGCCTTGTGCAGCACACACAAATACAACATGATCTGCCAAACTGCATTTCATCCAGCTAGGGAAAAGACATAACTCCTGGGCCTTATAAAACATATGTACATATATGTATATGTATATATGGCGTGTGCATGCATGTACTTTAAACCAAACTGTGTTCAACTCAAATATTTAAAAAAAAAATAGGGCTGGAGAGATGACTCAGTATAAAGTGTTCACTGTACAGGCATGAGAATGTGAATTTGGATTCCTGGAACCCATATAAAAAGTCACGACTGGTGGAGTATTAGTCAGAGGTTTTGGAGACAGTGGTCTTGAGGACCTAATGACCAGTAAGTCTAGCAAAAAAATGATAAACTTCAGATTCAGTGAGAGACTCTGTCTCAGCAAGTAAGGTGGGAAGCCTAAAGGAAGACATCCTAATCTCTGGCTTCCATGCATACATACATGCATAAGTAAATGCACCCATATGCTCGTATACACATATGCATACGTCACACAAACAAAAAAGGTATAAAATTTAAAACGTTTTGCATGGTTATTTTGGGAATGACTTACTTTTGCACACAGCTCTCCTCTGATGTTGGGCAGTTATACAGCAAGAGCAAAACTAATAAAAGTCTTTATTTTTCTGTGAGACCCACAGGGGTCTCATGGGGTTCAATAAATTTGATTATCGCTTCCTCCAAGCCTAGTGCCTTCCCATTGTCTCTGAACTGTGCTGTCTTTCTCAATGGTAAATGTTTGAAGGCATTTGAAGCAGCCCCTAAAGCTACTTAATACAGTTTCTTAGGAAATCCATCAAACTACCAGTGGAAGCCACCATGAAAGGTTCACTTTGTATATGTACAATGCTGACGTTATGCCACCTTTATCATCAAACCTTCATACTGTTTGTACATGTACTTCAACTGTTACATATAGGACGTTTTTAGTTTTCAGTTGACCCAAAGACCACGAAAGACTCCTTAGAGATTTTCAGGCCTTCCATTTCATTGTGTATTTGTTAATGTTTCTTTCGTTAGGAAGAAAAAACGTACTGGTTCTTCGTGATTTTTAAAATAAGAAGAAAAGGAACCTCAATTCTAACTTCAGTCTCTTCTGACTACCTCCTCTGACTTCAACACATCACTCTCAGCCCTCCCAGCATCCCAGTCCATCCCTGAGCCCAGCACCATC
>JAQHUG010000265.1:1795031-1814318 GCA_028555095.1 Dicrostonyx torquatus | reverse complement strand
GGGATGGACCACGAATAAGCTGCATGAATTGCTGTCTGGGTTCTGCAGCTTATTTTAGACCAGACCACCTATTTTGGCAAAAGCAATAACATATCAGAGAGGCTTCTGAAGATGCTAGTGATTATAACTCACACTCGAGAGAAGAGTTTTTGAGGCATGAGAACAACAGCAACTGACAAAAATCCGAACACGTTCACTTCATCGTGTGCCTAGGCTTAGGGGGTGCATTTGACTTTCCTTCGTAAAACGGAAAAAAAAAAAGAACTCGGCTAAGAGACGTGTTTTAAGCTAACCGCAAGACTGGAAGACACTAACATCAGCTTGACAACTGTGAGTTTAGAAGGCAAATAATTATAAAAGCATTTGTACAATAAAAGGAAGGGTACCGAAAGTCTCAGTTCTAGCCTTTAAATTGGCCAAACAAACAAACCAAAACCAAACCAAAACTGCGAATTCAGAGACGTTTTTGTACCTTCGTAATAAATTAACATTTCAAAAGTACTTTTTACCTGCTGAGATGGTTCATTCCGCTAATATGGGTAACACGGTGGACTTGAATAATTAGTGTAAATTGCCCTTTGAATAACACGGAGCTGGGAACAACTTTAACTCGCGAAAGCTTAATGCCTCTTGCTGGACAGGATGAAGAGTCCTTAATGGGGCCTGGAAAAACAACTAATACCTACAAATCAAAGGGGAAAAGCCGTTTTTGATGCATGTGTGTGAGAGTGTGAGTTTTAAACTAAATTGTTAACACTTCTCCCTGCTGAGGGTCACGGATTAGTGAAGCTGGGAGACTCTTTGAGAATCTTTCACACTGACCAGGGGAGGTAGGGGGTTCCAAACACAAGTGTTTTCTTAACCCTAATCCCTACCTCCTTGACCAGGACAGCTCTGCATTTCCCTCTAATTAGGTGAGGAATTAGAAGGTGGATAAATGCGCTCAGGGAAGAGGCTAAAGTGATTAGTCCATTCTGGACCATGATAGCGATTTCTGGCTACTCCTTAGTTCTTTCCAAGATAATAACTTTTCCTTAAAAAAAAAAAACATAAAAAGTATTCCAGCAACCCTCACACATGTATTTATAGGCGATGCTGATTATCTTTGGGCAAGGCTGGGTCAACATCTTGACAAATGATTTTCCTCTCCTCTGCCTTTGCACCTTTTCATCAGATTTTCCATCGCATTGAGAAACTCCTAGAGCAGTTTCTCATCTGAACCGAGTATGGTAATTATTTGTGCAATCTGAACAGAAATCTAATAACCTAACCTAAAAATGTATTCGCATTTAAATGATCCTTTCAGTGAAGGGGGAAGCAGAACTTGACGCTCAGGAGCTAAAAACCACTTTGATGCGTTTTCTGCATATGAATGCATTCTACTCTGCGTACCGATTTTCTTTTCTTTTCTTTCTTTCTTTTCTTTCTTTCTTTCTTTCTTTCTTTTTTTTAAAGATCTTGTAGATATTCATGGTGGAGTTGTAATTTCAGAATGCAGGTTGTATAAAGCAATTATTCAATAGTTTTAACCTGATGAGTTGCTAGCAACCTTGACTGGTGATGAACTCGCCAGGGCGACCTAGGTGCTGAAGGCAATTTCTACATGAAAATTCTTGACAGTTATCAAAAACTTATTTATTTATTTACTTTTGTGTGTAGATGGCAGGTCCCACAGTTGCATCTGAGCTTTTCTCTGCTCTTACCCCTCCGGTTTGTGCGTGTGCTGCACATTTTTGCTCATCCTAAACACACAATGAAAAGAACTTCGGGAGAGAGAGAGAGAAATGTCATAACAATAAAGAACAAGACGGGACGTCTTTCCACCTCCTTTCCAAGGGTATCTGAAGGGCCATGGCATTGTTCCTTCCCTTCATCCTTTCCCAAGGCTGTAGCTTCGGTGGGCGAGAGTCTAATTATGAGCTTTTGGAACACCTGATTTTAGTTTCTGGGACTGTCTCTGGAGATTATAAATGGATCAGAGCAAAACAGAAGCAAACATCAGGACGGCGGCTAAGTGTGGAGTCTTCAGGCTCCATTCCTGAGTTAGGTTTATCTAGCCAGGTGGTATAGATCTAGTTATGGCTGGCTCTCCCCTTGGGAAGGCACATTTTTATTTATTTATAAGCACCCCCCCCTCCTCTGAGCTGGAGGTTTCCCTCTCCAGACCTACAAATGTCATGATTGGTTTAAGGGAAAGATTTCTGCACGATGCCTGGTGATGTTGTACAAGACAGATCATGCGGCATTTGCTGGGATGCTGTTGCCCCTTGATCTTGCCAGCTTTGCTTCCAGTGCTGAAGAAGATCTAAAACAGCGCTGGTCAGGAGCGTGACCTCTATAGTCAACCATCTCTGTCGCTGATTGGCAGGAGGTGACAGAATGCTCAGCCGCCCAACACTTCCTTTCAAGGTTAGCCCGGAAAAGCCAGGCACCCTCCTGTAGGCTCATTCCACATTTACACCTGTTCATCTGAGCCTCCCATGCCTTGGTGCCTTTTGTCTTAGTGTTGTTCATTTTGTTTTATTTCTAAAAGCAAGCAAACAATTGAGACCTATAACATGCTTGCTTCAACATTCCTCGGGGTTGCACACAAGGGAAGGAATAATGTATGTATAATGAAGGTCAAGTTTAAATTTGTGGGCTACAATGAAGACATCTGAGGAAGGGCAGCTGCACCCCGTGGACTGCATCATCTGACCATGCTCATCTTTGGGGGGGGGGGTCAGTGTGGGAAATCTCTATGTGGACAAAATAGGAAGTTTCAACAGAAACGGCACAGCTGACCTAGTAAACCGGGTTTAGCCTCCTTTATCCAGTGTGGAGCGATTTGAGTCTCATCTACTACTTATGTTCTACGTCCTGGTCTATTTTTGTTTGTTTTTTTTTTTTTTTAACATAGTAGCAGGGGCTAGCGGAGACCCTCAAGTGGCCACTGTGCCAAGGCCAGTCCAACAGCCTCCTAAGTGTGAGCTGGGATACTTCATTCAGAGGCTCAAATCTGGTAGGATCAGTCAATAAGTCTCCCAGCAGAAGTGTCTGCCTGTCAAAACTGTAAACTTGATAAGTTGTCAGGATACATTTAGTGCTGCCAGTGAGAACCATAGCAGAAGATTAGATTAACATTTCCTGTGAATAATTACGAGCTCACGCCGTTCGGCCTCTTATCACTTTATACGGAGTCAAGAAAGTAGGAGTGATCTTTTTTTAATTTGTAATTATTTCACTCCGACGCGAGGTCCAGCGGCCTTATTCTTAGTCTTCCGGGATGGAAGGCATTGGTATGCAGGAGCCATGCAGGAAGACACAGTAGTACACTATCAGAGGAGGACATGTTTGATTATTCTTTAAAACCAACTCAGAGAAGTTAATCTCATTGAACTTCTTTTTATTCAACAAAAGAGTTGGCTGTTTCCAAGTCTAACATGACTATAATGTTCATTAAATGGACTTCTTTACACCTTTAAATGGATTAACTGCACATCTTCACAGTCTAATTATTATACATGTCATTCAAAAAAAATCACAGATCTAATTCGGGGCATGATAAAGGCCTTTCTTTTGTGGCCATGGAAAAAGACATTGCAGTAAATGGATATGATTTTTATTGGAGCCAGTGTCTTTTTTTTTTTTTCTTTTTTAAAGGGCACATGTTGCTCCTGGGAGGTGGGAGGCAGGGAATGGCGGGGAACATACCCGAGTCATCTTATTTCGGAGATTTAGGATTGGCCCATGCCAAAGCTCATTTCGGGCTTGCAGTGCCAGGCACCTTCAAGGTTCCTCCCGCCCAAGCCTGTCTGGTTAATGACTTCATTCTGCCCCCAGACAGCTCAGAGATAGGTTATAAATTATGGACCACCCCATTGGGTCCTTGGCCTTTGTTCTTCTCCAAGTTCCTTCTCCATAGAACTTTGTTGGAGGGGAAAGAAACCGCTCTCATTTCGAGCTCTGTTTTCATGTGTGCCTTCGACAATAACTCTCTTGGCTCTCTTTTTCTGAGGTCTAGGAGAGGGTTGCAATGATATTTCACTATCTGGGGACAGGAGACCTTTTCACCCCCCACCCCCGTGATTCAGGGTCTTTCTGTGATTCTGAGCAAGGCTGAGTGAGCTCTGCTGTCATTCATTAATTCCACCAGTAGCGGTGGAGAGATTTCTATGGGGCAGCCACTGTAACCTAGGCAGCCAAAGGCAGAGTGGGTTTTTTACCCACTCAGGAATGTTTCCTGGAGAGGCATTGGCATCTATCTGTGTTAGTAAATTCAAGGGAGCTCCAAGATGTCCTGAGAGGGGTCTGAGAAAGTCTGCAGTTCAGTCAGAAGGCCTAGAGGGCTTGCTTTGACATTGTGCTGTCTCAGCAAACTTGCGTAGTTTTCCCTTAAGTTGTACCCAGTATGCAGTCACTTTGGAGTTGTGGGTGAGGAACCAGAGGTGAACAAGGGACACATACATTCCTTAGAGCCCAAAAGAGCTAGGCTGGGGGAGGCTGGAGACATGGCTCAGAGGTTAAGACCATTGACTGCTCTTCCAGAGGTCCTGAGTTCAATTCCCAGCAACCACATGATGGCTTATAGCCATCTATAATGAGATCTGGTGCCCTCTTCTGGCATGCAAGCAAACATGGAAGGAATGTTGTATATATAATAAATAAATACATCTTTTTAAAAAAAGAGCTGGGCTACGGTGGGAATGTGGGGCAGCTGTACTGTTCCTCTGTGGTACAGCAGAGGGAACACACACTGCTCTGGGTGGAGAGGGCTGCCTGGCACTGCCCCTCCCTAGAGATATGACCTGTAAGTCTCTCATCTGAAGACAGAGATAGCGATACCCATCTTTCAGTGCTCTGGGATTCAGAAATAACAGACATAAAGACACGAGCATGGAGTGCAACCAGCAGTTGTCAATAAATCAAGTGGTTTTTTTTCCCCCCTATTGACTGTCCCTTTTAGGTGTCCTACTGTTGAGCCTTTCTTTGACCCAACTCCTTAATGCTCTGCAGTGATTAGTGTAGTTTGGGAACGGCCTTACTTCATAAACAGAATAGGAGCCCAAAGCTTACTTCCACTCCCAGTCTTTGACATTAAAAACAAACAAAACAAAACAGTTTTTTTCCTTATGTTATGTTTTAGTTTGGCTCGAGATAGAGTTCTGTGGATCTTGGGCTGGCTTTGAAGTTGCTACACAACCAAGTACAACCTTGAACTCCTGATCGTCTTCTGTCTTTGCCTTTTTAAGGAAACATTTTAAACCACTGAGAGTAGAAGCCCAATGAGGGAGGATGTAGTGGTGACTACTAGGGATGGCATTTGGGTTTGACTGGGCAGCCTTAGTACTTCTGACCATAGGCTATTCCAGCCAGAAGCTCCTTCTAGGATCTGTGGTCTCACATTCCACCTGGGGACCCATTCCCATCTCAAATTTGTCCACTTTCTGCAGTATAACCTTGGACTGTGTGTGAGGCTGGCACGACCTTCAGTCATAATGTGCTGTCCTCAAGCCTGGGCTGCCAACTTCCCACCTTTATCTGCCTTCTGATGTTCTTTGTTTCTGTCATTTCATAGAGTATGACAGCGATGGGAAAACACACTCACGGAGCCTGTGCAGGGCCGAAAACTCTTTCATGAATCATTTAAAATCCATGGTGTACCAACAGCAATTATCAGGATTAATTGCTCCTGAAAACGTAAAGAATTGTGCTACAAAGAGTCAACATCGGCTTGGGACCACATGTCTCCTTTTCATGCCTTGGAAAGGAGCTTCGTAAGGCAGGTAGTAGGATAGAGCAAACACTCGCAAATCGTGTGTTAGGTACTGTGTCCCCATCTCCAAACTCATAAATACTGAATGAGTAAATAATTTTGTTTTCTCTCTGGGTTATAAAGACTCAGTTGTATTTGGCCAAGTAACTTCAGGGAATATCATTAAATACTTTTCAAACAGTGCTTCTTGGAGCCATAGTCTGCTGTTGGACAATGTCTATAGATGGGATGGAAAAGATGCGAAAGAAGTCTAAGTAGGGAGTGGGCGTGATTCTCCAGAAAAGGCTCCTCAAAGCTGGGCACAGACACCAGTTCTGGGAAGCACTCTGGCATTGGCCACTTATTCACCCGCTCACCTTCCAACACAAAGAGCAGCTGGGAAACCAATGGAAAACGGAACATTACGTTACTGGTGCTAATATCTGGCACACACAAAGCTAAATATTTTATTTTCGTTTTATTTTTACTTACATGTATTTGTGTGTTTCTGTGTGTGAGTGTGTGTGTGTGTGGTGTGTGTGAGTGTGTGTGTGTGTGTGTGTGTGTGTGTGTGTGTGTGTGTGTGGTGCGTGCAGGTGACCCCAGGTTCCAGAAGAGGGAATTAGACCCTCTGAAACTGGAGTTATATGAGTTTGTTAGCTGCCTGACATGGGTGCTGGGAACCAAACTCAGATCCTTTTTTTTTTTTTTTTTTTTTTTTTGGTTTTTTTCGAGACAGGGTTTCTCTGTGGCTTTGGAGTCTGTCCTGGAACTAGCTCTTGTAGCCCAGGCTGGTCTCGAACTCACAAAGATCCACCTGCCTCTGCCTTCCGAGTGCTGGGATTAAAGGCATGCGCCACCACTACCCGGCTCAAACTCAGATTCTTAGCAACAGAAGTTTTTGATTTTGATCACTGAGCTGCTCCTCCAGCTCCCATACAAATCTGTTATTTAAATGATAAGTAAAAAAAGCAGATATAAAGATCTGACTTCTGAGTATTTAAGAATAGAAGGCTAACTGACGTGGTGGTGCATGTTTTTAATCCCAGTACCGAGGAGGTGGAGGCAGGTGGATCTCTGTGAGTTTGAGGCCAGCCTAGTCGCATAGTTCCAGGCTTGTTAGAGTGGGCTACATAGTCAGACTTAAATGAAAAAGAAAAAAGACAGAGAAAAGGAAATAGAAAAGAAGGCTAACGTTTTACCTGCGTATTTATATGCATATCATGTTTGTGATGTGGGCATGTGTCTCATGTACATAGAAATCTTGTGTGTTACATATGAGAGGATGTTAAGACCAAAGGAATTAGCTGTGGATACCATTTGTTAACCAGAAAGCATCATATATTATTGCTTCAAGATTTTTCTCTACAGAGGCATCCAGCAATGGCTGTTTCCATCAGAGATCTATTTGATCTTTGTTATTTTGCCCAGCACTCCTGAAGGAACGGACTACAGCTTTGATTTGCACATAAAGTGTTCAGAGACCCCACACCAGCTTCCATGATCAGGAGGGAGAAGGATCTTTATCCAGGAAGTAACTCACTGAAAAATCACATGTGGAAACTATATCAAACAGTATGTGGAAATGGTAAGTTCACGTTGAGCCTGCAAAGGGCGGAGCCTCATTCTTCCTGCAAGGAGACCGTGACAACTCTCGCTGATGGAATAAATAGGTAATTATCGGAAATGAAGCTTTGTGAATTCTTTCCTAATGGGGCCACCCGTCACCCTTCAGTCTTTGTGGTACGATGGCATTTCATTTCTGGAAACCAGGGCCCCAGTATAGCTCTTCCAAATGTTGGTGACCATGTCCTGGTTCCCTCCTTTGTCTTGCTGTGATAAATAGATGCATTTTCAGGTGGTTTTCTGTCCTCCATCCAACGTGTGATTGTGTGTGTCCAAAGTGCCTATGGCAGGTATAAAAAGCTACAGCAGAACCAGGTGTTTCAGGATAATTGTTTGCTGATAGGCAATCCTGATGCCGAGACATCCGTGTGCGGGTGTGTGGTGGCAGGGGGACTGTAATTTCTCACCATGATCTCTTCTGGCTATGGCTTGTTGCCAACCGCTCTGGACTCGTGACACTTTGTCAGAGGGCTGCTGAGATCCAGGACAGGAAGGCAGCTCAGTGTGGGCTGTGGTTATGGAACTGCAGTTTCCAGGATTTACTCAAGGCCTAAGCCAGGACACCTGCATGGTTTAAGACTTCTCAGGCTGATGGTGAAAGCAACTTGGCCCCTAAGTGTGACTCACAGGTTCTCAACTATATGGCTGCTTCCTGGATCTCTGTAAGATATTCAAGATTTTCCCACATTAAGGTTATGACTCTAATGCCACTATGGGTTGTTTGATCTTTGAGATAAGAAGACTTGGGTATTTTTATGTTAGTTCTGTCTGGTCTTATGGTGTTTTCATTTTCACTTCCTTAGAGACCTGGCATGAGGATCCAGAGGAAGAAGGATCTTTCCTCCAGCTCCCAGGTTTCCTACCTGGCAACTGGTACGTGTAACTCACACAAGAACAATTTGTGAGGGGAATGAATTCGTGGGGTGTTCCCAAATGGTGGAGACCTCCTGGCCTTTTCTCTAAGATGGACACTTTTGGGTGGTTAGTTCAATGACCCCTTAGAGTGGTAGAAATTCTCTGATTGCCTTAGATCCCCTTCCCCAGTGGCTACATTCTGACAACAGTTGTTGATCTGTTAAAAACACTCACCTGGATAACTTGCAAAGGTCTGTGGATGAATTCACAGGCCTACAAGGAAATGATCTGTCTTACAACATGGGGGGTGGGGTTTGCTGTGAGTGTCTCTCACTTGAGTGACGATTATGAAAGTGTTTTTCAGGGGTTTGGGAGTGAGGGTGGGGGAATTGCGTTTGAGCCTAAGTTCAAGTCCATGCAGTCACAACTGTCTGATCCAGGGGAACACTTGCCCTACCTAGGGAATTACAGTGCTGTAGGTCTGTGTGGATCGGGACTGCAGCATCTCTGGGAAATAATAATTTCACACTAATTAGGACTTCTCACAGCCTGGTTCCTGAAAGGTTCAAGTTTGCATTAGTGATGCAGATTTTAATCAGCAATCAAGTACTCTCTCCAAACACAGCAAGAATCCCCCATATTCCCTTCTATCAACAAAAGAATCCTAGCTGCAAGCTGGACCCAGCAGTGGTGAGGGCCAGATCAGCATCTTAACCCCAAATGATGCCACCAATCTTCCAGTCTTCTGAAACATCTTAAACTCCTGTTTCTGTTCTCTGGTTAGACACAGTTATGCATTGTGATTCTGACCACAGCCCCCAGTTTGACACCTGTTGAAAAAATATTGGAGCCATATTTGTAACTAATCACAACCAAGATGTCAATTTAATTAATCTGACAATAGAAATGCCCCAGAGATGAGGCCCATGCCCAGGCTGGCACTCCCAGTCAAGCCTGGGCTTGCTGTCTGTTACCCGACAAGCCCGGTACAAAATTAAAACTAAATATAAGGTAATTTAATTAACTCCTCCCATCCCAGCAGGCAGAGCACAGTGCTCTGGGCACCCCAGGCCTTCTGAAGTAGGAGGGTGGCACCCTCAGCAGGGAAACACTTAGGCTAAGCTTTCATTATTTTAAGTGGGTGGTTTGCAGCTAAGGAGATACATTGAAACTCTTTAGGCCACTAACGTAACACACAGCACAGTTGCTCTTACCCTTACAGATGTGGCTGGCATTAAACTGTGTGAAATTCACTCATATGAATACATACCTTATAAGAGTCAGGGTCCCTCAAGGATTCACCACGGAATATGTGGACTCTCTCAGACAGAGAGCAGGGAGGAGGGATGTAGAGAGAAAGGCAGAGGCAGAGAGGACAACCTGGTTTAAAAGTCAGGCTTGAAAGCCACCCTACCAAACGGAAAAGGCTATGACAAATATGAGAAAAATACTTAGGAAATTATTTTATCTTAAAGACTTTTGTTCAGCTGACTGATCCATCCATCCAGGAGATTGAATACCTTGAATACTCCAGGCAAGTATTTTACCAGGACTGTACATCCCCAATCCATTTGATCTTTATTAGGGAACATTTTGCTAAGTTTCCCAGTACTTGAACCGGTTTCTCTCTTGCATCAGTGTCTCAAGTAGCCGGAATTACAGACCTGTATCACCGTGGCAGGCGGAGGGTTAATATTTTTAAGGGACATATCAAAATCCTTTTATATTTCCAAATCTCAACAATGTTGACTCCCTAATTCCTTCATCCCCGGGATGAAGACCAATCCGTTTAACTATCTTCCCAGAAGCCAAAGGACAATGGGAATAAAGAACCAGGTTGACCTGTCACTAATGTAAAGAGAAAGCAGCAATTGGAAAAGTCAACAGTGGCCTTGCAATGGTGAGCAAGGTGAACCTTTAACTCACACACAGATTGCCCATGGAGGTCCTGAGGAAAAAGAGCCTCATGGAAAAAGACCTTGCTGAAAGTCAGGTCTCTGTTCTCACCTGAGTCTCGGTGACAAATCGAGATGATGGATGATGAAGACTAGCTGGAGCTCTGCATGTGTGGTGGTGTGTGGTGTGCGGGACCAGACTCTCTCCCTGTGAAGCCAATTAGGTTAGACTTCAAAACAATAAGGAGGTAGTGGCACATGTCAAATGTGAATGAAATAAGGAACTTGGGTCAGGAAATACCAGGTCAAAAAAAAAATAATAAAAGAAAAGCCTGCAGAACCTCATTAAAAGGCAGATCAACAGGATGGACCCAAATCATTAATTATGTTAATTTGCAACGAGGAAATGAAAATGTTGGGAGTAACTGGAGGCGGTGGAAGCCTAGCCCTGGGTTCCTTATACAGGGTGGGGGCCTTGGGTGTTGCTTGTCTTTCATGAGGGAGTTGGAATACAGGATGGACATTCGCTTGGTACTTGAGCGTTGGGGACGACACTAGCAGGTACTTCTGAGCATAGATGCTTAGTGGCTTGTGGCTAAGCCAAGGCTGTGCTGAGAGCCAGGTATGGCCTCTGACAGTGCCTTTGGAGTACTAGGACCTGTCAGAAAAGGTGCTCCCGCTTCCTGGAGGTTGGACCAATAGATGCGCTCAGACAGATGTGTGCACCTTGCCACAGGAAGCCGGGGGAGGGGGGTGGCTTGGCCTTTCTCCTTCGTGTCTCCTTCCGCAGGGGTTGCCTTGGAGCTGCTATCTCACTGACAGGGTCTTGGTCAGAGATGGAATTCAGGATACATTCTGAGATGTGATCACTTTTTTGTTGCCCTGTTTGGCTCTTGAGGCAAACCAGGCAAACTTTGAACTCATGATTTCCCTGCTTCTGTCTTCTGAGAGTGGAATTACAGGTGTGTGGCTTGCTGCCTGGCTTTGGATGTTTTGCTTCCCAGCGACAGTCCCTTTTACCTTTGCTGGCTTTTGGTTCGTAGCCCTGTGTGAATGAACAGAGTTTTGGAAGCCTCAGGGAAAGGAAGGGGGAACGCAAACAGGGAGGCCTGGGGATGCTCCAGGTACCTGCAGATGAAGAGAAAATACAAGGCCCGTGTGAGGACCCTGCTTCTAGAGGTACCTGACGCTGAAGGCCATTTAAAATGTATGAGGAACGGGCGAAGTGGCGGAGAGTCCCCCCAATGGAGCATTGCAACACTTAGGTCAGCTAGCGACAGGGAGCCTTGATCCTGGCAGGAGCAGCCCCAGCCATTGAGGGCCACGAAGCCAGAGAGGTGCTTGCCCTTTCAAAGGGAAAGCATAATTTGTAACAAGCCGTAAAAACAACAGCCACGACTTCTAGCAGATTTACAACGCCTGAGCAACCGAAATTCACAATGCTTTTTTGTAAACTCACTTTGTTAATTTGCAACCTGGTAGCGATTAGGGAGAGAAGTCCCCAGGGTTGGCCTCCAGCTTGGCTTCCAATTGCAGGGCTGGGGGTTCCAGAGTGTTTTTCTAGCTCAGGTGGATGCTGAGCCCAGGCAGCTCAGTTGTGTCCTCTTTTCTCTCTCCCCATCTTGCCGGCTGGCCTTGGCACTCACAGGCTAGGGATTTGTTTGTTTTGTTTTAGAATTCTAGTGTTTCAAAAATCGCCCGTCATTTATCACTCTTCTGAGCAATTGTGGCTGGATGCTTTTACCTCCCAGCTCCCCCTCTCTCCCCGCTCTTGCTACCTCCCCACCCTCAGGGGAAATCAAGAAAAACAAGATTCTACTTGTCCAAGCCCTTGGAGACGCCTCAGAATTGCTGGAATCGTCACAATAAGAGGTCGTAATAGAACCATATACCGGACTGTAAATACAAACTGTTCTGTGGGGTGGCAAAAAATAATGAAGTAATTAGGTGAACTATCACCAGCACCTGTGACTGACTGGCGGGACTCTTATGCCTGGCTGCTATTGTTTGCCAGGTTTGGAAGTTGTGGCCCTTCTCACAGTGGCCCCACTTCCCTCCCACCAGGGTCCATGCCTGGGTGATCTGACGGACCCAGGATGAAGACGCGGGTGCGAGAGCTCTGCCCTCGGGAAACACAGTGGAACAAGGAGAGCTCTGCTCATTGGCCCATTAGGGTTAATGCCACTTTAATTAGCAATTGCCGGGAATCTGAAAGTGCTATTTAATAGGCCATTTCTAGCTAAACCCGAGTCTCACAGACAGACCCAAAGCATAAAATCACTCCAATGGGAGACGGCTGAGAGAATGGAGATTAGAAAAACAACTCACTGTTGGTTCTGAAGGGAAATGACCATTGGAATGCTCACCTGCTGTCTGGTACCTGCCCCATTTTTTTTTTTTGAACAGAAGTTCCAAATTACAGGAGAAATTTAACTCCAAGTTCTTCACAGCATTGCCATGAGGAGATTCTTCTACCAACTCACTTTACAGATGTAGAACGGAGAAGTTAAGTGACTCATCCAAGGCCACAGTGTATCTGACCAGATACACCAAAGACTGTGCTAAGAGCCTCAGAAAGAAAAATGGGTTCTCACAGACTTGCTGAGGACTTGGGAGAAGTCATTATTTTCCACTGTCAGAGGAAAGGTAAACACAGGCTATGACCCTCACAGGCACAGAAGTGCAGGCTAAAACTCTTAGTATTGCTCAAAAAAGTATGTAGTAAACTGGAGAATCACTTGCTAAAATACCCCTCTCCCCAACATGTGCATATGCAGATACACAGGCATACAGACATACACACATACAGACATAAACACATACAGACATACACACATACAGACATACAGATATACACACATACAGAATACACACATACAGACATATAGACATACAAACACAGACATACAGACATACACACATATAAACAGAAACACACACACTCAGAAACAGGCACACAAAGACACACAGACATAAGGCATGTCACGTTTACACACACACACACACACACACACACACACACACACACACACACACACACACTGTGTTTCCGAGATTCCTCCTACCTGGAGTCTGAGTCCACAGAGTTCAACTTAAGTCAAAAGCCACTTAGGGGTTTGACTTTTAAGCCACCAGTGTGTGTAGAAAGTCCAGTCAGTTGACTGTGTTTTGCTAATTTTAACTCCAGGGCAGGCAGGGTCACTTGTCACTGTTTGGTGCTTAGGGAAGCTAAGGAGAGCATCTTACTGAGCAACAACAGACAAGCACCCTAAACTCCTTGCAATTCAACTTTCTTATCTGTAACATGGGGTGGGGGCAGGGGTGGGGGGAAAGACCCAACTTGTTTCTGAGGAGAGTCAAAGAAATGAATGACTTTTTTTTTGCAGTTTAATTGCTGTTATTTTCTCCAGAGGGGATTTGTCTGAGGAGCTAACAAAGCTTCCTGTTGAGGTCTCTCACCTTGCTGGCCCTCCTTTGTGGCCCTGCATTTATCACTGATAATTTTGTCCTCTGGTTCTTAAAACAGGTCTCTAGACAGCATAGGCTTCAGGGCCCTGGAAGCTGGATCCACCTAGGGTTACCTAGAAAAGGCATAGCAGCTTGAGCCTACTGCTACAGCCTTGCCTGGCTCAAAGATGAAGTTTCTAATCTATGGTATAGGGCTCTCTTTAAAGCCTGTGCTTCTTTAAGATGGGAAATTGTGATACCCTAGAATGTCTGCCTCAGTTCTGGGCAGTCTGGGTCCATTTGTTACCCTACTTGTTGAGGACAAAAGCAGGCAGGCCTCTGTGATTCACAGAGTGCCCAGCATAGCCTGGGTTATTTGTTGAACGAATGAAGTATAAACTAAGTGCTGGCCCCTAAGAGCTGACGAGTGGGAGAAGTCAGCATGACCCAATGTGGACAGACACAGCCAACGAAAACCTTCTGTGAAAAAAACGAACCTGTGGTGGGGGGTTTGAATCAGAATCCTGCCATCCTTTGGGGGGGGGCTGGGGAATGTGAGGGGGCGCTCCACCCACCCAGGAGAGCTGCGTTCCCAAGTTTGGTTTCTGCTTACTGCTGTGCACCTGATAACAAATGGTGTATCTTCCATTGCTAGTCTCCACCAGATCCTCATTTCCTCAGCTTGCAAACAATGCCTATGTCAAAAGAAGGACACTAAACACAAGCAGAATCTGGCTAGGGGGTGAATGGTGCCCCAGGCAGGGCTTTGGGCATGAAGGGGAGATGCTCAGGCCCAGATTCCACATGCTGTGTAGACTCCAATTACCCGAGGACTTAGAGATCAAACAGCCCAACTGTGCTGCACAATGAAGGAGGAGGTCTTAATTTTACCACGTGCTACACCCTTCCAGCCAGACTGTGAGAAACAATGCGTTCCCTTTATGTCCTCCTGAGCACAGAACCTTCCTGAGATTGTCTTATGTTATCCCAGCAACATCTCTCTAATGTGGGCAGAGGGGATACTTAAAGCGGTTGAAAGAACTGTGTGATTTCTTCTGGCCTAGGGTGAGCATCGTGGCAAGCAAAGACAGCTTTAGCAGAATAGCCCGTGCCTACTTGGCCTACGATGGAACAGGATTTTAGTGTGATTTATTTTTAGTTTTAGATCTATATTTTTAAGACGTCTTGTTGGCTTACGGGAAAATGAGTTTGCATGAGCTGAGCTGTGGCGTGTACCCACAGTACTTGATATATAACATATGAGAAAGCTTAGAAAATAGCGTGGATCAGACACTAGAATTTTGCAAGTTTTCGGCTTTTTTTTTCTTTCATGGTACAAACAAGATTTTTGAAGAGTATTGAGCCTGTCAAAAAGCTAGGAAGTTTGCAGTCACTTCGAACATTTAAGATCGGGAGAAGCAGAAACTGTTGAACTTTATCTTGTAGACATTTTAACACGCATCCACGTTGAAACCCAAACACACCGTTTTTATTTTTTATTTATGAACCAGATTTTTTTTTATTCTTCTAGTTTTCAGATAGTGGATTTTAAAAGTTTCAGACAATATGCAGAAAGATAAACTCCTGGGGACTTTTTGATGCCGAACTTCACTGTGTAATAATCAGATTCTTCACGTTGTTACTCTGCATGGCTTCTGCTAAACACAAGCACTGGAAACATCTCAAATTGATCAGTGTTTCCATGGAAATAGACAACCCTTTGATCAGGCACGAGAAACCATGTTTGAGAGAGATGCTGGTGAACCTCGACTCCTACGTAGGAGCAGAATCAGAGTTCAGAAAACAAATGTTTCTGTAGGGTGAGTGTTTTCTACAGAAGGCCTGCATTGCTAATGGTGATTAGTATTAATGGGGTGGGGGGACATACTATTGTAGAATTTTTAATTTTGGAAATAAGAAAGTAAACCACTTTGTACCTGATGGTCTTCAACACAACACGGGCATAGAAAAACTGGGGTGAGATAAGGTTTCCCCATTTGTGAGTTCCTAAGCAATTTATCTTAATTTTAGATATTTTCTCTTATTCTACCACTGCACTACACCCACACCCACATTTAACGATTTTTGTGAAATTCAGAGCTAACTGTCTTGTATCACTCGGAGCTGTCTGGATATTACTTTCTGCTGGTATTTTCTACAAGAAGAACTCTCCGAGCGTGGACTCTATTTTTGGACCCGCTTACAAGAACAGATCTGCAGATCTTTATTTTCTATCATTCCTTTCTGACTAAATTAATATTTAGCTGGAATAGCCCCAAATTAGAAAGTTAAAAGTCTGATGGTTTGATCACTGTGGAATTCACATCACGGTCCACAGCCGAACACCACCGTCCTCCTGCCGGTGGGTAAGAATTAAGATGTCGCAGGCAGGAATCAGCCAGGGTCAAGTGAGGCTTGCTTTCTGTGTGTCAGGTGGCTCAGAGTAAGTTCTCTGGGTTATAGAAGTGGCCCCGGGCCATGGTTTCTACAGACAGGCGTGGTCTCTTCTGGGGGAAAAGGGTTACAAAGTCACCGACTTACCTTGTTTGTAACCACAGCTCTCCAGGCACGAATAGCTCCAAGCACAGAAAAGTCTGATTTCACACGGATCCAGGAAGAAACCATTTCTCTTGACTAGTTACGTCTTGGTTGCTTCTGACACAGGGGTTTTGGGAAACACCATGCATGCTTTCTTTAGCGGCTCCTCTCAATTTAAAGGCTGAAAGATGGGCAAGTGTCCAGTGACTGCCCGACGGGGACTGGATTTCGCTGCAGCAAGTAAGGCTTGTTCAGAAAGCTTTTCCTACGACACAGCACAGCTGGACTGTGGCCACTAGATGGCGCATGAGAACCATTTGTGTCAGACCCTCCAGCAAATGGTCAGGTCTGTCTCACAGAGTGCTAAAGAGTCCGAAAACAATTCCTCCCAAACAACTTTTCTAATAAGGTATTATCAACATCCCAGTGTTTACATGAAACCTAAACGGTCCTGATTTGCGTATTGACTGTAGGGGGAAACCCTCCACGGAAGATCCTGTATCAGATTGCAGTGTCGCCACTAGTAAACGCGGCATTTAAATCTGAATTAAGTCAGAAAACGGAATTAAGACAGAAAAGGGCAATCTGTATCCACCTACTTGGTACTGAGGCTCCAACAAAAGTTTTCTAAGCGTCTACTTTGAGGGAATGTTACCTATGCTTCTTACATGCTAAAGGAACGTTTATTCCCTGAAATGAAAACAAGAATCAAAACAGAAAGACACCATTGATTTCACACTGTCCAGTGACGTCACAGATATGTTAAATCTGCATATAGCTCTGGAATCTCAGTAGCTGCATCTAACCTTTTTCTATTTTTTTTTTTGAATGCCTGTGAGTCCAAGTGCTACCGCACACAAGCAGACAATAGAGGGCAACCCGAGGGAGTCAGCTCTCTCTTCCCACCACAAGCCTCAGGGATCGAAATCATTGCACGAGGTTTGGAGGCAAGTGTGTTTATTTACTGAGCCATTTTGCCAGGCCTCTGTTTCTTGATGTAGAAAAAAATCTGAATGTCAGGGACCAACCCCCCCCAAAAAAACCCAAAAACAAACAAACAAACAAAAACTCAGGACACAGCTTATAATTTTTCCCTCTTAGCAAGGATAACATTCTTTGCCTTAAAGAAACTATTAAAAGGGACAAAGTTATAGTGGAAGCGTTTTCTCTTCTGTGTTTTTTTCCATCAAATATAAAAACTATGACATTATTTCTAAACCTATGTGTGTTTTTTTTGTTTTTTTTTTTTAAGACAAAGTTTCTCTGTGCAGCTCTGGCTGTCCTGGAACTTTCCCTGTAGACCAGACTGGCTTTGAACTCACAGAGATGCACCTACCTCTGCTTCCCAAGTGCTGGGATTAAAGGTGTGAGCCACCACTGCCAGCCTAAACCTATCTTCTGATAAGCATTAATAACAACAGGCCTTATTACAAATATTCAGGGTGAAAACTCCGCAGGGAAATGTCTTCAGGTTGATTTCAGATTTCTGAAGAAGACTCAAAATCTCTGAAATACGTTCACCGAGAGTCAGCGGCCTAAAAATCATCAGGAGCAGTTGCTCTCCTTACCCCTGTCAAGATAGGTGTGATATTCCTTCTGAGCCAATCAGAGTAAAGAATGGCCTCATTTTTTAGATCACTAGCTGTTTGTTTGAACTGAAGAATTAGTTGCATTTCAGAATAAGGACATGCCTAATGAAATGATTAAAACACACAGAACATTAAATTATAAGCAGATGGGAGAGAGGTGGGTGGGAGGAGGTGGACCTGCTGGGGACCTGAGTCCAGGGGAGCTGGCAGCGTTGGACTTTCCTCAGGGAAAATAACAGACAGTTGCTTGAGCAACAGAGGTCAAGAAAACTACCTCTGGAAGACAACCCTCTTCTCTCTCTCTCTCCCTCTCTCTCTTTCTCTCTCTCTCTCTCTCTCTCTCTCCTCTCTCTCTCTCTCGGGGGGGGGATAGCAATGAACAATGCAATAACTTTTCCCTAAAAGGATGGCCATTAAGTGAAAGACAATGGACACTTAGCATGGCTCCTGGAGGGGGAGTCAGGAGCTGCTTTGGGGGCAGACAGTGGTGAGGGGTCAGGTGCAGGTGAGAGGTTCAGGTCGGAGTCACAAAAAGTCACAGTCTGGGATGCTGATCTTCATCTTTGGAAGAAAGACGTCGCTTCCCCAGCTGTTGCCTGGCTCCGGTTATTTATGAAATACCCTCGGTCCTGAAATTTACCGCTTAACATTGCTGCTGTGTCCACTTGAAAGGTTGGGGCTTGGTGGGACGGAGTTGACAGCGACTGGAAAAGAAACTTCGTGAAAGGACAAGGAGTGCGTTCCAGACTGTGTGGACAGTCGCTAGTGGCGCTCTGTAGTTTGACATGGTCCATCAGAGTTTAATGTCAGATTTTTATCAGGCCACTGATTCCTTGGAAACCACCCCCCCTTTTTTTTTTAAAAAAATATTAAATATGTGCCATGCCTCTTCTCCTCTGGGCATACAAGAGCAATTCCCACCCGTTCGAGCTGTCTTCCTGAACTGACTCTCACTGAGTGTAGGTTAGTGGATGTAGGTCTGGAGATAAAGAAAATGGGCTCTCCAAGATGTTGTCTGATTTTCACAAGGCTTCTGTTGAGATGTATGTCCTCTTTGTCATGGCTGTCTGCAAGGGAGAGGACAACACAGTTCTCCTGACTGTAGCTTTTACCCAGGGCCAGCGAGGCTCTTCATGAGGGCAAGGGTGACAACCAGAGCCAAAATAGGTGCTTGCTTTAATAGCAGAAAGAATCCTTGGATTCAAGTTGTCACACACACGTGCGCGCGCGCACACACACTGAGCACACACGTACAGGCATGCATGAGCACACATGCAAATACACATGCAGGCATGTATGAGTACACATACACAAACACAAGCATGCATGAGCACACATACATACGCAGGCATGCATGAGCACACACATACACATGCAGGCATGCATGAGCACAAAGACACATATACATACAGGCATGCATGAGCACACACACAGAGGCATGCATGAGCACACACATACACATGCAGACATTCATGAGCACACACACAGGCATGCATGAGCACACATACATATACACATGCAGACATTCATGAGCACACACACAGGCATGCATGAGCACACACATATATACACATGCAGACATTCATGAGCACACACACAGGCA
>JAQHUG010000265.1:1735030-1793621 GCA_028555095.1 Dicrostonyx torquatus | reverse complement strand
TGTATCACCATGTGGTCGTGGCTTACCGGGAAGATTCTAACCAAAGTCGACCTTGGGCTGGAGAAGCATGGCGTCTGCCCCAGTGCCTTCTTTCTCCCAGCCTTCTGTTCTGTCTACTCCGCCCACCTAAGGGCTGCCCTATCAAAAGGCCGAGGCAGTTTCTTTATTCAACCAATGAAAGCAACTTAAATACAGAAGGACCCTCCTACACCAGGGAGGTGTGTGTTGTTGGCAGCTAATTAAAGCCCATCAAAGCCTATCATGGTGTGGCTGAGAAGATGAGTCAGAACTGACCAGTATGGGGGCAGGGGTAACCCACTGTGGTTAGGCCTGGGAAGGAGCTAGAGGAAAGTATGGAGCTGCCACCTCAACCTGCATGGATGAGGCCCATACCTCTTCCTGGGCCATTCTAGTTTTTACAGGCTCAAAGGGAGACCTCCGGCCCTGCAGCCAGAGTGGGAGGAACTCATGTATGCTTTCTTCTGAGTGTCTGGCTCTGCATGCCTTTGCATAGACCTAGAAATGTGGCCTATGCATCTCAGTTGGATTTCTCAGTCATGGTCTTGTTTGCAAGCTGTGACAAAATACCCTGACAAAAACTACTTAAAAGAGAAACATCTTATTTTGACTTACAGGTTCAGAGGAATGCAATCCTTGATAGGTGGGAATGCCTGACAGAATGAACAAGAAGCTGACAGGTCCCATTTCATCTCAGCATGGATAGGAAGTAGGGCAGGACTGTGGGAGCCACACGAGTTTATTAAAGGCCAAAATACACACAGATTACAATACCAGACAGAGCTCCTCCGAGAAAGTAGGCAGGTCGGCGATCCACGCAGAGAGAGCTTTCCACGTGGGCCTCCCATTTTATACCTCTCTTGGGACCTGGTGGTCCAGCCCCATTAATTAATTGGGGGGTGGCATAATTAGCCAATGGCGGGCGTGGTCACAAGTTGAAATGGTCAAGACCACACCCCTTCACAGGACCATAGAACCTCAAGCTCCGCCCTTAGTAAATAACTTTCTCCAGTAAGACTGCATCTTCTAAAAGTTTTACAACTTTCTTGGACAGAGCCAACAGCTCTTGCTTGTCTTTGGTGGGGGGAGTGTTTGGGATGTGGGTTTTGCTGGTCCACCATGCCTATCATGTAACATTGGGCCTGTGAAGCTTTAATTGATTCTCATTGGAGGTTTGCACCTGCATGGGCAGGCTGTCCCTGGCTCTGGAGAAGCTGTCTTTGAGGGTGAGCAGAGGACCCAATGGCAAAAGGCACAGAAGAGCAGTGATGGCGTGGACCCAAGACAAGCTTTGCCACTCTCAGCTCCCAGCATGCTTCTCTGAGGAGAGGGTAAAGGTTGCAAGTTCTGAGCTCCATCCCTAGAGAGACTCTGCTTCACTGGGCAAGGTCAGGGAACTAACCCTGTCACTAAGCTTATTGGGCGGTCGTGGTGCTAGGAGCCCAAGAACCTCTAGAGAGAAACAAAGGCCAAAAGGAAGCAGAGTTCAGAGAAGACTGATGTGATTTAGGGATGCTCGGGTGGGGGCATTAAGTAAGTCATAATTTTTTTTTATAACAGTGAATATGTCTCAACCAAGACCATTACACTTTTCAGAAACAGAAACAAGAATTGTTCAAGTCTGGTTGTTTGTGAGGAGAGGCAGAGATCAACTCAGGCCAAGAATTCTGCCTCTGAAGCTGATGGCTGGGAAGACGCCGGGAGGCTCTAGTCAGCTCTGAGGCCTCCAGCAAGCAGCCAAGATCCTGCCCAACGAGAAGGAGGCTCAGGAGTGACTCATTTAGCTTCGGGTCCAGTTGCCTAGTTGGAAACAGCTTCAGAAGAAGAGGCCTTGGGTTTACTCAAGAGCAGCTGTGGCTCTGTGGGTAGGTGGGGGAGCGGACAGGAACGAAAGAGTTGGGCAGAAGGGTAAGAGCTGTAGAGAGATTTTGGGAAATGAACAGATGGGTTTGGACTTTGGGGAGATGAAGCCTTTGATTTATGGGTTGTGTGTGTTTCTGTGTGCATACATGTATACGCGTGTGTGTGTGTGTGTGTGTGTGTGTGTGTGTGTGTGTGTGTGCGCGCCAGACATCAACATGGGTTCTTTATTTTTTGAGACAAGGTTTCTCACTGGCTTGGATCTCATTGATTTAGTTTTACTGACTGACCTGTGAACTCCAGGGATCAGAGCACCTGGTTTACAAGCAGGCATCCTCTGGTCCCTGTACTTGCAAGGCAAACATTCTCCTGACTGAGCCATTTCCTTGGCTCCGCTTTCGTGTTTTCTTCGACACTCAATGGTCAAGTCATCCTGATAATCTCTTGGGTCTCCTCTCAGAAACTGTGTTCTTAGGCAGTCAGTCTATCTGATCTCTTCTGTGTGACTACACTGTTCAGAGACGTCCAAATATCCCACATCAGAGGAGAGCCAGGAGAGGAGGCTGGCTATCTATTTGTGTCACTTCCCCCAAGCAGATACTTTTGTGAGGTTGGGTTTTTTGTTTGTTTGTTTTGTTGTTTATCTTTTCAAGGTGAAGTGAGTGTAGGGAGTTTGACTAATGGACAGAGAAAATTCCAAACTAAAAAATCAGTCACTCAGGATTTGGAAGCCAGAGACTCTCAGAGACAGGGCCTTGTCTTGTCTCAGGAAGACAAGGGAGCACCCCACCCCCCAGCAGTTTTACAGTAGGTATGGAGATGGCATGGAAGGGAATACCGTCTATGGCTTAAGTTACAAAAGGGAAAACATGCTGCTTAGAGCTTGGAGTTTAAAACAATAAAATTAAACCAGGGACTGCAGAAGCGGCAGAACGAGAGGATGAACTGCCAAAGAACATGGAATTTCCAGCCCTGGAGCCATCCTGCAAGTGCAGGGCCCTCTCCACCATGGGTTGTTTAGAGTAATGAACCTGATCCCACCTCTGTGCCTGGGAATGGGCTTGCTGACCCAGGCGAAGAGCCTTCCAGTCCAAACAATTCCCTAATTATTGACCCAGGTGGCCAGGGGCTGTCTCAGAGGAAGAGGAGTCCATTTTCAACCGATTTATAAACACTGTTGCCAACAGTGCTTTGTCATTGACTGGATCACTTTCAAGTCATGGTGTTCAGCGAAATCTCCAATGGGGTGGTTCCCCTCAGCAACTGCATCCTGGAAGATCCTCAGCGCTTGGTCCTCTCCAGTCAAATGGAATTCCCATTTGCTTTGCGTCAGCTTAGAAAAGGTCCCAGGGGTCAGCTGAATAATTCTGTGGCTCCCGGGAGGAAGGGGAGCAGAAGAGATACCCTTCACATTTTATCTTGTTAGGAAGTTCTGTATGTTGCCTATCTTGCTGGTAGATGGAGTTTTCTTCCGAGGACCATGGGTGTGGGGCAGGCTTCTGTGCTGTTCCCACTTAAACATGTGCAATTACTTTGACCTCCTGTTCCTCATTCTTTCCATGTTTTCTCATCATGGTGACTTAGTATGAAAATATTCTATTCTCAAAATTCTTCAAAATGGACTCCCTGCTACTACCTTCATCTTGCAGGCTCGGGGATCACCTTCAAGGGAGTTTTAGAGATAGGGAAATGACTCAGGTGGTTGTCGTGTAAGCGTGGCTACCCGAGTTTGATCTCCTAGAACTCACATCAGAAAGTCAACTATGGTGGCACATGCTTATGTCCCATTGATCTAAAGGCATCAAAAGGGACATTCCTGGACTTCTTGGACTGGGGATAATTTATACTTTATCCTGCCTGTGGTACTTTGTTATTAGTCACAGAAAATGAACCGAGAGTCCTCAGAGCACAGCATTCTCTGGTTATTCTTGAATGAGCCCTGGGGCATTCTGTGGAGGGGGAATTCACCACCATTCCGGTTTCACGAACCTTCCCACTAGAGAAACAGATGCCTGAGATAGGAAAGCCAGGGATTGCAGCAGGGCTGTGTTCCTTAGACCCCTCCCCATGCTGAAGACACAAACTCAAGCCTTTTGAATAGTGGGGAAGGTTTATGTCCATCAAGACAACCCTTGCTGGGACAATGGTAGGAGGACAGGGATAAGGTGTTAACAGCTGGGACAGGCAGAACTATGTCCCTCTTCCCAACTCCATTCTGCACAGGGATCCTGTTCCCCTCTACCTATGAGCACCAGATAACCAGGTATACTTAGCCAGGGCTGAGCCAAGGGTTGCCACACACTTTTACTCAAGCTTTATCCGTTGCTTTAACAATATATTTGAGTCTTGGGGGGTATGTAGGGACAACTTCAGAGTTCAGGAAAGCTATTATACATAAGGGTATTGCTTAGGAAGCAAGAAATCAGAAATCACCAAAATGCTCCATCATTAAAAAGCCTTCCAGGATTGGTGCACTGTCAGTAAAAATATGTTTAGTGAGGTTTAGGAGGTCTACAGGAAAAACTTACCACAGGCAAAAAATGATTTAAGTACAAAAATTTGAAGTAAATACTTTTTTATAATAATTAATACTAAATGATTTAAATGGTATCAAGTCACCAAGGCCTCATGCAGTGGTGATTTCTGAGATGTGGTAAGGGACCCTTAGCAGAATACAAAATCTCTCTGCATGGGGACCTTCCACAGGTGAGGTTTAACATTTCATCATGAGCTGCATGGTGGTCAGGGACTGTACTGCCTTACTCAACTCTTAGAGCCTTGGGGCCTGGATCTTTCTCAATCACAGGCAAACACTTGTGGAATGAATGAGCTCAGATGGAGGCCTGCTGCTCTTCAAGTTCCTTTGTGTCTGAATAAAGAGTACCAGCTGATGTTGCAGGATACCCCTGAGGACAAAGAACAGCAGACAATTAAATAACTACATCTAAAAATGCAAATATAGGATAGAGGTTTCATCTTCCTATTTAAAGGAAAAAGAAACTCCTCATAGCCATCTTTTCTTAGAAATATATTTTCACGATGGGAGTGAGTGGTGGTTCATGACTGTAATCCTAGCACTTTGGGCACTGAGGCAGGAGGATCACAGTTTTAGGTCAGGTTAGGTCACATGGAAATACCCTGGCTGAATTACTCTTCCTGTTACTATGATAATACACCCTGACCAAAGCAACCTAAGGGAGAAAGTGTTTGTTCTGGCTCACAGTTCTACAAATCCATCATGGAGAAATCATAGCTGCAGGAGCGTCAGGCGGCTGGTCCCACTGTATCCGGTCAGAAGCAGAACATGATGGACACATGTTCATAGTCCAGGATCCCATCTCAACTAACCTAATCAAGATACTCTCCACAGGCATGCCCAGAAGCCCCTCTCCCAAGTGACTTTATCAAGTTGACGACTGAATTGACATTAGGCGCCACAGAGTCTACTTAAAACAAAATAAAGTGAAAAGGTAGGTATATAAGTGTTTCATTTACTAGTTTTAAAATGTGGAACAGTGAGGTGTGTTGTAGTCTTGGCAGTGAAAACTTCGGGGCAGTTGTTCAAATTTAGAAACCAACGTGGATGTATTACTATCAACCGAACTCTAATGTTTGCATTTCATGATTTTTTTCTCCCCACAAATAACCACTTTCTCTTCTGAACTACAACTCACGTTATCATGTAGCAGACAGATCATGTCTTTTTCCAAAAAAGGAAAGGCCTCAAAAGCTACCCTGATGGCCCGAGGAGACATTGAAACAGAACTCACTGCCTGTCATGAAGGAATGTAAGTACAGGCTACTTTTTTGTTTCTTGGCCACCCAGACCTGAATAATCACACATAAACTTTATTATAACTCTGTTTGGCTAATGGCTCAAGTGTATTCCTAGCTAGCTCTTACATCTCAAATTTACCTATTTCTATGAATCTGTGTATTGGCATAAGGCTGTGACGTACTGGCAAGGTTCTGGCATCTTTCTCCTTTGGCAGCTACATGGTGTCTCTCTGACTCCACCTTCTTTCTCCCTGCATTCAGTTTAGTTTTCCCACCTACCTATATTCTGCCCTGCCATAGGCCAAAGCAGCTTCTTTATTAACCAATGGTAATTAAACATATTCAGAACATACAGAGTGGAATCCCACACCAAATGAAAAACATTCTCATTAACTTGCAGTAAGAGTATCTACTTTGAGTATTTATCAAGCACTTACTATAGGCTCTATTAATATATGACAAGAGCTATGTCTTAGATAATTTTATCCATTATTTAATATTTATGAAATCTTACAAGCTAATTGGTAAAATTCAAATGTCAAGTCTAATTTGTTTCCATAATCTAAGAAAAAAATGTCATAAAATTTAGGAAGAAAATACCAGAATTTAGATATTACTACCATTCACGCTCGTTTGTAGCAGATGGGACACAGTTTTGGAGTGTTTAAACCTGCTGAGGAGTATACACCTGGCATAGAGCAGAGGCTTATCTTGACTCTGGTCAGCTGGACCCCAAAGTTTAGCATTTTAATCATTTCAGGAGACACCACTTGGTGTAGGAAGTTCTTCTGTCTATGTGATGCTTTCATTGGTTAAATAAAGAAACTGCCTTGGCCTTTTGATAGGGCAGCCCTTAGGCAGGCCAAGAAGACAGAACTGAATGCTGGGAAGAAGGGCAGAGAGAGAGCCGCCATGGAGTTGCCAAGTCAGACATGCTGAGTCTTTCCCAGTAAGCCACAACCTCATGGTGACATACAGATTATTAGAAATGAGTTGAATCAAGATGTGAGAGTTAGCCAATAAGAGGCTAGAACTAATGGGCCATGCAGTGTTTAAATGAATACAGTTTCTGTGTGGTTATTTCATGTATATGCTAGCTGGGCAGCTGGGACCAAAAGCAGGCCCTGTCTCCTCTAACAACCACTGTCTCCACTTTTGAAACCACTTAGGAGTATCAGTCATATTTGTCTGTTGCTGCTTAGCAAACTCTTCCAACATTAGTGAGGTAAAATAGCACCCATTTTTTCCCCCTGATGTCTGTGATTTTGTAGATGAAAAATTTGGTAGAGGATGAGTCAGATGGCACATCTCTCTTCTGAACGGCTCACATAGCTAACGATGACCTGTATGACATCCTGAGGAATCACACACTGGGATCTTGGCTCTGGCTCGTGGTTGGACTCTGGTTCCTCCGTTCTTTTCCTTGTCAGTTATGCGAGATGATGGAGGAACAGGTGCTGTCCCTTCTGCACACAGGTTTTGCTTCCATAAGCAGTGATCTCACAGGAGTATGTAAGCTTCCTTCAGAGTGACTGCTGCAAAGGACAGGACGCAGGAACTGGCAGTTTCGTGAGGCCTGGGCTAAAACTGTCTAATGCCACATTTTTATTGGTCAGAAATTCATAGAGGGCCGTCTTAGCTTCACGATAAGTGATCATAAGAGTTTTAGATTTTGATAAAGTATATTTGTCTATTTTCTTTTATGGACTGTGAATTTGGCGTGAAGTTAGTAACTCTGCCTAGCCCTAAATTTCCTAATGTCTCTATTGTTTCTCCCTAGAAACTTTACCTTTTACATTTAAATTAGAGATCTAATTTGAATTAACTTTTGGATAAGGTATGAGTTACCCCTTCCACCTTAGGTACCCAGTTGTTCCAGCATGTTAACACTACTTTCTCTGTGTCTCCCAAACTCGATGTAATTTTCATTTATGCTCAGTTTGTGTATTTGTTAGCTGATCCCAAGGTATCCTCTTTGACTCCTAGATTATTTAGAAGTGTGTTGTTTATTTTCCAAATGTTTGCAATAAGATTCCTTTTTAATCTATATGTTATTGCTTTCTAGTTTGAATCCAGATATGATCAGAGAACATCTTTTGTTTGATTTCAATCCTTTATAACTGTGGATTTAAAAAAAAATGGCTCAAGATGTGATTGGTTCATGCTTCATAGTTTATTGACAGAAGCAAACATCTGCCCATTGCTGGGTGAAATGTTTGATAGGCATTAGACCCTAGAGGTTGATGACCTTGCTGACTCCCTAGCTGTTACATAAAACACCGACAGATGGATTTCTATCCCTCTCTAGTGGTGGATCTACTTTCCCTTTCAGCTCCGCTTCTTATTACTGAATTCTTGCCAGGCGGTGGTGGCACACGCCTTTGATCCCAGCACTTGAGAGGCAAAGGCAGGAGGATCTCTGTGAGTTTGAAGCCAGCCTGGTCTACAAGAGCTAGTTTCAGGACAGGCTCCAAAGCTACAGAGAAATCTTGTCTTGAAAAAACAAACACACTGAATTATTGTCAGCTTGTTTTTTAGGATGCTACATCCTTTGGGTGAACTGACTTTTTCATCACTATATAATGTCCATCCCTGTCACTGGTAATTTTCTTTATTCTGAAGTCTTGGTTCTCTTTTATTATATGGTATAGGAGGGTCCTTCTGTATTTGGGTTGCTTTCATTGGTTAATAAAGAAACTGCCTTGGTCTTTTGATAGGGCAAAATCTTAGATAGGCAGGGAGGACAGAATGGAATTCTGGGATAGGGAAGGCTCAGAGAGAGCCCGCCATGAAGCCGCCAGGGTCAAACATGCTGAATCTTTCCCGGTAAGACCACTACCTTGTGGTGACACACAGACTATTAGAAATGGGTTGAAGATGTAAGAGTTAGCCAACAAAGGGCTAAAACTAATGGGCCAGGCAGAGTTTAAATGAATACAGTTTGTGTGTAATTATTTTGGGTATAATTTAGCTGGAACCAAAAGCAGGCCCATGGCTGAGAGCTGGGAATGGGGAGCTGGGGAACGCAGCCCCCACAGCCCGTTCCTCCTCACACTACAGTTATATCTGCACCTGACTGTCTTTTCCCCTACTCTCACTTTCAACTTGCCTGTCTTAGAGTTGTGATGAGATTCTTTGGACAGAGTATACTCAAGTCTTGGTTTCTGATCTACTAGCCCAATCTCTGTCTTTTAATTGGTATATTGGCTCACTTACATTTGAATGATTATTGCTATGCTAGGTCTTAAATCTATCATTTAATTTTAATTTAATTATTATTTTCTGTTTGATTCATGTTTTTACTTCATTTGCTTTAAACTTATGGTCTTCCACTTGAGTTTTTTTTTTCAATTTTATTTTAATTTGTCTTAGTGCTTTAGATATTTTCTCTTCCTACAGACTTTTCCTGATCATCTTGGGCATTGCATTGTATTTGGATAATTATCAGTTTATTTTTCTTAAACCAATTTCAATGAAATCTGGAAATATTATTTCCCCTTTTGTCCATTTATCCTTCTTCAAGTAATAAAATTTTCTTAACTATTTCCTTTAATATATTTTGAGCCATGTCAGAGTGTTACAGTTTCTTTTCTTTTTCCCCCCTGGTTTAAATATAACTTAAATAACTTAAAGTTTAAATAACTTAAAGAAACCAAGAGGAGAATACACTGCATTTATCTATATTTTTTCTTATCATATTATTTATTTTTCTCTGGTGTTTGAAGATTTTTTCTTTTGTCATTCTTCACCACTAGCTATTTTTCTACCATAGGCTTATTCTTTGTTTTACTTCACTTGAAAATATATCAATTTCCCTTTATACTCAGAGGATATTTTTCCTGGATATTAGTATTTTTGGCACGACAGTGGCATGTCACTGAGTATGGACTCCATGGTGGCTTCTTCTCTGCTGTCCACAGTGTTTTTCTTCCTTTTATAAGAGTGGTGACCTTTTTTTCTTATTGATTTTAAGATTCTTTTTTCTAGCTGAGCCTGGTGACACAGGTCTATCATCCCTGTGACTCGGAAGAGTAAGGCAGGAAGATTTTTAAGTTCAAGGACTGTCTGTTTTAAAGAGTGAATTCAAAGCCAGCCTGAGCAACTTAGCAGGACTCAGTCTCAAAAGTTAAAAAGAGGTCTGGGAAATACAGCTGGGAAGAATGCCTATTGAGAATACATGGTGTCCTAGGTTCAGTTCTTAGTATCAGTAAACAAACAAAACAAAACAAAAACAAACAACCCCCCAGAATCTAAATTTTCTTTATTTTTAATTTTTAAAATTATTATTATTATTTTATTATTATTATTATTATTTTTGCCATGTAGCTCTGGCTGGCCTGGAATTTTCCATATAGCACAGGCTCACTTCAGACATACAGAAACCCTTCTGCCTTGATTTTCTGAATGCTGGGATTACAGGTTTGCACCACCATGCCAGTTTTTTTGGTCATTAATTTTAAGAAGTTTGACTGTGGGATCTGGGGATATGGTTCAATCAATAGAGTCAGCATGAAGACCCAAATTAAGCCCCAGGATCCATATTAGAAAGTCGGGACTGTGTTGTCATACCTTAGTAATTCTGGTAGGGAGACAGAGAGAGGTGGGTTCCTGGGCCTTGCTGGACAACCTGACTAGCCTAATAGGAAACCTCAATGAGAGACCCTGTCTCAGTAAACAAGATGTTCTTATAAAACATTCGGGGCTGCCCTCTGGTTTTCATATGTGTCTGTTCCTTGAATTCAGGTAATATTCTGTTCTTTATATCCGATGATTCTTTCCTATCTCCCATTCATTTGGCTATTGAATTCATAGAGATATCTTTCTTTGTAAAGATATCTCCAAGATCCCTGCCTCTGCTTCTCTAGTGCTTGGATATAAGGTATATGACATCACACCTATTATAATTAGAAATATTGTAATATAGGCTTAGGTGTGAGAATTAATAGAGAAAGAGAATTGTCCAGAAAGATACACCTAAGAGCCGTGGGTGTGGGTTTCTCTAAGAGAAGGTCCTAATTTATTCTATATTTCAGTCACACAAAAATTTCTTCCTATTTCCCATTGCCTGGATGAGACATTTTTAATTGTTTCAAGTTATTCACAACTGCTCAACAAAACATTTTTTGTGATGGCTGTTTTAAAATCTGAGATAATTTGAATGTCTTTGTCACCCAGCATGGGCATCTGTTAACTGTCTTCCTCCTTCAGTTTGATGTCACCCTGATTCTTGGCATCCTGAGTGATTTGAGTTGGAATCTGAACATTTTTGAATACAATGTTGTGAGACTCTGAATCTCTACAAGTACCCTCTCAGAACTGATTAGCACTTCCAGCCAAGTTGCAGGGTACAAAATTAACATACGAAATCAGTGGAGTTTCTATAAACTGATAACAACACACTGAGAAAAAGATCATAAACACACTCCACTCACAACAGTCTAAAAAAGATAATCTAGGAATAATTATAACCAAAGAGGTTAAAGACCTCTACAATGAAACGTAGAGATGGAAATAAAGAGATGAAAAAAGTCACTAAGAGATGGAATGACCTCCTGTGTTCATGCGTTGGTAGAACTAATATCGTGAAATGGCTATCTTACCAAATCAATTTACAGAGTCAATGCAATCCCTGTAAGAATCCCCATGACCTTTTTCATAGGAACAGAAAAACAAAGAAGCAAACAAAACCCCTGAAAGGTCTTATAGGAGCACAAAAGAGCCCAGATGGCCAAAGCCAGCTTGAGACAAAAGAATGATGGTGGAGGGTTTCTCAGACCTGTCCTAAAGTTATGCTACAGAGCTACTGTAATAAAAGCAGCACAAGACTGGCAGAAAAACAGACACTAAGATTAATGGAACGGAACAGAGAACCACCTGATTTTTGACTAAGATACTAATAATATCTAACACTGGAGAAAAGATACCTTCAATAAACTGCGCTGAGAAACCAGGATGTCTACTAGTAGGAGAATGTAACTAGATCCTTACCTCTCACCCTGAACCTTACGTTTACCTGGTTAATTTTCTTTTGCAGCACTTGGGCAGGAGGGCAGGAGGCAGGGGCATCACCTTATCCTATGGACAGTCAGGGTGAACGTCCAGTTGCCTCTTACTCTCTACTGATAGCGCTTTGAGGAAAGGGCACCTTAAAATGCTGGGCAGGGATAGGAGTTCTTGTCATTCAACCCAGGTTGCAAACCTGACTGTTCAGTTGCCTTCTGACACCGATGCAGTGGTGTGGAGTCCTTTGTAGGACGAAAGCTTCCTAGATGGTCTCCACTGATACCACATAGGCGGTGGTTTGGTGGTGAGGGAAGCTCATTACCACTTGGCAGGGATCAAGGTCCAGCCATTTCACCTGATCCGAGATTGTGGTGGGTTTGAGTTTTCTCTTTATGGCCTGTGAGCAGCAGTCCTGGCTCTCGTGGTCTTGGTCCTGGATTCCACGTGGTCTCTGTCCTGGCTCCCACGTGGTCTCTATCCTGACTCTCACATGGTCTCTATCCTGGCTCTCACGTGGTTTGATCCTGGCTCTCACATGGTCTTGGTCCTGGCTCCCATGTGATCTCTATCCTGGTTCCCACGTGGCCTCTATCCTGGCTCTCACGTGGTATTGGTCCTGGCTCTCACGTGGTATTGGTCCTGGCTCTCACGTGGTCTTGGTCCTGGCTCCCACGTGGTCTCTGTCCTGGCTCTCACATGGTCTTGGTCCTGGCTCCCACGTGGTCTCTGTCCTGGCTCTCATTGGTCCTGGCTCCCACGTGGTCTCTAACCTGGCTCTCACGTGGTGTTGGTCCTGGCTCTCACATGGTCTTGGTCCTGGCTCCCATGTGCATATCTCTATCCTGGCTCTCACGTGGTCTTGGTCTTGGCTCCCACGTGGTCTCTATCCTGGCTCCCACGTGGTCTCTATCCTGGCTCTCACGTGGTGTTGGTCCTGGCTCTCACATGGTCTTGGTCCTGGCTCTCATGTGATCTCTATCCTGGGTCCCACGTGGTCTCGGCTGCTTCTCTGTGATGCATAGCTACATCACCATGATCACCAGGAGTTTCCTTTCTTGCCCGGCTGCTCTTTCCCTGTTCTGTCCCTGAGAGAGCAACCTTTTGGTTGGGCATGTTTTGGCTATACTGGTTGGCTTTCTCAGGTTGCTGCTTCTTCCAACACCTCGTTTGAATGTGCAGGGTTTTTTTGTTTGTTTGTTGTTTTTTGTTTTTTTAAGAAAACCAAGGACTCATCAGTTGAGCTGTTCTTGGGGTGCTGCAGTGCCTGGCCCTTTCAGGATCTCTTTTTACTCATACAAATCCCTTCGTCTTACTTAGAGGAAGGACAGGGGAGAGGCAATTTTGCTCCAGCATCCATCTTCACTAATTTTTATTTATCAAAAAAATAAAGACTTTTAAGAATAAATTTGGAAGTACAGGCTGTGCAGAAGAAAATGAAGTAGAGCAAAAATGAAACCAGCTTAGCTGTGAACATTGTCAATAATGATTTGTCAAGTTGTTTCGGAAAACTTTCCCATCATTTGAACTTCAGACCCCACTAAACAGAAACAATGTTTCTCTGCACGTAGACAGCTGTAGTCTTTAAGTGTATTCTCATCCTTATTCTGGTAGATCCTTCTAGAAACCATGTGAGGGAGGGCAGGCAAATGAGATGCTAATTTTACAGAAAGGAGAACAGTGCTGTATGAACTGGGCCAAAACATAGGTTCTATCAAATATTTACCTTTAAAAATTGGAATATTTGTTTTCTTACTGTGAAATGAGCAATTCCCTTTTGTAGAAAAACATAAAATCCAATGCTAACAGAAGCTTTCTTCCCTGTCATCTAAAACCAGAATATTTTACCTGCTCCAACGCTCCCAGGTTGCAACCATGAGAACACTTGTTTGGAATCAAGGAGAGGATTGGGATTTACTGTTTTTCTGCCCCCTTCAAACACTCAGCTCCATAACTCCTCCAACCCATGAATCATGCTTTGAAAGTCTCGAGTTTTATTTTGAGTCCTCATCTGGACCCAAGCTGGAGAAATGGCCTCTCTTTTTAGTTTCAGAATTTTTCCGTGCAGCTGAGGCCAAGCCCCACGGTGTCTTTCTCCACCTGCCCATGCACATGTGGAGCACCAGGACGTGGAAGCTATTCTGAGGAGCACATTATGATGCAAGAGCATCAATGGCTCGATTCTGACCCTGGATTAAAGGCAGGAGTGCACTTTGGTAGAATTTTTTCTTGGGTACAAGATGATCTCACAGGATGGGAGAATTCCTGGGCTCTGAGTCTCTCTCATTTGCCTGCAAAAGACACAGAGAGGGGAACTAGGAATCGGCTTTCTCTTGAAGATAAAGAATGGAGACTCCCTGTTTAGTTTGTTGCTGTGTGAAAATTTAAGGGACTCAAATACAGAGTCTACTACAAAGGAGGTTATCAGCAAAATAATAGATTAAACTATGAGACATTTGGTACATGCCTTTAATCTTAGTTACTCAAGCTGGAAGATTGCAATTCAATGCCAGCTTGTGTTACAGAGTGAGTCTGAGGCTAAGCTGAGCAAATTAGGGAGACCATGTATTATCTACAGTAAGAAAAGGGTTATGAGTTTACTTACCTAGCATGTTCATGGCCCAGGGTTCCTTCCTCAAAACCACAACACAACAAACCAAAGTCATATGACGGAAGGATGTTTTCGAGGGCAAGGAATTGAAGGCTGGGAGAATGCAATGCTGAGTTAATGGAGGGACACAGTAATGGCTCACCAGCAGATCCAGGGACGGTGTAGAAAACTTATTTCCCTAACTAAGCAAACCCAGATTCCCTGTTTATTCATCTGATGCTCGTCAACTTTGTTTAAGGCTACTTCTCAGGGAAAGAACATCCACCTTTACCCTCGAAGAACTCCTGGTCCAGCTGAGGATGCTACAGCCTGTAACGAGAAGGTATATACAAGTCCCTGCTTCTGTGAGTTTTGGACTAGGCTGGTGCTGGGATTTCTAAGGAGAAGGAGGTTCCAGCCAGAAGGTGAGGAGTATGGATACAAGGGCAGTCTCCTCCTTATGTTGAGGGGCAGAGCATAAAGGTGGACCACAGCCAAGGAAGGGTTTCTAGAATGTGGGAAGGAAGCCCGGGAGGAAGGGTCTCTGAGATTGAGACTGCTTGGCTCACAGCGGTCAGTGGGGAAAGCAGGGACCTAAGGGAGGAAGGGCTTTTGGAACATGAACCCAGCCCTGGAGCCTAAGATGGATTGCAAAGAAGAGACCTGCTTCAGGTGGTGACAGGTCGTTTATTTAGAAAGAAATGTGCCCTTCGTGTTTCAACAACAAGCCTCCAAGGGGGAATAATTAGTTTGAATCCTCTTGAGCTGTTCACAATTAATATGGATAAATAAATGTCTAACATCCAAATTTAGCCAAGTCCAAAGTCTGTCAACCCTTGGGATTTCCCTAATGTAATCCTGAAGCCATTAGTCAACATCTTCCCAGCATCTTCTGCGTCCCTTCACTGGATTACACTCATTTGTGGCCTAAACCACGTGCAGACCTGAAACTGCTCTCTCCCCTTTGCCCGCAGAGAAGAAAATAGTCCACAATGTTGACATACTACTTTTGCTCGACAGTATTCAATTTGGGATCACGTGTTTGTAAATATTATAAAAACCCCTTTGGTGTCTTACCTGCTAACCCTGTAGGGGAAAGATGAGAGAATTTCATAGATGGGTGACTGAGAAGTTTAGGTGATGTTGGAAAGCGCTCTATTGGGCTTGTTGTAGCATTCACAACCTCGGGAGCTTCTCACCATACGGGGCAGGCTGTAGAAGACAGAGGGTCTCGGAGCTTGCTGGTATGGTAGTCAGAGAGGGTTGTGGGTGATCTGCTCCACAGTTCCATCCTCCAGTGGCCCCTGAAGAGATGCCAGTCCTTGCTCTGCCCTCTTCTGTTAGATGGTAAATTTGAACGTCAACCCCCCAGTCCAGGTGGGGTGCACATTCTCTAAGGTCCCTCCTCCAGTGTATGGTTCTTTGATGACTCCATTTCTGATATCCATCCCAAGAATATTTCAAAAGTTTTCAGGCCCATACTTGATTTTTCGGAACATGGAGCAAGATCTCTACCAATTCTACAGTTTGGTGTATGCGAGCTGAAAACCCTAGAGAGGTGATGGTGCATGACAACTATTCTAAATCTCTCTCATTTCTAATGTATGGGGTGGCTTTTTTTTCTTTTAAAGAGGAATGCCTCTCCTTCTTTACCTCAGCATGTGATCATGTTTTCTGGGAAGCCACTCTGTAGGAAAAACCATACTAAACCATGCTGAAGATGTAAGAGAAAGACCCCCCCACACACACTGAACAGGAATTGCCCTGTTCAGATGCAAAGGAGGAAGAGACAAGGTCAGTTATTGGCATACCAGGCAAGAGTCCAGCACGGGCTAACGGCTAAGCCAGGCTGAAGCCCCTATGAGCACTATATGAAGCTGTTTGTAAGAGAGCAGCTCCCAGAAGAATGAGCCTGGGCCAGGGGCCTGCTGTGATGGTTTCGGGCTGTAGCAGTTTTGAAGCTGCTATTTGTGTTGAAAATACATGCAATGAAAATACAATGCTTCTTTTCTTCAGCAACCATACTGGCCTCCATAGTTCTGTCTTCTAGCTGTCCTAAAGAATAGGGGTGACACAGGCAAACATTAGGCAGACCTCGGAGGGTCCTGTGAGAGATGGGGAAGAAGGATAATGGGAGCCATAGAGGCCAAAGACACCACAAGAGACCCCACAAAATCAACTATTCTGCGTTCATAGGGGCTTTCAGAGACTGAACAGACAACCAGGGAGCCTTCATGGGACTTATCTAGGCCCTCTGCCTATATGCATATATGTTACAGTTGTGTAGCTTGGTCTTCTTGTGGGACCCCTAACAGAGGGAGCAGGGACTGACTCTTATTTTGGAGCAGGGACTGACTCTTATTTTGTCACCTGCTTTTGGGACCCTTGCCTTCTTCAGCCTTGATAGGAGAGGAGGTGCTTAGTCTTACTGCAACTTGATCTGCCATGGTTGGCTGGTACACATGGGAGGACTGCCCTTTTCTGAAGAGAAAGGAAGAGGAGTGTATTGTAAACGGGGGAGCGGGTTGTGTTCCTGGCACCTGAGAGGAACGCGGGCCCTTTTGTTCCCTGCGCCTGGCTCCTGGCCGCTGCCGCTAGTTTATGCCCGCAATAACCACAAGAAAACTGTATTCATTTAAACTCTGCCTGGCCCATTATCACTAGCCTTTTCTTGGCTAACTCTCACATCTAAAACTAACCCATTTCTGATAATATGTATCGCCACTTGACTGTGGCTTACCGGCATGAGTCTAACCAGTGTCCATCTCGGTCTGGAGAATCATGGCATCTCTGGCAGTGCCTTCTTTCTTACCACCTTCTGTTCTGTCTACTTTGCCCACCTAAGGGCTGACCTATCCTACAGGCCAAGGCAACTTCTTTATTAACCAATGAAAGCAATAGAAATAAAGAAGGACCCTCCTACACCTGAAGTGGATGGGGTGGGGGAAGGGGAGGTTGTGGGGAGGGATTGGGAGGACAGGAGAGAGGGGAAATTGTGATTGGACTGGGAAAATTAATATAAAAAGAAAAAATAAGGGTGGTTATCCATCTGTCCTCTGGTCACATCTACCTCTGGAAATTCATGCTCCCTACTTCCAGTTCAGTCTTTCTGCACTGAGTGGAAAACCTCTCCTGATGTAGGAGGTCCTTCTGTTTATGTGTTGCTTTCATTGGTTAATGAATAAAGAAACTGCTTTGGGCCTGATAGGGCAGGACTTAGGTAGGTGGAGAAGACAGAACTGAATGCTGGGAAGAAGGGTAGAGTGAGAGATGCCATGGATTCTCCACCTGAGACGGACGCTGGTTAGAATCTTGCCGGTAAGCCATGGCCATGTGGCGATACACAAATGGATAGAAATGGGTTAAATCAAGATGTGAGAGTTAGCCAATAAGAGGCTAGAGATAATGGGCCAGGCAGTGATTTAATCAATACAGGTTCTGTGTGGTTATTTTGGGTGTAAGCTAGCCAGATGGCTGGGACAGAACAAACAAAGGGCCACCCTCCTTGTGCAACACTCTCCAGCCAGTTTCTTTGGTTGTTACACATTTCTTCAGTAAAACTAAAGGCAAGGACTAAGACACCTCACAATAATCTAATGAAATCAAGTTGAAAAGTGAGTGTATTAGTTTCTTAGATCTCTCTCAGCAAAATGCCAGAAGCTGGTGGCTTACCACAAGGAAATTCTGTTTTTCCTCAGGGTGGAATCAAAGTTCTCCTTTCTTGCCCCTCTCTAGCTTCTTGAATTCCTTCCTCCTCCTTTTCTCTGTGTCTGTGTCCATCCTGGTTAGTTTTGTTGTCATCTTGACACACTTGGGAAAAGGAAATCTTAAGTGAAGAATTTTCTGGAGAGTTTCTTTTTTTAAATATTTATTTATTTATTTATTTATTATGTATACAATATTCTGTCTGTGTGTATGTCTGCAGGCCAGAAGAGGGCACCAGACCTCATTACAGATGGTTGTGAGTCACCATGTGGTTGCCGGGAATTGAACTCAGGACCTTTGGAAGAGCAGGCAATGCTCTTAACCACTGAGCCATCTCTCCAGCCCTGGATTACATAGGGGCATGTCTGTGAGGCATTTTCTTGATTACTAATTCAAGTTGGATGACCCAACCACTGTGGGTAATGCCATCCCTGGGCAGCTGAGCCTGGGCTCCACAAGAAGACTAGCTGAGCGCGAGCCTTTGAGGGAGAAAGATGGAAAACCAGTAAGCAGTTCCTTCCTTGAGTTCCTGACTTGGTCTTCCTTAGCAATGGACTGTAGCCTGTAATCCAAATAAACCCTTCCCTTCCAGCTTGGCTTTGGTCGTGTTCTATTACAGTAACAAAATGTAACTAGAACAGTGTGTGCAGGAATGGGTAGATGTGATGGACAATGGTCAATTATTCTCCACTTTATGTTTTGAGACAGAGTCTCTCAAGAAACTTGGAGTTTGCTGTTTCAGCTTGAGTGGCTGGCAATGAGCCCAGGGATCCTCCTGACTCTGTCTCTCTAACCTGGGATTACAGGTGCACCCTACACTCTAACCTTTCCACATGAATGTTGGGGATCAAACTTAAGTCCTCACGTCTGCACAGCAAGTAGTTTACCGATTGAGTCATCTCCTCAGGTCCTTTCTCCTTCCGTCCTTCCTTCCGTCCTTCCTTCCTTCCTTCCTTCCTTCCTTCCTTCCTTCCTTCCTTCATTCCTTCCTTCCTTCCTCCCTCCCTCCTTCCCTCCCTCCCTCTCTCCCCCATTCCCTCGCTCCCTCCCTCCTCTTCCTCTCCTTGTCCTCCTCCTCCTCTTCCTCCTCATTCTCCTCCTCCTCTTCTTATTTTTTTGAGACAGGGTTTCTCTGTGTAGCTTTGGTTGTCTTGGAACTCACTTTGTAGATCAGGCTGGCTTGGAACTCAGAGATCCACCTGCCTCTGCTTCTGGGATTAAAGGCACGGACTGCCACCACCATCTGACCACTTCTTCTTTTCTTTTAAGGACAAAATAATTGGATTTAGGGCATAGCCCAATCTAGTGTGACCTTGTCATAATTGTATCTGCAAAGACCTATTTTTAGACTCCTTTTTTCCTGTAATGACAGGAATTTAACCCATGGCCTTATGCATTAAAGAGAAGTGCTCTACCATTAAGCAACAACCCCAGCCAAAGACCCTTTTTCTAAATAAGATTCATTCTGAGGTTCTGGGTACACAAGAATCTTAGAGGAACACCGTTCATCTTAGTATAATGAAAAAATGTGGGATGGAGTAGTGGAAAGGGCCGGTCAAAAGGAAGTATACTAAGGAGTTAGGTCCCCCTAAAACTCACTTGTTGAAGTTTACTCATCAAGGTGACAGTGTCAGGTGGGACATTTGGTTGACGATTGTGTCGGGAAGCTTTAGCCTTGTAAATAGGATTATATAATTAGTGTCTTATGGTTCCCTGGTCTTTACCAGACAGAGTTCTGTGCCTTGATTGCAGGTTTCCCACCTTCCACAAACACGAAACACCTATGGTTCATGAACAAATATTTGGTGTATCCATTTGTAATTCATGTTCCTTACCTAGGGATACCGTCAGGTTAAGAACTTGAAGATCCACCATGGTTTGACTCCTGGATAACATCATCATTGTGAGGAGTGAGCGAATCCCTTAACCTCACTTTCTGTAACCCCCTTTTCATTTTCCCTCTGAAAGATCTAATGGCAGCTGTTAAGGGAGGAAAAGGACTAATGCATGAGAACGCTGGGTTCAAGTCGTCTTCTTGGTGTAAACTAGCCGTGTGTCGCTAACTAGGTGAGGTCAGGGACGCAGATGGTAAAGGTTGCTGCAAGGTTGTGTGAAGAACTTTCAAAGTCATGGAAAGTTCTGCTTGGAGCATAGGGAAGGCTTCAGGAACCGTTCAGACAGCACATGCTGGGACACGTGGGCTATGGTTAACCTGCAGGTTTGACGAACAGGATCCGCAGAGTTTATATGGATAACTGGAATACACGATGGGATATGTGCGGGATGATTGGAAGATAGTTAGACCAAGCAGTGGACACCGGGGTGAAGAGTGGTGGCTTGTGCTCAAAGTTCTAGCTCACATGGGGCCCTGGGAGCTCAGGTCTCCCCAGGGGGAGGAGGCACGTCTTGGTTTCTATAGGAGTTTAAGCCAGCCTGGGCAGTGCTTTGTGCCTGCGTTCTCTTAGGCCCGTTGGCTTTCAACCCCATTGTAAATCCTGGTTTGCTTTGATGTGTCTCCACCATTTCCTTGTTCCATTTGGTGGAGGCACATCTGCCTGTTGCCAGGTTGGACGCTCACCTCAGATGTTTCACGCCAAATGCCGAGTTTTACAGCCTTGTATCATACGTGTCTCTGCCCCCGCACTTCTTTATCTATTTGCAGGGTTATGTATGTGACTCTGTGTCTGGTCCATTCTGACCCCTGGATCATTTCCAGCCTGTGTCTGGGATCCACACAGGCGTTCTAAATCTTGTGCGCTCCTAATTTGTGTCTTCCTTCTCAGCAGGGCACCCCGATGGGCTCCTCTGCCTCAGAGGTGCAGTAGGCTGCTTGCTCCCCTCTCCTCAGCTACCAACCATAAAATTAAGAATGGCAAGACTCTCTCGACTAATTCCATTCGAATGGCTTTAAATCCATTGACTAAAATGCCTGTTTAAATCATTCATTTTTTTGCAAACGTATTTGTAAATAATACTTAAAAAACACTTCATCTAATTATTATTTTTTTTTTACCACAGCTGAATGTTAACAGATTGAAGACGAGATTTATGTTTAGACAGCATTAAGGTACTAATTTTTTCTCAACAATAGGCACCACAATTGACAAAATTAAAACAGAAAATGTAGACCAACAAAAAAATTAATTTGCAGCAGGCTTAATAGTTTCTCTAAGTAAATCCAGCCACTCCTTGGCTGCCTCAGAAAAGCCATAAAATTTTCTGAGAAGAATCTGGCGCGGAGGATTCCACACTAATTACGCCCCCCCTTTACCTCGCCCCCTTTCCTTTCTCCTAGAACATGCAGTTTCCATATCCAAAATACTCCGGGCTCTGCTGGGGTAAGGATGTCAGGGGAGGTGGGGGCAGGCTGCGAACCACATAAATAAATAGGAATTTCCATGTAGACACAAGGCTTTTCTTTCTTCATTTTTTTTTCCTCCAAAAATGAGAATAAGGCACGAGTATAAATTCCAAAAAGAGCAATTTATTTAAGTCTATCATTTTTGGCAATACAATAGAACACTCGTTGGGTGAGCAGTCACAAATCACTTCCCTTCCCACCGTCTGAGGGCTCCCACCATATGTTGGGGGGGGTTACAGTTCACATGCTAAGCTTTACTTTCTTCCCATGTGAGAAAGTACACTAAAATTTCAACAGCTTGCCAGTGCAGCCAACATTTTGGTATGGTGGTGGTATGAAGAGAGAGGAAGTAGAACCGACCTGCAATCAGAATATTTTTTTAAATTATGTAGTTATTTTTTTTAATACCCGGAGCTTGTAATGGAAGGATCAGCACATCCTCCTGCATTCCCGATTTACAAGATTCTCAATTGCTTCTTGAGGCTAGTTGAGATATTCACCTCCTCTTGTCTAATTTGGTCCCTTGGGAAAATGTCATTCAAGTTGTCTGTGGTCACACGATCATAATGAACTATATAAGATCTCTCATTCCCTTGAGCTGCTCCTCATACGTGACGATTCTGACCTCTGATTGACACAGGAGCTCGGAAAAGCTCTTCATGCCTCCTTCTTCAGCATCCACTGAGCAGTATTTACCCTCTAGCCTGGAAACTTGGGGGTATTAATTTTTTTTTTTTGCATAACTATCCATCAAGCTTGTCTTGACCTTCTTGGCCTTGGGATAAGCCTGGACAATGGTTGGTTATTTCCCAGACAAGTATCCAGCCTGACACTGAGAACTGGGACTTCAGACGGGTTAGCAGCGGTCTTTTGATCTCAGGTCTGATCTTTCCAAAGCTTCCCAAGTGGTGGTTTCTTGAGAAAGTTTATACCAAGCCATCTTGGGATCCTTAACTGATCAGTACGTGTCCTGTCAATCTCTCTCTGTTCAGGCTGTCATTTTTGTACACAGGACTTTCTCCTTCCCCCTGACCAGGGCGATGTGGGTCTGAGGTATGTATTTGGTAGAAAGGTTACATGTTTCCTACGGACACGCTTGTTCATCTGTGGTGGGTAACAACTGTTGGTTGATAGGCTGAAAAGACAACGATGCTTGTTGTCAGATCTGATGACCTGAGTTGAATCTCCAGAATCCACTTAATGAAGGACAAACTCCCTCCAGTTGTCCTCTTACTACTACATGGCCTTGCATATTCTCTACCCTCAAATAAACAGATGTCAAAATAAGAGTTGGTGGAATGACCAAAGGTGACTGTTGGGCAAACAACCCATCCTAAACCCAAACTGGTACTTGGTGCGGGACAATTCTGTATTCTGTCAATCATGTTTTAAATAAATGCTGATTGGCCAGGCAGGTAGTATAGGTGGGAAAACCAAACAGGAAGTAGAGGTGAGAACAGGAGAATTCGGGAAAGCAGGAAGCTCCCTTGGCATTCCTGCACAGATCACCAAGGAAGCAGGATATAAGCTGCCCAGCTGAGAAAAGGTACCGGCCATGTGGCTACCATAGATAAGAACAATGGGTTAATATAAGTTACAAGAGCTAGTAAGAAGACTGAGATAATGGGCCAGTTTATAACCTAATGTAGACTCTCTGTGTGATTTTCTTTGGGGCTTGCCGGCTGTGGGGTACCGGGCGGGACAGAAACCCCAACAAGCAGGCCTCTCATGTTACAGGTACTCAGTGTTTGTCTCCCTGTATCCACAGGCCCAGAGAGACCGAATTTCAGTCATCTTCAGTGCCAGCTTACTCATCATAAAATGACAGGTGGACATTCTTTGTGTTATAGATTTTGTGGTCTCTGGGCCCAAGAACACAGTACAGATGTGCTGAGGGAGCAGGGCTTCTTGGAGACATTCAGAGCTGACTCAGTATGAGGTCAAATATTTTATTAAGCCCCGCTCTTTTAGTTGCTTAGGAAAAGAAAAAGAACTTGTGTTTTCATTTATAGCATGACAGTGTTTGAAACAGTATTTAAAACAAGTGTTTTGGTCTGTTACCATCAAACCCCTATGAAACTTAAAAATGAGAAAAAAAATACCGTTTTTGGTTCTTGGGAGTTCTAAGAACAAGTTAAAATAGTAAATTTGCCTCTCTAAACTGTGCATCAAACTCTTCCTTTGAATTAAAGTGAAAAGATGTGGGAAAAAAAAAAAAGTATGAGCTGTGTGTCCCTGTTTGACTCTAAATGAGCTTCCAGCCTGGTTCCTGCAGTCCGTTTTAGCCTTGTTGCTGAAGCCTGTAACTTGTCAAAATTAAGTGCATGCATTATAAGTTTACATTTTTACAGTCTAACTGTTTTTCTTTGATATTTGACAGGGACACAGGTTCCCATGTCATCTGGCCTTCAGGACTTTCAGAACTTTCTCCTGGGCCCATGTGAGCGAGCTCAAGGTTGTAGTGAGTTATGGAGCCCTTAAGCTGCCCGCCCCACAGCCGGCCCTTGGCCTGCACTTGAGGGCTAACACCTGTTGGCTGGACAGAGCAATTAATTTCTTTAAAAAAAAATGTGGTAAGCTGCCAACAATCAAAGCTAAAAGGATAAAAAATATAATTTTACCTCCTGAGCTTCCAGAAGTGGCCTTTGATCTTTCCCAGTGCCCTTGGGACTGGAGGCACAGACCTTCAATATTCCTCTCAAAGAAGCATCTTTAGAAGACACAAACAATGACGTGCTGGCAGTATACACCCCCCATATCACTACTGAGATTGGACAGAAACTGTCACTCACAACCTAAAGTCCTGTCTACTAAATGTTGGCCTTTCAGAAAAGCTTACACTGGAAGGCCTTAAATTATGCTTTTGTCCATCTCTTGCAAGATCAAATGTTGGTTGAGCTTTCTGGTTGATGGTTACAATGTATCTGTTGTAGGCTGTCTCTATGTAAAACAGGTAACTGTGAACTTCAAAGAGCTAAAGTACCAAGTGTGGGCTGGGGCTTGGCCACACATACAGCCTCCCTCATGCTCCAGACCCTTTGGTAGTCAAGACAAGGTCACTGATCAGGGTAATTTGCAGGAAAAGTCAATTTCTCAAGTCCCGAAGCAGGTGCTGTGGCAACTCTATGACAATTTACGGAATCTAAATTGAGGAAGTTGAGAAAAGCAAAGGTCACGAGCCACAGGAAGAAAGGAGGAAAGAAAATCCCTCTGACTGTGTTTTTAACTCCTCTTCCACTAAGATGCACTTGCCAGCTGAGACGATTAACACCAAACACAAATAAATGAGAGTCACAATCTTTCAATTCAATCAGCGCCTTATCTGATTTCTTTAAATAAAAGAGGGGGATTTTGTGTTTGCCTGAATTCACAAGGAAATAGGCTCAATTTATGAGCGTTAAAGAATAATTCTGCTCATTAGTGATTTGAGGCAAATAAAATCAAACCAAGATGTCAGAACTTTACATCTTTTTAAGAAAAGGTCACATATAAGGCTGGTGGTTTCAGTGGTAGAGCCCTTAACTTGACGTGTGAAGCTCTAGATACATGAAAGATGTTATGCATGCTAATGTCCACATATTAGTGATGGGGAAATAGGACCAGAGAAGGGTGTCAATTGGTGCCTGCGTATGTCACAGACCCAGGACTGGAACTGCTTTTGACTCCACCGCCCAAGTTCAGGGTATTTCCTAGTCCCTACATGGAAGTACTTCATGTCCACCCTGAGTGATGTGGGACTGTTCGTATTTATCTGACCTCTATTAAGGGTTTTAAATGTATTGGTGCTAGTGAGAATCTTGAGCAAAATAGTTGGCAACCACAGAAAGTAATGAGTTCCCAGGACAACAAGAACTGAGACAGAGGCTGAATGCCCCCTGCCTCCCGACACCTCCCATTCTCATTCTTAAATTCTGTGATTCTGTATAGAGCTTAGTTCTGCATCCCAGGCCGGCCTAGGTCTCCAGAGTGCTGAGATTCCAGACCTGACTCCCACATTCATGCTTTTTCCTTGGATATATAATCACTTTCATGGGTGCTCCTTCGTCTTCCTCATGGGGATAAATTCCATATTTATTGGAATAGTTTAATATTTTGCATTTATAACTGTAAGCCCAGCCCACAACAACATATTCTTATAAGGAAAATATCCGTGTTGACATGTTACCTTGCTATATTTAACCTGAAAGCAGGCTTCTTCTTAAACTGTTGGTTGCCACCGTTTCACAAAGCATCTCTTTCCCAGTTGGTAGTCAGTTATATAACTGGGATAGGAATTGTATTTAAACCACAGGAATCTGAGATCAGTCTGGCCTTAGAAACCAGGCTGTAGAAATGCAGAGAGAAACACCCTAGCCATGAGCGTTTTCAAAACATCTCAACACCAAGTCTCACAGCATCAAGAGTCCATTCCAGAATTCTAAGGTTCTTTTGGTTGAATCCCCATTTTATTTTTGAGACAGGCTCTTTCCATAATCCAAGGTGGTCTTGAACTTGCTGAATAGCTGAGGATCTTGAAAGTCTGGTCCTCTTGCCTCCATCTGCCTCTACCTCCAAGGTGCCAGGATTTCAGGGTATGCCACCACGCCTGGTTTGTGAATCACGTAGGTATGGAACCCAGAGTTTTAGGTAAGCGCTCTACCAACTGAAATACAGCTCTGAAAAATCCAATTTTTAATTTTGGATTTTTCAGATTGAGTCTCACTACACCCCAGGCTGGCCTCCAACTCATGATACTCTTGTCCAAGTCTCCAGAGTGCTGAGATTGCAGACCTGAACCAGCACGCCTGTATGTATTTTCGATCTTGCAATAATTTCAGGCTTAAGGAACAGGTACAGAAATACAACACAGGCTCTATCTAGACCCCATCACAATTGTCAGAATGTGTACATTTACAGTGGCTTTCTCAGTCTCTCTCAAAGATAGATGACAGACAGATACATAGATTTTCTTGAATCATTTGAGAGTAAACGGCACAATATATTATTCTTTTACCCCCTGAAAACATTGCTTATTTCTCCTGTGACCGAGGCACAGACACCACAGTCAGGAATTATCACCTGTACAGTGCTATCATCCAGTCTAGAGACACTCTCCACTTTCTCCCAGTTGCCCCCACGAATTTACTTTGCGGTACCTTTGGTGCTCATGTTCGCTTTGGATGCCTTGACCTGCTGGTGCATCAGCTCTTCTGTAGACGAGAGTCTCCTGTTCCCATAGGAATGGTTCTTACCGAACATGGCGAAACAGTTCCTTATGTGTGACCCCCAACCGTATAATTATTTTCCTTGCTACTTCATAACTACAATTTTGCTACTGTTAGGAATTGTCATGTAAACATCTGATATACAGGGTATTTGATATGAAACCCTTGTGAAATGGTTGGTCAACCCCCCAAAAGGGGTCGTGACCCACAGGTTGAGAATCACTGCCATATAGTTAGTTCAGGTCGTTTAATATAAATTAGCCATAGTGAGTTGCTTCAACTCGTCTTTGAGTTAGATCTGTCAGAGTTCTGTCCAGTGAGTCCATGTAAGTCCCATGTTCTTGTGTTTGTTCTGAACTAGGGGACTTGCCTGACTACTTGTTCTCCATGTTTGGAGAGTTAGGCTTCATCTCCAGACTCCAGATGTCCAGGAGAGATCCTCCCTGCAGCACCCATTTGATGGCAGCCTCGGTTTCCTCCTCTGGTCACAAGGGCAAGAACTTCCCATGTCCTCTCATTATGTGAATTCCTGGAGACAGCACAGCTCTGTTATGAACTTTAATGGAATGGACCACTAGGAAAGTATTTGGGTAAAATCTAGTTTCATTTCAATTTAGCTCATCTTTTTCCTACTGATTTTTTCTGCCTTCCTTCCTTCCTTCCTTCCCTCCTTCCTTCCTTCCCTCCCCTCCCTCTCTCTCCCTCCCTCCCTCCCTCTCTTCCTCCCTCCCCTCCCTCTCTCTCCCTCCCTCCTTCCCTCCCTTCCTTCCTTCCTTCATTCCTTTCTTTCTTCAAGACGGGGTTTCTCTGAGTAGCCGTGGCTATTCTGGAACTCACTCTGTAGACTAGGCTGACCTCAAACTCAGAGATCCAACTGCCTCTGCCTCCCCAGTACAGGGATTAAAGGCGTGTGTTGTCATCGCCTGGTTCCTACTGCTTTTCTAATCAAGCTAAATCCTAGGTGTCCTCTAGGAAAGGAAAAATAACACACCATCTTGGATGTTTTAACCCAGGGGATATATTAATCAGGAAGATAGAACAGGAACAGGGTCATATCTTCCCTGTATATAGCAGTAGATATTTTCTTTATAGTGCAACAGAACTACATGTTTTCTGGTTATCCAGCACATATCTAATCCCTTTCTAACAATACAAACGTATATTGACAAAATTAAACACAGGAGATATTTGCTTCCTCTTTCGTTTCTTCCTACTCTCTGTCTTCTTCCTTCTTCTCTGTCTTCTCTGTCTCTCTGTCTCTGTCTCTGTCTCTGTCTCTGTCTCTGTCTCTGTCTCTCTCTCTCTCTGTCTCTCTCTCTCACACACACACCTTCTCTCCTCTCTTCTTTTTCTTCTTCCTTCCTTCCCTCCTCTCTTTCACGAAGAGACGTAGCTAGCTTAGGAATTTGACTCTGAGTTGATTAGCCAGACAAATAAATAAATACAGCAGAGTACACAAATGCAGGTGGCTACGCCTGCAAGCACTCCTTGGGTGAGAGGGCTCCACGCATGCTGTCTGGCCCTGTCCCCCACACTGACCATCCTTCAAGTGTAGCTGACACCGTTTTGCCTCAAGCAAGGTCAGAGCATCAGGAACAGAAACAGAGGGGGCATTGTCTCCACATTCTCACGGAAGACCTGGTCAGTGGACTCTGATCTGCAGCTGTGACTTGGCCTCCCATGGTGGTAGCACCAGGGCCTCCTTAGGCAGCCGTCTGCTCTCACCCATTAGCTATCACCCGCCCCCAAAACCTGTCTGCTGTAGGATGTCATATTTTGGCTTTGTGAAAACTCTTTAATCCTTAGAATATGGAAATTCTAAATTTCCTCCTTGTACAAATTGCCTTTAATGAGAAATGGCTTGGCCTGTGGTCAGAATGTGGCCTGGAAGCAAAGACTCAATGAGAGTGGTGATTAATGATAGTCCAGTAAGGTCAGTGTGTGGAGCTACGGCGTCATCCAAACACCACCCTAAGCGGGAGTGAGGCTATATTTATCCAACACCCACAAAAAAAAAAGTTTCTACGAATTAGAAGATTTTGCGGAGATGACATGTTTAAAAGCTTCCTGTTCTATTAGTCAAAAATAAATGAAAACCAAGCTTTATCATGCCCATGTTGAAAGAAACTTATTAAATTTGAATTTTGAGTTTGTTACACATGTTGTCCTGTTGGTAAATGAAATTCTGATGGCTTAAGATTCCAAGAAGCTCTATACAGAACCAGTTCCCGAGAAAAATAAATATACCTTTAAATGAAAAGTTCTTACTTGCCCAGAGATTCCATAAGGAAAAAAATTTAAGGGGAAATTTTGGTCATTATTTGTCCATTTATATTTTATTGAGTTAATTTAATTATCATTGAGACACAAACATTAGCGTCAGTGTGGAGCTTCTCACATCTGTTAGTAAAGATTTGATTAGGGCTACACAAATGTGCTAGATTAAACTACCTAGTTGGTGAAATTCAAGCCACCTGGATATTTTAGCAACATCAATAAGAATAATTCTCTTTTTCCAAATCAGTAAATCCAAGCTATATTAAAAAGAATTAATTAATGAGTGCCAGATAGGCAAAACAAACATTTGACAATGAGGTAGATTATCAAAGGTTTTGAGGGAGATCCCGCTCAGCTTATGTTTAGATGTCAAATTATATTACCAGAAACTAAACAATCTGTTAAAATGATGTCTTAATGCAATAAGTCTCTCATGCTGTTTTTAAACTTCTTAAACATTCTCAGTAGGGGAAAAAAAAAAGAGATTCTCTCCATGTATCAATGATAATCAAATCATAAGACATTTGCCCCACATTTTACCTTGGTTATTTCCAAGAGCTGTTACTGTCATTTAAATCCTACCAAGAGGGCTGGAGAGATGGCTCAGAGGTTAAGAGCACTGACTGCTCTTCCAGAGGTCCTGAGTTCAATTCCCAGCACCCACATGGTGGCTCACAGCCATCTATGATGAGACCCAATGCCCTCTTCTGGTGTGTAGACAAAATGTAGACCGAACACAGTACATACAATAATAAATAAATTCTAAAAAAAAATCCTACCAAGAAAGGAAAAGAAATTATCACAAGGTTCTGTTCATGTATTCTGTTAATCTTTTGAATTTTGCCTTGTAGAAGGATCATGCTAAAAACAGGTAGATAGACTGGAGAGATTAATATATACAGAAAATAACCCTATAACCAAAGAACTCAAGAACTATCAAGTAAAGAAATATTTCCTTCCTTTCTATTCTTATGCTACCCATGGCAGATAGTGTGTATTTTAGTTGATGTATCTCTGTCACAACTACTGAATTTGGGACTTGTACCCATACTGGATGTGATTGTGTTCTCATAAAAATTTGTGTACAAAAGTGTAATGGATTTGGCTCACCAGCGGTGTCCTAATGATCCCTTGTGAAGTCCACCGTCCATATTTTAAGGATCAGATACCTTAGGCCTCTTGTAGGAAAACCACCTCCTTGCCCAAGGTTAGATAGACATCAAATTCAAACACAACCAGTTGAGCTGCTGTGAATCTGACCCTTCTAGCATCTAGGCAAACATTCACCCTGGGATGAATTAATTAAAATAATATGTGGATGGTTGGTTCCCTTCAAATGTAAGCTCTGCCATCCTCTTAGAGCACACTCGGAATGCTTCGTGCATTAGATGTGATGGAACTAGGATGTAGAGATGATTCCCAGAATCTCCAGAGAATAAGACGCTTTTCAGAGACCTAAGCAGAATCACAAATAATAATTTTGGGGAAAGAAACACGAACATCCTGACAGCTAACCAAGCATGAAAATGCTTGACTGCAGAGCCACACATGGCTTGCTTTATTAAAGACCATTTCAGTCCTGGAAAAGTGTTCTTCTATTGAATATTTATAACAAATATGATTGAATAAGAAGAATTTGAAGCAGAAAAAAAACCTCCTGTGTGTTGTGACTCTAAATTAAATCTTATTTTTCATGGTTGACAGTGTTTTGTATTCCTCAGGTTTGCTTTATACAAAGAATCATCCTCTTGCAGTGCCCCACTCCAAGTCCTGAGCAATAAGACTTTCCTCATTAACGCTTTGGTCACCAGCGTCCATTTTTCTGGTGAGATTTTTCTTTTCACAGAACTTATTCTGTTCATTTAAAAGTATCGAGACAGGAGTTCCTGAGAATGCTGGGGTAGATCTGTGACCAGTCTGGTCTTTCTCTAAGGTTCCTCATGTGAGGAGGTCTTGTAATCATAGCTCTAAAAACTGACAGTCTAGAAAGACATGATTGATGAGAGGGAATTGGATGTTGGAGTCAAAATGCACCATCATTAACTAACTAAACCAACTGAATGAAACAGGGTTTCCCAGGGGCAGTGGAGCACATTCTTCTCAAAAAATATAGACCTAACATTTAGGATGTGTTTGACCAAAGGCGGTTGGAGGAGTTGAGAGAGCCATTACTTAATGGTTCCCAGCTTGCAAAGGTGAAATAACCACCATACTATGTGACTTTGTGTGTGTCTCTCTCTCAATTTCTCTCTCTCTCTCTCTCTCTCTCTCTCTCTCTCTCTCTCTCTCCTCCCCTCTCTCCCCCCTCTCTCTCTCTACACACACACACACACACACACACACACACTTATACCTTTTCCGTTTAGCTTTGATGTTCGTTTGCATATTTTGACCACACAGTTGTAGGTTATTTCTTCTCATATGCCATTTATTTTCTGGTCCTGAAATTTCTTAGCAAGATATCCTTGATAATAGTCAAAGTAAAGTTGTACTACCATTATTACTTTCTAAAATAGACAATTGAAGCAAGAGTTGAATTCGGCAGTACTATTTTTGACTTTATCTTGTGTAAACAAAAGGAAATCCATCACAGGAGGGATAAAATGTTTTGTGTAAAATCATACATAGGTCTCTTCACAATCACTACAAACAGTAAGTTTGTATATATAATGTTTGTTAGAATTTGTAACACAAAGGGCACAGAATATTGTTTAAGAAACAAAACAAAACCCAAACACTGTACATTTTTGAAACATTGTAGCATATGAACTAAAAAAATAATACTGTAGATAAAAGCTTGATTTTCTCTTTGCCCCCCTCGAAATCCACCAGATTTCTGGAGGTCAAGGATAACAAAAGCATGAATGATTCAGACAAACACCTTTTGAACTTTCCCCAGGAAGACTTGGGCGGTGTGAGAACTCGGGGTTTTCAAGGGAATGCATGCAGGTGGCTGTTTCTCCGGACATCTTGAAACAGTTTCCGTGCCTAGCAAGGCGGCTCTGGTGTCAGAATGTGGCTTGCCTGAGAGTGAAGGGAGGGCCAGTAGGCAAATGACACACATGTATTACTTCAAGAGTGATGCCGACCACCTTAAAGGTTAGCAGAGAAGAATCTCATTACCCTTCTCTGTGAAACTGACTCAAAAGGCAGAGAATTCCACCTAAAATGTGTCGTTTTCTTTGCGCTTCGTTTATGGAGCATTATTGGCTTTGGTTTCTGTAGTGAACTATTAGGGAATATAGGACAGGATGTAAGGTTGATTATGCAAGTGAACAAAGACAGTGGTAAATTATCGACTGTGAGTGGGTTTACGACAAATTTTACCTGCAAGATTTAATGAACATATGCGCACCGTTAGTGAGGGGAAATTCTGGTTACACTGTCTGAACTCCTCTAGCTTATGAGATAAACAGTCCAAAGTAAGTTTGTAAGACTTTGTAGGTTATAATTTTGCATTCAAATCATTCCTTGTTTCATGTTGTATTCTTTTGCTCCCACCCCTGTCTTTTGTTCTCTTGAAGTATCTTGGACACCCTTATATTCCTTTTTAGAACTAGAAAGAGTTGCACATGTAGTGTGAATTTTACACAGTTATGGAAATTTGGAGATGTTATCATTCACTGATAGGCACAAATTATAAGAAAAGCTGAAGTCATTAGCCAAATAAAGGATTAGAGTTAACAATGAAAGTGAACCTAGAGTATAATTAATGAATTCTCTAATTGCTCTTCCTGTGTTAGTTCATTAAGCCTGACTCTCCGCTGGATACGTGGGCATCTGTCTCCAGCATCTGTCATCTCACCGATTCTGCAGCTTGACTCTATTGGAGCCGGGGAAGAAGGCTGGGTTTGCCTTCCTTCTCTCTGCATTTCACACAGCAATCCGAATGTGCTAGAAGCAGAAACCACTCTTCCATACATTAATGCAATGGGCAGAGCCACCTTGAGAGAGGTTTAACTAACCTAAGAGTTATATGGGAAGATTGGAGACTTTTCAACCTTGACTAATGTCAGATCATTGGCTTGTCAGTTCCTAGCCTTGTGTCCTCTTTGGGAGTGGAGCTGTACTGACGAGAAAGTGGAATCTGTAAGAGAGATGCTCATTCCTCATACCACAGTTGTTATTGTGTTCTTTGAGAGGCGAGCAAGAACTTCAAGGTCAGTGTGTGGTCTGCACCACGTGACCCCTCCTCAACAAGAAGGGTCTAAATTGTGCTCAGAGATTAACAGCATGGAGAAGTTTTTGTTGTTGTAGTCTCCAGTGGACTAGTGTTTTGGGGAACACATGGGTAACTGGAGAGTACGAAGACTTAGAAAATAGAGTTACAGAAAGAAGAAATAGATGGAGGACTTCTTGTGTCATCAGCGTGTTAAGTACTAGGAACTGACATCTAAAATAGAATAGCTGTTTAGGATTCCATCCAGAGGGAACAATAACATTTTGGCTAGAATTGTTGGCTAACAGAAAAAAATCCCAGGATAAACGAGACAAGTTCAATGTTGGAGATTACGTTGGTGGATACCACACTGGGTTAAATTTTTATTTTCTTTAAACATGTTGGTGATAAGTTTGGATACTCATTTGAAATGAATGCAGAAAATTGAATATTAGAGTCAGGAAAACTGTTACACATTAAGGTTAAAACAAACATTTTGTACATATATATTATAAATAAATATATATCATATAGTGTGTATAAACATTGTGTGTTTGTGTGTGTACTACTGTCAATTTTAAAAGTAATTTGTTTTTCCCTGCACATGGTTGTTTATAGAGGCTTGATCATGACCATCACTGTTATGCTGTTTGACATATTTGGGATGCTTTTTAGTCCAGTTGCACTAAGGGTTTGTTTGGAGGCACTCTTTTATACAGACACTTGCTATATCTCCAACTGGCTAGAGAATGTGGATTAACCACCAGTCAAGTGACCTCAGTAGGTCTTGTCCTTGTTCCATCGTGGTCTGTCAAAGAAAGGAGTGAAATGGCTGATTTCCAAACTTTCTTCCCAAGTTTGACTCATGGGGACACCATGTCTCTTCTTCTAGAGAAACACTCTTGTTCCATATGGGTGGTAGACTTATAGAATTTCTCTTTCTGGGTAAACCACCCTTCTTTCTATGACCCGGGAATCACAATCTCTTCTTTATGTTACCAAAGAAGATATATTTTTGAGAGTATCTGAGTGATTGATCAATTCAGAAGACTCCATTTTATCCTCTTACGAAGTAAACTGTACTTATAGCTTCATTTGCTCATTTAACAAGTCTTTGGAATGCTCCCTGTGGACTTGTCACTATGAAGAAGGTAATGTAGAGGACAGGAGGGCTCTTTGCTTTCTTGTAACTCAACTGAGGGAATGTGACGGAAGTTCCTGTCCTGCCCTGCCCCACAGCCATTCAGTCACAAAGAAACACACAGAGAGATACAGTAATTATAAACTGTTTGACTTATTAGCTCAGGGTTATTGTTGACTAGCTCTTAAAGCTTAAATTAACCAATAATTCTTGTCTATGTTTAGCCATGTGACTTGGTACCTTTTCTCAGTGAGGTATTCTCACCTTGCTTTCTCTGGGCCTGGCTGTTGACTTCATCTCCTTTCCACTTTCCAGAATTATCCTAGTCTGGTTACTCCACCTATATTTCCTGCCTGGCTATTGGTCAATCAGTGTTTTATTAAACCAATATGAGTGACAAATCTTTACAGCATTATCCCATAGCAAAGGAAGAGCTAAGTCCTGTAGTAGTTTGAGCTGAAAGAATAGAATCTCCTATGTCCTAGGAGAGGTATAGTTTGATGTAGTCTGTTAGACCCTAGATGGACAGGATAGAGCTGAGAATCTTGGGAGATTGAAGAAGCTGGGGTTCAGTAAAATTCCTTCCCCTCGGGAGATGTAAACAGTATTTAACCCCTTCCTCTGAAGGTCCCAACCAAAATTGTTGCGGGATTCCCCTCTGTATGCCTTGAATTTGTTTTATTACCATTGGTTATTAAGTAAGCTGTTTCAGCCAGTGGCTTAGTAGAATAAAGCCAGGCTGGAAATCCAAACAGAGATATATAGAGAAAGTAGGGAGTGAAAGAGACGCCATGGAGCTGCCAAAGGAGAAAAATGCCAGCTGCTAACCAGAACCTTACCAGTAAGCCACAGGCTCATGGTGATATACATATTAATAGAATAGGGTTAATTTAAGACTTGAGAGTCAGCTAGAAATATGCCTAAGCTATTGGCCAAACAGTGCTGTAATTAATATAGTTTCTGCATTATTATTCAGGTCTAGGCAGCCGGGAAATGAATGAGCAATTTCTCTCCTACAGAATGATGCCTAATGTTGGGCTAGCATGCATGGCCTGCCATCCACTTCGGGTCCAGGCCCTTATATGTCCACTTAGGGTTAGGATGAAAGTAACTGAGAGCAGGCCGGCCGCTCAGCACCCCTGCCCGGGAAAGCAGCTGGATCGGGTCTGCTAGGCACGTACAGGCAGGAAAAATGGCAGATTTAACTTTTACCCAGATAAAAATGGTTTATGTGCTGCATACTCTTTCCCAGAGTTGAGGTGGTGAGTGTGGCTCCTACCTGGTGGTACCAGAGCTGGCAGGAAAGGTACCTCCACCATATTGAAAGGCTGAGAGAGGCAGAGCCAGCACTCAGGGCCACTGCAGCCACACTGCTTACCATTTTTAAATGCTCCTTGTTAGAAAATGATTACAGATACTCAACTAAGACAAACTCACATAAAAGACCTCTAAATGAGACACGGCGTGTTTAAAAAATGTACATAGGCTTGGGAGAGAGTGGAAAAAGAATATAGACAGTTATAAAAAGAAATAAATGCTTTTAAAAAATAAAACAAAGTCTTTAAAGAGACAGTAGAAGATAATATGAAAGAGTAGAGCCAGTAATAGACTAAAAGAGTAAAGAAAAGTAAGCCAAGTAAAGATGGACTATACACAGAGAGTCTGGATTATGTACATTGTTGTGTGTTCTTTGAATTTTTGACTGCAGAGAGACATTTGATCTTGAGGGATGCTAAGTTAAACCCACACAGAGGTATCTTGACTTCAAGATTTGAGTCTAAGGGTATGTTACTTTGGAAAAGAGGTTTTGCTTTTGTTTCCACAGAGGATAGGAAGTTGTGGATTAATTACCAACTAATATGGTTTGATCAAACAAGACCCCCTGAAGCGATAGTCCAGGTCTATCCTCCATGACAGCTTCAGGGCTGCTGGCTGAGATGGACCAGTCACATAGGTTCCTCCATGAAAGACCTGATTAGCATAACCCCAATAAGCCAGAAGTGGTCTAAAAAACTATGCCCAAATTCCCAAATAGTGTTTATAAATGATTGTTTTCATGTAAAGGGAATTGATTGTAAGTGATTGATAGTCACAGTCAATTTCTATAAAAAAGAAGGAGGATATGATATAGAGATGAATATTTTGCATTGTATGGATCTTGGTCTATTGATACAAATTTAAGATCAATTTTGTTACACTGTCTATATGTATTTCTGCTCTTGTTTAAGGTATTGTGTTTGTGTAGCTCATTTAAAAATGTAATGTATAGTTAAGAAATACAGTTTAAGAGATAGTCATCTATAATAGTCAAACTTGTAGTCATGTTAGTTAGGTTTTCTAGATGTAGAGAGACATAGTTCAGATATAGAGACATTCTTCAGACTTTTCAAAGACCTATGGAATATAGCATTTAAAATGGTTCAAGAACTTAGACTTTTCTTGATAGTGGGACATATCTGCTTCTTGTAGCACCAATTACTTCAGAGCGGTTGATTGGAATGGAAGAATTTGCCTTCAAATGTGACAAGACTAATAGTCATTTGGGCAAGAAACTTCTCTTGCCTGGACTGCTTGATGGTATGCTGTGTGAACTGGACATGCAGGACTCACAGAAAAGTGACTGCTGAACATTCCAAAATATGGGATGGTCCTTCAGGGTTTCTGCTTCAAAGAAGAAATGGCCAGACATTCTGAAGAATACAGAAGAAAGTGACTGACAAACTGCCAAGATGGGCAAAATAACCTTTCAAATTTCCTGCTTCATGGGAATGTCTACTGGATACTGTTGGCCTGTAGGCTGAAGATGGATGCCCCAAAGAAGAACTTTGGGTGACTGTCCAGGCAGCAAGATATCTCTGTCAATTCTAAAGTTTTGGAAGTTGCTTACAATGCACTTCCTGTTAACTTAGCTAATATTGCATTCTTCTGCGGTCTTTGGTGGAATTGGAAAATAGTTATGATTACAGTTTTCCTTAGTTATGATAAAAGATAAACTATATATAATTATTATAACTGTAGTTTTTGCTTGATACCTGTTTTGTTATATGTAATTTTGCAATGTTAAAGTTAAAATCCTTCCTTTTTATTTAGACAGAAAAGTGAAAATGATATGGTATTCCCTCTGTACACTATGAATATGTTTTATTATCACTGGTTGTTCAAGAAGCTGTTTCAGCCAATGGATAGTATGTTGTAATTAGGTGGGAGGTGCGTGTTGTGTTCTCCAGCCGCCAGCCACTGGCCCGCTCAGCGGCTGGCCGCCTGCACTTGAAATAACCACGTGAGGACGGTATTCATTTAAACTCTGCCTGGCTTATTATCACTAGCCTTTTCCCGGCTAGCCCTCACCTCATAAACTAACCCATTATAAAAGTCTGTAAGTCACCACGTGGTGACATACCGGAAAGGTCTAACCTGTATCCATCTGCGACGGTGGCTCGTGGCGTCTGGCTCACTTCCTTTCTCCTCCTCCCAGAACTTCCGTTCTGTCTATTCCACCCACCTAAGGGCTGACCTAACTATAAGCCAGGCAGCTCTTTATTCAACCAATAAGAGTAATACAAAATACAGGAGAACACTCCCACAGTACTAGTATGTTGTAATAGGTGTGGATTTTGTTCCCCGCACCTGAGAGGAATGTGGGCCCTTTTGTTCCCAGTGCCTGGCTCCCGGCCACAGCCGCTAGTTTATGCCCAAAATGATTACACACAGACTGTATTCATTTAAATTCTGCCTGGCCCATTATCACTAGCTTTTTCTTGGTTAGCTCTCACATCTAAAACTAACCCATTATAAAAGTCTCTATGTCACCACAAGGTGGTGACTTACCAGAAGATTCTAACCTGTATCCATCTTGGGCTGGAGGATCATGGCATCTCTCCCACTTCCTTCTCTCTCACCACCTTCCATTCTGTCTACTCTGCCCACCTAAGGGCTGTGTCCTATTCTACAGGCCAAGGCAGCTTCTTTATTAACCAATGAAAGCAGCAGAAATAAAGAGGGATCCTCCTACACCACTAGTAGAGTACAGTTGGGTGGTAAATCTGAACAGAGACATAGAGAAAAGTAGGCAGAGTCAGAGAGACACCATGTAGCTGCCACAGGAGAAAGACACCAGCTGCCAGCCAGAACCTTACCGGTAGACCATAGCACATATTAATACACATATTAATAGAATTGGGTTAATTTAAGTTGTAAAAGTTAGCTAGAAATATGCCTAAGCTATTGGCCAAACAATATTGCCATTAATATAGTTTCTGTGTTATTATTCAGGTCTGGGTGGCCAGGAAATGAATGAGCAGTATCTACTTACACAAATGATTCCACTGATTTAATCTTGGGGAACCAAGAAATTTATTGGGCTTGCTTGCAAAATAGGGTAAGCATGGGTGCCCAAGGAGCCACAATGGAAAGTCTATACCCAGGACGGATGGTACTTACCTCATCACTCCATAGAAGGAACCTTTTCCCTGCTCTCCCTCAGCCTGTGTGCTTTAGTTCTTCTCTGAGATGCTGAGGCAGAATTGCATCCAAGTTGCTGGAAAGAGTGGCTAGAATTGCAGGTAGGGATTCAGGGACCAACCCTGCCCTCTACTGTGAGGGAATGTCAGCAGTCAAAAAAATCTGGCTGTGATTATCTTTTGCAAGAACTGCTGATCCAATGAAGATGATGGAGATTTTGCTATGGAAGATGGAATCTTACAACAAAGACAATAGAACTAAGTACTAAACCACGATTCCACTAAAATAAACCCCTCAAAGTGATACACTAGAGTATCAAGAACCTTTGGGCCCCTTGAGGATGAGATATGAACAACTTGGAGAAATACTTTGGGGAGGTGACACAGAATAAGGAGTTTATTTTGGCTTACGGTTCCAGCAAGAGAATCCTTGACGATGGGCAACTAGGCCAGAAGCTGAGGGGTCATATCTCAACCACACACGGGAAGGAGAAAGGAAAGTGGAAATGGGATAATATTATAAACTCTGAAAGGCCACCCTCAGTGGTGAACTTCCTCCAGCATGGATCCACATCCTGAAAGTGTCGTAACCTTCCCAAACAGTGCCACCATCCTGAAACCTATGGAGCCTATGTAATGTTTTTCTAAAAAATGAAGCAAAAGCCGGGGAAGTGTTATTTGGAATAAATACTGTGGTGTTTGAAAGTAACTGGCTCCCTGTAATCTTATAGGGAGTGGCATTATCAGGAGGTGTGGCTTTGTTGGAGTGGGTATCATCTTGTTAGAGGAAGTGAGTCGCTGTGGGGGCAGGCTTTGAGGTTTTGTATGCTCAAGATACTGCCCAGTGTTTCAGTTGACTTCCTGTTGCCTGCAAGATGCCACCATGCTCCCCATCATAATGATAATGGACTGAACCTCTGAAACTATAAGCAAGTCACCCCAATTAAATGCTTTATTTGTAAGAGTTGCCATGATCATGGTGACTCTTCACAGCAGTAAAATCATAATTGAGACAAATATGATAACATGATCTGTAATAGTGTATAACTTATATGGCAATCATGTGATATTCATTTAGATTGATACGAAAACACTAATAGTTTAATAGATAAATAGCTCCAGTTACATGCAAAGAATTCCAAATAAAAAAAATAGACAAAGTTTTAAATGGGAAAATAGTTGTATCCAGAGGAATTGGAGGAGGAGCTGAACATGATCAAAAATGCATTGTAAGGACACTCTTAAAGAACTAATTTCCTTAAAAAGAGAACAATGTTTCATTTCACCAAGAAAAATGAGGAAATGAAAATGAAAAAGTTATTGACTTTTGTGACAGGTGACTGCATTCCACTGTGTTACTTGGACTGCCTAAGATGAGGTCTGGAACTTCTAGGCACAAGCGATCCTCTTGTCTCAACCTTTTGAGTAGCTGGTGCCACTTCATTGGGCCAGAGATATCAAATTGTCTCTTACAGTTTAGAAAGTGGTTTTAAAGGTCAAAAGAAACAATGATTATCAAGGTATATGATGATGGTATACAATACGATGATAGCCTCTTGTACACTTTGCTTAAAATGCCTTGACATTTATAGCATTCTTTGACATTTGGCTATATAGATAATAGGCATACAACCCAGGCCAGAAAGACTGGCTGAGAACTACTTTCTGTTGTTCTAGTCATCTTTGCTTTGTTTCTCGCTCTGGGAAGGGAACCCAAGCTTTGCATGTGCTAGGCAAGTTCTCTCCTAGTGAGTTCAATCCCTTGTCTCTTGACATGCAAGTCTGCTACATCCCCAGAAAGAACAATATAGAGATACAACCTCCAAGCTCACATACAGAAAGCCACCATGATAACATTTATAGAATGAATCTGTAAGGAACAATCTAAAATACAATCAGTAGGAATTCTATTAATTTCTAGGAAAATTGTATACAGTTGTGAAAATTTGATTTTCAAATCTTGTATAGCTGGGGCAAGAAAATAATATAATGTTAAAATAAAACAAGAGTGCCCAGATTGCCCAGCATGCGCCAGGACCTGGGGTGCATGCGCCAGGACCTGGGGTACATGCCCAGAACTTTCAATAATAAAAATAGCCAAGGCCTCATCAATTTCCAAACCAAAGGTCAAATAAGTATAGAGGAAAAAAAATAAAAGTCATATTAAAATAAAACCTGGCTTTATTCTTAGAGTCATGGTGACACATGTGTCTGTTTCCCCAGACATAGGAATGACACGTGGGCCTAGGAGAGGGCAAGGCCCCCCAAGAGCATGGGAAGGACTGGGGGGAAGGTGGAAGGCTCCTGGCAGTGACAGACGTGTACACTGTGTCTACAACCCAGTTTTTTTTTTTTTTTTTTTTTTTTTTTTTTTTAGCTCTGAAGGCTTGAGAGTTTCTAGTTGTTTGGGAAGATAGGCCCAGATAGGTCTCAAGATCTGCCTTCATGGGGGGCACCAATGCTAAGTAAATGCTGTCTCCAGGACACATACTTTTGAAGTCTTTAATCCACCTAGCTCCTTCATCCTGGCCTTTTAACATTGATGACTCTAGAACAGGAGTTCTTATCCTGTGGGTCCCAATCCCTTTGGGGGTCAAACGACCGTTTCACAGGGCTCGCTTAAGATCATTGGAAAGCATAGGCATTTACATTACGATTCCTAACAGCAGCAAACAAAAGAATTACAGTTATGAAGTAACAACAAATAATTTTACGGTTGGGGGTCACCACAACATGAGGAACTGTATTAAAGGGTTGCAGCATTAGGAAGGTTGAGAACCCTTGCTCTAGAGAAAGTGAACTGCTCCAGACTCTCCCGGCGAAGTATGTTAGGTGCCTTTAGCTTGGATCCAACACTACACATTCTGTGGGAGCCTGGAAAGGCTCTTTTATTTGGAGGCTCTCTAGTAAAATATGATTATGTGTCAATGGCTCTTTGAGCAATTAAAAAAGAAAATTATTCAGTACATGTAGGCAAGTCCCAACTTGTGATAGCAGTTTCTGTGGATTTGAAGGAGGTCTCCATAGGGTCTTGTTGGGAATAATCTGTTTGTTTTCATGATCTAATCTCTACTAGGTTTGAGGGAGGTAACCGTGTGGATAGGTGTGTTTCCATGGAGCCAACTTATTCACATTTTCACCTGAAGAAATGGATTGAAACCGTGTTTGTTGGATTTGCAAGTGAGTTCCGTGTAGTAATGAGGAGGAGCAGGCTGTGGGGGCTGCATTCCCGGTGCCCGGCTCCCAGCCGCAGGCCTGCTTTTGGACCTGGCTAGTTTATTCCCAGAATAATTATACACAAACTGTATTTATTTAAATACTGCCTGGCCCATTAGTTTTGGCCTCTATTGGCTAACTCTTACATATCATTTTAACCCATATCTAGTAATCTGTGTATCACTAAATGGTCATGGCTTATCGGGAAGATTCTAATCAAAGTCCATCTTGGGCTGGAGAAACATGGTATCTGCTACACTTTCCTTCTCCCCTGCCTTCCGTTCTGTCTACTCCACCCACCTAAGGGCTGCCCTATCAAAAAGCCAAGGCAGTCTCTTTATTCAACCAATGAAAGCAACCCAAATACAGAAGGACCCTCCTACATCAGTTTTGTCATTGGGTACCATAGTTGGAAGTATCTACTGAAAAATGCATCTGAAGGAGAGGCTGTGTCAGTGGCCATCCTGGCTGCTGCTTTGAGATGAGGGTGTTGATGGGTGGTTTATAAAGGGACTGGTTGCAGTTGGAGGTGCCCCAGGCTCTTGGGAAGGGTTTCATGGCAGCTAACATGTCCTACTTGAGCTTGTCACCTCTTCAGGAAGAGCTAGTCTATATTCTCAGTCCAGGACTGACAGAATTATGGCAGAAGAGCTATAGAAACTCATGGCTCTGCTGTTTTGCTCTGAAGCTGTTGAAAGGGTTTGTATATTTTATAAAGCAAACAATACAATAGAGACCTACCCTAGGCTAATGGCCTAGGTTTTTTTTTTTTTTTTTTTTTTACCATGCATGGGTTCTGGGGATATTAGCTCTAACTGATATAGCTCCCCAGGCTCTGGAAATGGGAGAAGGCACATTAGAAGATGCTGCCACCACTGAGGTGACAGAGGGCATGTGGACCCATCACTACACAGGGTGGGCCATCTCACAGGGGATTTTCTATTAGCCATGAATGGCAATTCCATTCGGAGGGCAGAACTGGCCAGGGTGTCACCCAGTGGCTGTAGAAGATGGGAGTAGAAACACTGTCCCCATATTGTCCCCTCTCATGAGGCCTGACATTGGAGTTGTCAGGGAGAGCCTTACTATCCCTGAGCCACAAGCTTTGCTTCCAGGAATTTGAACTTTTAGAAGAGACACACACGGCTGGAGCTTGCTATAATCCTGTCCTCATGATTGCCCAAGTTTAGCCACAGTACTGGAAAGGAACCTGTCATACAGACTCTAAGTCCAGGTCCACCCCCCAGCAGCCTCCCAGTAATGTAGTGGCTGTTACACAGTATGGGCCATGGTCCTGGTTAATTGCCAATGAATGTTCTCTGGCACTCCTGTTCTGCTTTTGTGTGTGGTTGTATGTGCGTGCATGTTAGTTTGTATGTAGGCTCACATATGTGTGCATACCTGCACATGTTTGCGGAGGCCAGAAGTCAACCTCAGATGTCATTCCTCAGTAGCCATGAAACTTGTTTTTGGAGCAGGGTCTCTTGGTGGTGTATCACAATTAATAAAAACCCAGAGATAGAAATTGGGGTTTAACCTGAAGGTCAGAAAAGCAAAACAGCCAGCCACTGGCTCTACCTCTACCTCAGTCTGAAATGGTGATCCTGTTTCCAGAAATTTCAGAATGAGACTGTGTGTGTGAGCTGTCTCCTCGCATCTTATTTTCCTCTCTAGGGCTGGTGTGCACTATGGGGATTAAAGGCAGGCACTGTGTGGTTTCTATGGCAACTAGTGTGGCTACTGGGATTAAAGGTGTGTGCCACCACTGCCTGGTCTGTAAGGCTGACCAGTGGTGCTGTTTTACTTACTGATCTTAAGGCAAGCTTTATTTATTAAAATACAAATGAAATATCACTACATAGTGGCGTGGACTGGGCTAGACTGTTGGCCATTGAGCCCAAGGGGTTCACTTATCTCTGCTGGGATTATAAATGCATGCCACTACTTTTTGATGTGAGTTCTGGGACCAAATTCAAGTACTCATGCTTACAGAGCAAGCAATTTACAGACTGGGAGTCTGCCTAACCACCCCTCCCTGCCAAATCCTGAAAGAAATGAAACTTATCTGACTGACCTAATTGCCTTCCACCTGAACCACGCTGTTTAGGCGAGACTATTTTGAAAAATACTTCATACATGACAAGGGCTATCGCAGGAGCCGATGGCAACTGGGAGAGCACTGCCTCAAGGATAGCCAAGAACTGGCCAATTAAAAATATGTCCATAGTATCCTTCCTCTACATACCCCAAGGATAGATAGGAATGGACCAACTGAGGACATACTTATGTCCATACTTCATTTGCATAATGATATCAGGCTTTTTGAACTTGCTGTCCTCAATTAGGTCTGGGTATGCAAATTAGGTGAGAGCTGGTGGTCTTGCAAGATTGTCTATAAGAAGTCCTGTAATCTCTGGGGGGCAGCCCCTCCCGCCCTCACTGCATTGAGTGTGCTGAACGAGTTCCATGCCTAGGCACGTACTGTGCTTTGGAATAAACCTTGGTTTTGCATCCAAGTCCCGGATCCCTGGTGGTCTCTCTGGGGACAAGAGTTTGGGCATAACAATCGCACTTCCTTTTAAGCCTCTGTGAAAACCCTCTTTCCTTCACCAACTCTCCAGAATTCTCGTCCTTCCATTCTGGTCCCAAAACAGTCCTTGTTCTTGCCTCTTATTTCTCATGGCCCTGTGATTCATCTTCCCTTATACTGTGATCTGGCCAGTGCTTGGGTTCATTTTCAGCCTGTGCTGACTCTGAGTTATTGGAAGGAGCAATCATTGGAAATCCTGGGACTTCAATAAACTCTGTACCTTGTCTTCCACACGGCAGGTTTTCAGAGAGGTCTACCAGGGAGGAACTGAAGAGCTAGCTGAGCCCTTTGAGCAGATTTTGCCTCTTTGCTAGCGATGCATGTGTGATAGTTGCGGTGGGTTTGTCATCTATTCTTCACTGTGAAGACAGTGGCGTATTTCTTGGAGGCTGGCAGCTTTAGAGAGCCTACCCAATAATGTGGCAGCCCCCTCTGTGTGCTGTGATTACCATTAATGAATAAAGAAGCTGCTTTGGACCTATAGCAAGGCAGAACTTAGGTAGGCAGGGAAAACTAAACTGAATGCTGGGAGAAAGAAGGGCAGAGTCAGAGAGATGTCGTGATGCACAGATTAATAGAAATGGGTTAAATTAATATGTCAGAGTTAGCCAATAAGAAGCTAGACATAATGGGCCAAGCAATGATTTAATTAATATAGTTTCTGTGTGATTATTTCAGGTCTTGCAACAACCCAAGTATCAGTATATTCACCTGCTTGGACTCTTTCTCTGAAGTAGGATTTAGAGCCCAGACTGACCTTGAACTCACTCTAGAAGCCCCGAGTGATCTCAAACTCACTATCCTCCTGCCTCAGGCTCCTAAATTCTGCAGTTATGTGTGTGTAGCACCACATCTATGTTTTATGCAAGTGTATGTACTTATACATGTATGCACACATGTGTGTACATATGTGTAGGTTAGACAACATCGTATGTTTTCTCTATTGCTATCCACCTTTTGTTTTTTTTTGACATTATCTCTCAATGAACTCAGAATCCAACAATTCAGCAAACTCAAGGGATAGTCCTGTCTTCGTCTCTTCAGTGCTGGGTTCCAGGTATGTGCCACTGTCCCTGGCTTTTAATGTGGATGATAGGAATCTAAACCTAGGTTCTCATGATTGTGTAGTCAGCCTTTATCAACTGAGCCCTCTCCTCACCACTGCATTGACTTTTCCATGTAGTTTTAGCATGATGGTATCAGGGGACATCATGAAACTGATTGGGATGTTCCTTGCTTGTGGCCTCTGGTGTAAAGTCACTTGAGTAAATGCATTCTTCAGCAGTGGTCAGACCGGGGTGGTCTCTTAATGCACTCCCCACACAGAAGAACAGTAGAAGTCCCAGAGCCTCCCAAATTTCACCACCCCTATCTACCACATGAGCAGGGCGAATGACGGTACTCTGGAGCTCGTGAAGAGAAGGTCTCAGCAGAGCAGATTAAACGAGCACCACCTATTTGCCATCTGAATGCTATTGTGGCAGACCGATTGGTCAACACGTGCATCATTTTCTGGATTCTCCATTCTTACAGGATATCCTAATTCATGCAGCATCTTCACGTGTACCACGTCCCAACAAAGGGAACCATTGCATTTGATTTAAGGACTTCCAAGCTGTTGACAATATTTCTACTTATACTAATTCCTGAAATAAGTTGTCTTGGACTATGACTCTGTAGCATGGCAGAGAATATTTGACCTCTTTGGGGACAAGTTAGAAAGTCAGTAGGATTTTTAAATACCTCCCTAGGTCTTCTCTCCTTTTTTTTTTTTGCACTGTGCCTTGTCTGTCACAGAATACCATATTTGGAAAGAAACCTAAAAATTCTTATATGTGTCAGACACTATTCTCATGGGCAGATGCCTTTATGAAAAATTGCAAACCTCATTTCCTTTCAAGGGCATCTCAGTGTGGGCTAGTTCTGCCTGTCTGTGTTTAGGGCCAAGGAAAGTGTATTCATGCCATCTTTCTGTCATTTGGGGAAGAATGTGACACAGCACCAAGAAACTCAGATACTTCACTGATGTAAAGATGCTGACTCCATGTCTGTGGAGCTCAACTCCCCACAGGAGCTCAGGCTCAGCATGGCCTTGCGACCCTCCGCCTTACACTGGTCTAAAGTGCCAAGCAGTCACCGGCTCCATTATAAACTCAGGTTGGGCTAATGGAGGTACTACCCTAACCTGCCTCCTGTACTTATATCTCTGTCACTCTTCTTTTCTTTTTTGAAATGCTGCTTCATTATCTCAGGCTAGTCCCAAGCTCAATCTTCCTTCTGAGTTTTAGAATTACAGGTGACATCTCCCAAACCTAGCTCTTTGTCATTCTAGAATCCGTTCATCGTCTAGTGTCCCCAGCTCACGCCTGGCCTTCACCCATCACACCCACTTCTCACTCTGATTTCACCTAACCAAACCCTAGAGCTCACTTAATCTCATCTGTTTCTCCTTAACCTGGGCTCTGTTGTCTTCCACCTGCACGGTGCAAAGCATCCCATTGCTCACCTTATGTCTTCTTCTCTCCCAAGTGTGCTGAGACCCCATTAACACAGACACCTAGTCCATTTTAGAAGCACCTAGACCTTCCACTTTGCCTCAGCCTTCCACAGACTTACCTGGGATACCCTAATTTCAATCTTCTGCCCTACCCTAAGTCTCCGAGATGAGATTCCTTTGGTTAGATGTTCTCAGACTTTTTTCTATAAAGGGTCAGAAAAAGAGTACTCTTGACTTTCCTGGCTGTGTGGTTTTTGTAACAACTCTCCTCAACTTCACAGCTGTAGCAGAAGGCAACCACAGATAATATGTAAATGAAGAGCATGGAATGTATTTTTTAGTAAAAGAGATACTCGGCCATACTGAGTCTGTGAACCATATTTTGCCTATGCCTTAGAGCAGTCTGTCTTTTTGCTTCATAGTTTTTATAATAATGCGTTACTAATCAGACTATCTGGTTGATTCTCTGTTCCTTAGGCTTCTTTTCCACGATGACGGAGATCAACCCTGCTTTGTAGCACCCATCACGAACAACAAGCATCCAAATGCAACAGTGGCTCAAGCTACGTCATTTCCCCGGATCAGAGCACACCTTCAGTTTTTAGTCTGAGCAGTGGGGAAGAGGCCTTACCAGTAGAAGATAGCAATTTGACTATTCAAGGAACCTGGAGCTGCTACAGGTATCTTGGCACCCTGCAGAGCCCCAAAACAAAACCAACACTAAGTACTCAAGGATAAACAATTACGTTGGTGGATATATCATTCATGCCCCAGACGTCACTTATTCTATGTAGCTCGTGTGTGTGTGTGTGTGTGTGTGTGAGATATAATGATGACAATGATAACGATGATGATGATACACATGCTTGAGCATGTGAAGGCCAGAAGAGGATTTTGCGTGTCCTTTTTTTTTTTAATCATGCTCACATATTCCCTTTAGACAGAGTCTCCTATTGAACATGAAGCCAGGCTGACAGCCAGAAATCCCCAACTGTCTTCCCTTCACAGACTATGGTTATAGGCTTGTGCGAGTTATGTTCAGCTTTTTACATGGGTGCAAAGGAATCGAACTCAGGTCCTCAATCTTCTACAAAGCATGTTTTTACACATTTTACAAATGTGTAGCATTTGACTATTTGACTCCAAAGCCTCATGAGCTGGTCTATTCCTATTTATATGAAGCTATATTAAAATTTTCTGTTGGTTGCAAATGGGAAAATGTGTATATAAGGCCTGACGTTTTCTTACTCATGCAATGGGGATGGAAAACTGTATCTTGAAAGGTTATTGTAAAAATACACAAAGTATTGCTAGGAGAAAATTATTTTAAGGTGTGTTACTTTTGTTTATGATGAATTTGCTTAACTCTGTGAAGCTGTGATTCTTTGCCTGTCTAAAAATCAACTGTTGGTCTTATAAAAAGCTGAATGACCAATAGTGAGTCAGAAGAAAGGATAGGCGGGGCTAGCAGGCAGAGAGGATGAATAGGAGGAAAATCTGGGAAGAAGGAGAAGAAAGAGCGAGAGAACAAGTAGAGAAGGATGCTAGGGGCCAGTCATCCAGCCACAGCCAGCCATGGAGCAAGAGTCAAAATAATATTACCAGCATAAGATTACAGGCAGAAGCAAAGGAAAAGCCCAGAGGCAAAAGGTAGATGGGATAATTTAAGAAAAGCTGGCAGAAACAAGTCAAGCTAAGGATAGCCATTTATAAGAAAGAATAAGATTTCATTTATTGGTGAGCTGGGTGGTGGGCCCCCTAAATAGTAGGCAGTAAAATGCCTCACAACAGAGCCAGCATCACCGAGATGCTGACAGCATCAGGTGCTGGCTGCTGAGAGTGTGGACCACAAGAAATGTCAGTCATGGTTGATGGAGAAGGTCCCAGTGGGGAAGGGAGTTTGGCGGTTTCTTATGAAACTATGCATCCCCTCACCCTGTAATATGACAATACTGCTTCTTGATATTTACTGGCATGAACTGCAGCTGAATTCATGGCTGTCAAAATATGTTAACAACACGCATGGCCTGGTGTTCTGGTTCCATTCTGTTGCTGTGTAGGAGCCTTCAGGAGTAGATCCCTTCCATCTTGACTAAAGGTCAGAGAGTTCAGGCTGTTGACAGGTGATTTAAATAAAGGTGTGGCTACTAACAGGATATCTTGACCTAGGGTGTGGTTACTTGGTGTTTTTGGGTATTAAGATGGTAATCACTTTATTCCTTGTATGAGAAAAAAAGTCTTTTGTTTTCTTCTCTTGTGGATTGGGGTATTTAAAGATCAAAAAACAGGCACATTCAGTATTCACTGGGTTGCCCTCCTGGTACTGTCCTAGGTCTCTGTATCTCTTTTGTGTCTCTGTCTAATCTGCCTGACATTTCTAACCCACACGCCCCTACCCTGGAACATACAAACCTCTCAAGGCTAGACCCCGACAGCCTTGAGACATGTAGATTTAATTAATGAGGTAATCACATATATATATTTTAATAGATGAAGTATAAGCAGACTCACAGTCCCAGGATCCCACGCTTTCCAAGAGAGCGCCAGGCAGGAAAAACGAGAGCCAGAGAGAGCGCTCACACGTGGGCTGTGTCTTTTATACCTAAGGGGGACCTGATGGTCCAACCCAGAATAATTAGCTAATGGCTAATGGCGGGGCGGGGCTATTAGCCTGATTGGCTAAAACCTTTCCCCATCAGAGACAGATTAAAATACTCTGGCAAAAAGCAGCTTGGGGGAGGAAAGAGTCCATTAACTGACATTTCCAAAACACAGACTTAGGGAAATCAGGTCAGGAAATCAATGAAGACACGATGGAAAAGTGCTCCTCGCTGTCTTACTTGAAGGCTCATGTTTAGCTAGCCCATGATCACCTGCATAGGCATGGTGCTCTCCACAATGGGTTAGGCCAGTCCACATCAACCATTAATCAAGGCAATCCCTACTAGACATGGCCACAGGATAATCTGATAGGTGCAGTCTTTGAAATGAGACTCCCTCAGATGAATCTACGTCAAATAACAGCCGAAGCTGAACTTGGAAACCTCAGGTGACTATATGAACTATGCACATCTAGATAACACAATATTAATCATTAGCACAAAGACAATCATGAAAGACCAGTAGGGACATTAAGTGCATCTCACCACATAAAAGAAGCCATTATCAAGCTGGGTGTGTTGGCATATACCTTTAATCCTAGCACTTGGGAGGCAGTGGCAGGAAGGGCTCTGAGTTTGAGACCAGCCTGGTCTACAAGTGAGTTATGGGATAATCAGGCCCATACAGAGGAGCTCTATCTCAAAAGACCAAAAATCAATCAAAAGAGTCATTCTTCAGATACTGCATACTGTGTAACTCCAACTATATGAGAGACAAGCTGAAGCAAAATGCATCAGTGGTTGCCAATAGTTGGGGTAATAGAGCCATGGACAGGCAAAGCACAGGGGGAGTTTTAGGGCAGTGATCTGTTCTGTGTGCTGCTACACTGGTAAGTATGTGTCATTACATAATTTCCAAACATATGGTCAACACTGAGAATGAAACCCAATGTAAACATGGGGCTTGAGTGGCAATAGTACAGCATATAGGCTCATGGATCATAACCAATGTGCCTATGTGGTGGGGGTGTCCAGAGAGTAAGTCATACACGTGGGCGGTAGTGTATTGGAACTCTATGTATTCTGTTTGTTTGGCTCTGAACTTAGAACTGAAATACACTAGACCAAGAACTTCTATGTAAGATACACAAGAGCTCACTTTTCCCTCGACGAATACGTGTTCCCCATGCCAGCCTATTTTCCCTGTGTTGAGCTTGTTTCTCCCATGTGATCCTGTTCTCCCTGTACTGTAACCATTTTCCCCTTGTTGAACCCATTTTCCCCTTGCTGAACCCACTTTCCCCTTGCTGAACCCATTTTCCCCTTGTTGAACCCACTTTCCCCATGCCAAGCCCATTTTCTCAATGTAAGGCCATTTTTTTTTTCATTTGAGAGGTATCCCTGGCCTTTTCCATATCACTTAGATGCAAATTCCAAGTCCTCACTGATACCAAAACATTCCTGTGTGTCCAGACTCTGCATCTCCCAGCCTCATTCCTTGCTACAGCCCACTACTCCGGCTTCCTTGCCTGTGCCTCAGGACCTTTGCAGAACTCTCTGCCTCGATGGACAGCTCGTCTCTTCCCGCTCTACCTCCTGTCACTCCGTTCTGTTATCTGATAGAGTGCTGCGTCTCCAGGGAGGCCATTCTGGACCCTCATCTTAAAATATCAACTCTACTTTGGCCCTCTCCTTTCCTCTTCCCTTCTTGACATTTCTCGGTAGCTTGAATCCCCGCCCGCTTCTATTACGCCTTGTTTTCTTTGACTGTCCCATGACTGACTTCTACTTTTCGTGAGCTGCTTTTTTCTGTCACTAGACTTTGGCAGCTTCCCCTTTGCTCGTATGTCTCTCCCTGGTACACAGAAGGCAACTCAAATATTTATTGATTGAATCCATTGCAACCAATTTTTATATGTCAACCTTGCAATCACATTAAATTCATTGCTTGACTTCCTCATACTGAAAGGAAATCTCAGTAGGTATGCCCCCACCAACAGTTCACATCAACGGCTGAGTCGCAGGTGACGGAGACTGCGATGCGCCTCATTTATCCCACATCAAATAGCCATAACGTACGGAATATCACATGCTTCTTCATGAAGACATACTTTTCAAGAGGATTAGCTTATAAGAGTGAGATAATCCTCCTGGGTTGGATAAATAGATCTTATAGAAATTCCTGGGGCACGTTCAACATTAGGCCTTTTACTCAAATTAAATTAGCAAGAAAATGAGCTTTTCTTAGAGTAAATTAAAGTTGGTTTTCCTTAACGAGCTGTTTAAAACTATCGCAATCTGATAGCCAGAGTCTTCCCCCAGGCATACGGGCATCTCAAACCCTACAAAACAGCAGGGCCCTACTCCAAGATGAAGAGAGGGAGGGAGAGATATAGAGAGAGAGAAAAGAGAAAAGGTGGGAGGGGAGAGAGAAAGTAGGGGGAGGGGAAGGAGGGGAGGGAGATGAGGGGGTGGAGATTGAAGGTGCAGTTCTAGGAAGGACACTGGCTGTCTTTGCAAAGGAAGGCAGATTTGTCAATATTTCCCATTTTCCAGAAGATCCCACTGACTCTGGGAGATTTCAGGTTGAAGTTGGTACCTTTGTCAACCTGAAACGCATATAAGGAACCTGAATGTATTGAAAAACCAGCTCATTAGCTGCCTTCTCACCCCGAGCAAACCAAAGCTGAGATTTTGATTATGTCACAGACTTGCAGGATCTGTCAGTAGCTGCCACCAGGGTAGTGACCTCACCACGGATGCATTCACAGAATACACACAATACTAAAGCTTGCGTCTCACCTACAAAAATGTTGGTCCAGATGATGTGAGTCTAAGCCCCCGCCCCTCTCCCTTAGGTGCAGAACCGCGTCTGCTCCGGACTGAATCGCACTGCTGTGCAAATATTTTACTTTCATATATCATCTGTAGCAATTGTAATACTGAGATTTAAAGGTAAATAACGAGAGAAATTGCAGTTGTGTTATCAGGCTGACAATCCTATCATTGCAAATCAAATTTTGCCATGTACAGTCAAAAGCAAATAGTGGTTTAAGTCACAACCCATTTTGTGGGCTCTTCAGACAGTATATAGACAAGGCTGTGATTTTAGTCAACAAATAACCAAATGAAAACATACTTCATAGGGGTTATTCACAGCTAAAGGCTGGGACTCTTTGTCTTAGAATCCTATATTTTATTCACCCTAGAAGGCTTCAGAATTACACTAGAGGAAATTAACATCTTTGATATGATTGAGAAAAGGGAGAGGCAACCCAAATGGACATATTAGGGTACAATAAGCCTAAAAAAGGGAGCTAACTTCCCTAGCCATGTCTTTGTAGAAATCTCAACTGATGTGTTCAGGACTGAAGGCAGCCTCTCTTGTGAAAGTCAGGAGGAGGCAGAGAGCAGAATGGGCATCACATTACCTGCTCACTCACTCATCAATCAATCACTTGAAGGCCACCTTGTGCCAAGCTCCGAGCTAGGATTTGGGAAGAGGAACAGTCTCTACTCATCATTCACTTAGGCATCAGCACACAGGCACCAGAAGTATGAAATGTGTTGTAATTGGGGGGAGAGGTGTGGGTTGTTTGTTCCCAGCTCCCAGCTCCCAGCTCCCAGCTGCTGGCCCGCTCAGCCGCTGGTTGCTTGCTTATGTCTGAAATAACCACAGGAGAACTGTATTAATTAAAATACTGCCTTGCCCATTATCTCTAGCCTCTTCCCGGCTAGCCTTCACCTCATAAACTGACCCATTATAAAAGTCTGTAAGTCACCACGTGGTGACTTACCAGAAAGGTCTAACCTGCATCCATCTGCGAGGGCGGCTCGTGGCATCTGACTCACTTCCTTCTCTCTTCCCAGAACTTTCTTTCTGTCTACTCAGCCCACCTAAGGGCTGACCTATCTTACAAGCCAGGTGGAGTCTTTATTTAACCAATCAAAGCACAGAAATACAGAAGACCCCCCTACTCCAGAAATGGGCACTCCGTGACACACAGCAAAAATATCCCTTCCCCAATTCAGAAGAAAGGCTTAGGTCCTCATAGAGCCCCAGTTCAATCTAGAGCCACAGGGACTTGGATGATACTGTTCACTACAGCCACATCTAGAGACACGGGGGTTAGAATGAGAGGGGACCTGGAGGCCACCTCAGAGATTGTGTCTGCAGTAATGTGGTAGGCTGATTGGCTCACTCAGTTCTAGGGCAAATATTTCCTCTGGAGTCAAGAACAGAGATGCTGGAGGCCCAGGAATTGAAAGCGAGGCTGGGTTGGGTATAAAGAAGAGCAGGTGTGTTCACCAGAAGCATGATAGAAACTGGGTAGCAGAGAAAACCTGCCTCCAGTGGAATAAGAAAATTGTTTAAGTTCATGTAGACAAGAGTAGCAGCGTTGGAACCATGGCCAGGGGCTCCAAACCCATTTCTCTCTAAAGCTCTAGGCTCAGACTCACAGCCCAGCCATAATCTTTATGCATGAAGAGGGGCTGATGAGATGGTTCAGTGGATAAAGGCTCTGATTGCACAAGGCTCTTGTTGAACTTGAGTTCAATTTCAAGAACCCAGAGAAAGGTGGAAGGAGAAAATCAATACCACAAAGTTGTTCTCTGGCCTCCAGAAATACCATTAAATGTGTGCCCATGGCCATATGCACAATGATCAATAAAGTAAAACAGAAGCCATGTGTGTTGGGTTTCTTCTGCTCTATCAAACATTTTGATGTTCACGTTATCCCATCTTATATCCAAGGACAGAAAAGATCACACTTGGTTCTATAAAGGTCAAGCATGGACTCACAAAGTAGTCATGTCTTTTAGGCTGAAAGAAGGGGTTTGTAAGGCTCTTGGCACTTCTAAAAGGAGCAAAGGAAAGAGGAGAAAGTTATCCGGAGTTTTTTCTGTTCCATCACACCCCAACTCATCCTATCCTTTCTGCTTTCCTCCCCTTCCACTCTTCATTGTTTCCACCTGGTTCCATCCAATCCCATGTCTCCTCTACCATCCCCTCCCCCATCCATTCTCCCCATCTCATCTGATGCTGTTCCATTTCCCCATCCTGTCTCATCCTCTCCCATCACACCCCACTCTTTCCTCTCCTTTTCCTCCTCGTCCTTCCATCCCTTCCCTTCTCTCTCAGATTACTCTGTCCCATTCTCTCTTCCTTTCCTATCGTTCCCTCAATCCCATCTCACCCCAGGAGCTTTGGTACTTGTTTGAACCCTGATTGAGTGGTGAGTACAGAGTGATGAGAGCGTGACTTCCAACATCTAACAGATGGAATAATGGGGAGGAGGGGATTCTCCTCTGTTTTCTCTTCTCGAAGGAAAGAATTCAAGTGAGAGATACAGTTTAGGCAGATGCTTATTTAAGAAAGGATAATATGTTCCACAGAGAGAGAGAGATGGGAGTGGACTGACCCAAGGGTGTGGTGTGTGTGTGTGTGTGTGTGTGTGTGTGTGTGTTGGATCTACATTCTAGATGCTTTAGAGCTTTATTACGGTCCTCTTCTTGTGATGTCATTCTCCTTGGGTACCATGTTTGTTTCATTTTACTACATAACCTCAGGTTGAGATGTTCCTGTTTTTTTTTTTCTTCCGTGCATATCATGGTGTTGTTTGATGGCATAAATGGCAATTTTGAAATGCCTTAGTGACTTAATTTCTGATGAAGAAGGAGACACTGTGGTATGGGAAGTCCTTCTGTATATGCGTTGCTTTTATTGGTTAATGAATAAGGAAGCTGCTTGTGGCCAATGGCTTAACAGAATATAGCCAGACTGGAAGATTTTATATATATACATATACACATATATGTATATATATATAATCACATATATATGTGTGTGTATACATATATGTATATGTATATATATACACACATATATATTCCAAGCACTCCTGGTTAGGATGCACATGACCACAAAACAGGTGAATCTCCATCATACCCTCTGTCCACCAGCCCATGTCTGTTTAGATATCAAATCTAAACAGACACATTCACCACGAATAGCAGCATATAAGGTATGGTACAAGATGATCCCCATGTAGGCTCCCACTGTGGTGGCCACAGTAATGCTAATGGAAGCAGCAGGTATTAGGCCTTGGAGTGACAGAATCTAACGACTCCGTTCTATGACATGAGGCAATTTTCTTGCTAGCAATGGTGTGTTAAGCTGGTCAGAACTTTCCTCATTCTTTTGAGTTAAATGACGTTTGTCTTATTTTATTTTGTTTCAGGTTTGTTTGTGAAGAACTGGGGGGGGGGTTTGATCCCAGGCCCTGGATTAGTCCTAGAAAAACTCTCTACTCTTGAGATATAACCCAGCCAATATTTTTCTTTTTTATTAGTAACGTTGTAGAGGTACAATTGACCTAAAACTCTGTGGTAGCTCGAATGTCATTGGCCTCCATAAGATTATTGGGAGTGGCACTGTTAGGAGGTGTGGCTTTGTTGGAGTGGGTGTGGCCTTGTTGGAGGAAGTGTGTCACTGTGGAGGCGGGCTTTGGGGTTTGCTTTGCTCAAGCTTTGCTCAGTGTGACACTCAGACCACTTCCTGTTGCCTGCAGGTCAGGATGTAGAACTCTCAGCTTCCTCTCCAGCACCATGTCTGCCTGCATGCCACCATGTCCCACTATGATAATGATAATGATGGGCTAACCCTCTGAAAATGTAAGCCACACTGATCAAATATTTTTCCTTTCTAAGAGTTGCCTATGGTCATGAAGTCTCTTCTAACTAAGATAAACATGTCGTGCACATTTAAAGTATTCAGTGCAACAGCTGGGAGTATGGATATACCCACGGGTAACATAGGGCTAACAGTGTGAGTGTCTTTACACCCTTTTCAATATTCCTTGCACACTTCCCAAATTCCCACCCCCGGATGTACTGTCTGCTAGATTAGCTGCATTTTCTTAACTTACACACTAAACCCTATAGCGAATTGGACTGAGATTTTCTGTTGAGAAGCTGAATCTGAGTGTGAAAACATTAGAAGGTAGAATAGTGGTTTAGGTCCTGAATGTAGAGCCCCAACCCCCACTTAGCACCCTCATAAGGAGATCCCAGGTAGATCTTCATGACACCGCCCCATGGAAGGACACATAAGGAAGATGGTTATCTATCAGTCGGAAAGGGCCCTGCCAGATGCCAAATCTTTTTAGTGCCTCATTCTTAGACTTTCCATCCTCAGAAGCACGAGAAATGCAAGTTTGTTGTTTCCAACACCCCGTCTGTGGCATTCTGTTGTAACAACCCAAGCTGCCTAAGACCCCCGTGTGCTCCCTTTCTCCCAACATAATACTCGACAACGCAGCCAAGAAGTTGGGCAAATTATTAGTTCTTCCCTTTTTATTAGACACCAACACTCCTTTATATGGATCTGCCGCATCTACCCTGACCTGTTCATAGATACTAGAGATGTCTGTAGTTTGGACTATTATGAGTAAGGCTTTTATGAGTATTCAAGGATATGTTCTCCTATGGACAATTACTTTAATTTCCCTTAGGTAAATATCTGGGAGTGGGCATTGCTGGACCATATGTAAACATTTAATAGTTTTTGAAAGCTTAAATCCCACTCCCAGGGACACACCTCTTCCAACAGGGCGGGGTCTCTCATTCTATGACTGATGTTTTTATTATTTAGCAATTATTTTCTTCTTTACTTCCCTCTCCTTCCTTCCTTCCTTCCTTCCTTCCTTCCTTCCTTCCTTCCTTCCTTCCTCCCTCCCTCCTTCCCTTGCTTTCTTCCTTCCGTTCATCCTTCCTTCTTTCCTTTCTAAAGCAGGAAGATCCCAACATCTTTGCATCTCCAACACTGAGCACAGGGGCGTGCATACCATACCCATTTTAATGCAGTGTTGGAGATCTAATCCAGGGTTTCAAGCATGGCAAACAAGCCCTCCACCAGCTGAGCTACATCCCCAACCCCATGGTGCCTTTCAAACATTTTCACTTTCGATGAGGTCCATTTCTCTCCATCAGTCATGCTCTTGGTATCCTATCTAAGATCTGGGCCTAACCAAAGGCCACAAGAGTTTTTGTTATTTCCTCTGGAGGTTTTATAGTTGATTTCACATTTGCTTCTGTGATCTATTTTGAGTCAATGTTTGCAGATGATACAAGAAATGAATCAAACCTTGCATCAGATAGGCACCACAGGTCATGTATTCACTCACCAAAGTAGCATTTGTAAACAAAATAACACCAGTATGTCCCAGCTAGCAGCTGTATCTTCTTGCCTTCACGTTCTATTTACTCTCGAGGGTTGGATCTCTCTCCTCTCCTAGAGGCTGGAATCATTTCTTTTTTTTTCTTTATTGTTAAAAGAAAAATTTACACTTCCCTCCCTTGTCCCAGGCCCTCCAGCTCCCCTACCACCCCTCCTCCGTCCCCCTGCTTCCCTAAGAAGGGGCAGGGTACCCTGCCCTGTGGGAAGCCCAAGGCCCTCCCCGCTCCACCCCAGCCTAAGAAGGTGTGCATCCATATAGACTAGGTTCCCAAAAAGCCAATACATGCAGAAGAGATAGGTCCCAGTGCCATTATCATTGGCTTCTCAGTCAGCCCCCATTGGCAGCCACATTCAGAGATTCTGGTTTGGTCATATGTCCTTCAGTCCTGGTCCAGCTGGATTTGATGAGCTCCCAATAGATCAGGCACACTGTCTCAGTTGATGGGTCAGTCCCTCGCAGTCCTGACTTCCTTGCTCATCTTCTCCCCGCTTCTGCTCTTTGACTGGACCTTGGGAGCTCAGTCCTTTGTTCTGAGGTGAATGTGGGTCTCTGACTCTATCTCTATCCATCAGGTGAAATTTCTATGGTGATGATCAAGATATTCATCAATGTGACTATGGGATAAGACTAGTTCAGGTACCCTCTCCTCTGCTGCCCAAATACCCAGTCTCTTGCCAATCCTAAAATGACTCCCTTAATGTAGATATCTTATTCCTTTCTCCAATAGCCACCCTTCCTCTATCTTCACTAATCCCACATCAGACAAAGGCCTGATCTCCAGGATATACAAAGAACCCAAGAAACTAGACATAAAAGTTCTAAATTACCCAATTAAAAAATGGGGTAATGATCTGAACAGAGAATTCTCAACAAAAGAAGTTTGAATGGCCAAAAGA
>JAQHUG010000265.1:1691363-1734602 GCA_028555095.1 Dicrostonyx torquatus | reverse complement strand
AAAAAACAATGACATCTTGAATTTTGCATGCAAATGGATGGAAATATGAAACTCTATCCTTAGTGAGATATCCCAAACCCCAAAAGATGAGTATGGTATGTACTCACTCATTAGTGGACCCTAGCCATTAACAAAAGATATTAAGCTTATAGCTCACAAGCCTAGAGAAACTAAATAGCATGGTGAACCCAAAGAAAAACATATATAGATCCTCCTGGATTTTGGAAGCAAACAAGATCACCAGAGGAAAGTTGGAAGATTGGGAGTGGGGATGGTGGTGGAGGTAGGGGTGGGGGTGGGCAAAAGGGAGAGGGGGAGGGAGAAGGGAGAAGGGATAACTGGGGAGAGCTTGGGGGAGTGGGAGGATGGAGATGGAGGACTAGCCATTTCTTTTAACCAGCTTTCCTGAAACATTTGAAACTGCAGGCTTGAGAAATTTGGTGCTGGGCTGGAGAGATGACTAGTGGGTAAGGGCTCTCATTGTCAAGTTTGACCACCTCTGCTCAGTCTTTGGGACCTGCGTGGTGGAAGGAGAGAGCTGACTCCTACAAGTTGTCCTCTGACACCTTTGTTTGTACATAAAATAAATGGACAAAAATATAAAGTAGCGCGTGTTTCTGGCACTGGGGAAGAGGGACAGCATTCACAGTCTCAGTGATGAGTTTGCTGAAAACACTTTCGTATTGGATTATTCAATGATGTTATTTGAGTTGATAAATGCAACAATTAAAGAAAAATGTTGTCACATTGTTTTAGCATATACTTACTAACACACACACATACACTAAACAGGAACAAAGACAGCCCCAAAACATAAAAAAAGATGTGTGTGTGTGTGTGTGTGCACGCACACACATGCACGCTACATGTGCACCATGTATGCCTTCCAAGATCCCTGGAAGTGGAGTAATAGGGATTTGTGGGGCATCCACTGTGGGTACTGGGAACTGAACACTGGTCGTCTGCAAGAGGTTAAGTTTCTTAACTTCTGAGCCATCTCTTTAGCCCCAAAGTGTCTGTTTAAAATCACACCGCTAGACTTGATTAAGAATGCACTCCTCCTACAGAAGTGCATTCGACTCCAGCTCAGGAGGATTCTGTCTCTCTCTCACACACACTTACAAATTAAAAATTGAGATTTCATTTAGATAACAACGCAATCTTTGACTTTTTACATGCAGAGAGATGTGTTACAGACACATTTGAATACCCCGCTGAAAAGAGGACAAATAGCGGTTCTGAAAATTTAGTTGCCACAAGGGAAGAAAACAGCCTCGTGCAACAAGTGTCAAACACACAGGCCCAACACAGGGGCTGCCCTTTTGTCCATCTTTCACAGTCTTCCACAGCAGCAGTAGTGCTTAAAACAAACAGCTCAGTGCTAGGCCAGCCACTGGGTTGTCATTAGCAAGTCAATTCCTTGTCTTCTTCCTTTGATTGCTCAGCCTCAACTTGGAATGAAAAGGGAAAGAGAAAAAGAGACTTCACGTAGAGCAAATGTCATACCCTCAACATGGCTTTAATATTTACTATATTAGAAACAAAATAAATTTAGGTCAAAGAAACTTTTCCTCCTCCTCCTTTATATGGGACAGCAAATTTTCTCTCCAGTATTTTGAAAACCAGATCTGCCTAAATAAGATTTTAAAGTTATTTTTTTTAGTACTTGCTTAAGGAGTTTGGGATAGGGTCATATTTTGAACACATGTAGAGAGCAGCATTCCATAATTGATTTATTAACATATGAGGTCATGTTTATGATTTCTTTCTGAAATATTTAAAAGCGGAGTATAACTGCATAATCCTGTAAAATCTATTCATCACAAACCTGCTTCAAAAGTTCATAAAAAGCACAAAAAGAGCCAGCATATTGTATTTAGTTACGGTTGGAGCTTGTGCTCCGGAGGACAAATGAATACGATTTGTGTTTGCTATGGAAGTGCCTGCCTCCCCTTCACAGCGCGGGCCCATCTCCAGAGACTTCGCTAAATAAGTCCAAATGGCAGAGATTCAGAAATCTAGAAAAATGCAAACATCACATTCTTCTCCCAGTGGTGGACAAGACAGGAATGATTAAGAAATCCTTTAGAAAATATTACATTTTCAAGTGTTTTCAAAAGGCCGTGGAATTCCTGAAGGCTAAACCCTCTCCCCATCCGTTCATCTCCAGCTCTCCTGTCAATGACTGTGATCTCAAAAGAATGTGATGCGTAGACTTTGTTCTGGTAAAGTCCTTCTAATTTAGGCTTCGTGGATCCTTTAGACTCATCCATTTCTTGTCATCATCCCCTGTTGATCCCAGCAGTTGCCAGAGAAAACTCAGGCCCTGGCTCAGATGGGCTAGGTTGACTCCTTTGTGGGATAGTGTTTGGGTTATTGGAAAGCCTTCTTCCTGGAAAAACTACCTTCAAAGAGTGTATGTGTGTATGTACATGCATGTAGGTGTGTCTAGGTACACACTCACATACAAACACACACGTGTATATATATATGCAGATGTGTACATGTACACACATATATTCATGTGGGATCAGAAGATAGCCCTGATTGCTGTTCTTTCTTTAGGTATAACATGAGGGCCTGCTAGTTGGGGTTTCTGTCCCACACAGTCCCCCAGCCATTTAGTCCCAGAGAAAAAATCACACAGAGAGTCTGCATTAGGTTATAAACTGACTGGCCCATTAGCTCAGGCTTCATATTAGCTCTTATAACTTATATACCCCATTATTCTTATCTATGTTAGCCATATGGCTCGGTACCTTTTCCAGCTGGGCAAGTCACATCCTGCGTCTTCGGTGGTCTGGGTAGAACTGGGGAAGAATGGGCTTCCTTCTTCCCAGAGTTCTCCTGTTCTCATTGCACCACCTCTACTTCCTGTCTGGTTTTCCCGCCTATACTTTCTGCCTGGCCAATCAGCATTTATTTAAAACATGATTGACAGAATACAATTTTCCCACACCACTTCTCCCTCTTTTTTTTTTTTTTTTTTTTAACAAAGGAAAATATCCATAGTTCATTTTTGGGGAATGTGGGCGTACTATTCCCATTTCTATTAATTGGCGTTTACCATGAGGACATGGCTTACCGGCATGAGTCTAACCAGCGTCCATCTTGGGCAGGAGAAGCATAGCATCTGCCACACTTCCCTTCTTCCCAGAATTCTGTTTTGTCTACTCCGCCCACCTAAGGGCTGCCCTATCAAAAGGCCAAGGCAGCTTCTTTATTTAACTAATGAAAGCAATAGAAATATAGAAGGACCTCCTACATCATTTAGGAACCATTAACCTTGTTTTTGGAGACAAGTTTTCTCATTGGGACCCAGAGCTCACTGATCAGCTGGGTTGGATGGCTAGTGAACCCCAGGCATCCACCTGCCTCTGTCTCCCCAACAAGCACACAGCTGGAAATAGTGGATGTTCAGGGATCAAATCCTGCCTCTATGATTGTGAGCCAAGTACCTTCCTGACAGAGCTATCTAAAATCTTGTTAAAGAATGTATTATTCTCACATTCTATGTGTGCATGTGCATGTATGTACATATGTATGAACAAGGACGTGCAGGTGCTTGCAAAATAAGAGGCGTGTGTTGCGCCTCCCGGAGCTGGAATTACAGGTAGTTGTGGCTGCCTGACATGGGAGCTGTGGGCCACACTTCGGTCTTCTGGAAGGGCAGCAGACGCTCTCAGTAGCTGAGCCATGCTTCCAGCCCTCACTGAAGGAAGGAAAGGAGGATTCTTGCACCAAGTTTATTTCAAGTAGTGCATGGATTTTTTTTATTTTAGATTCTCCTGGGATAAATTTTTTTTCCTGGATAGGGACAAAGATACGGTACTTCTGGAAGTTTCTAGATCTTCAAAACCAAAAGTAAGATTAAGAGAGAAAGAAACTGTAGGGGAAGAATTAAGGATCAACAAAGGAGACTTTTTTGTGCTACTTTCCTGAGGCTCAGGGAAAAACTAAAAGAAAAGGAATGGATTAGTGTGGCTGCACACAGGGTCAACAGTTAGACAGCGTCCTTATGTCTGTAACACAGAGGCTGACTTGGCTTTCCCATAGATGTGGAAGGAAACCATAGGTTTCTTCTGTGGATAAAACTTTGACTTTTATACAAATACACACTTGTCAAAGATTTTGACTTAACTCTTTAATACAGAAGCAGTAAAATGTGAGGTCTATTGAAACCATCTATTGGATAGACATTGAGAGCACTTATCTGAGTTAGAGCAGGGTGTGGATAAAGTGACCAAGAGTGCAGAAATGTCTGGGAGGGAGAGCCGGCTCAGCAACTAAGAATGTGTACTGATCTTGCAGAAGATCTGAGTTAGGTTTCCAGCATCCAAATCAAGTGACTCAACCAGTTTTAAGCGGATCTGACTCACTCTTATGGCTTCTCTGGAAACCTGCATTCATGTGCACATAGTCCCATACAGACACACATGCATATACATAACTATAAATAAAGCAAATATTTTTTTAAAAAAGAATGCAGAAATGTACTCATTGATACATACTAACTTGTCAGTATCTGTATGGCCACTGTTGTGGGATACCCACCAGAGAAGACTACTTAGACATGGGTTTAAGCCAATGGAAAGTCTTTATTAGCTGGCCGGTGACCTCAGTGGATGTTTGGGATCTCAGCATTGATGTCAATGCTTTCCCAGGGTGACCTTTTAGGCACAAAATCCATGTCCTGGATTGAAATGCTTCAGTTAATAAGATTGGTCAGCCAGAAGTAGAACTACAGAAACCAAAAAGGCAAGATTAGTACATTTAGAGACTTTCCCAGAACTATGGACTGTGATGGATTTGTTTTCATTTTAACAGTTTTGATTCGTATTGCCTGTGTGCTGAGTTTAACGGCCTGAATGGCGTGTCAACTATGGAATCTGCGTGGTAAGATCTAGGGGCTGGTCACAGTCATAATTAGTTGTGTCTCTACCAGGATGATGTTCATTTCTGTCTGCACAGATGAGACTCACCAGCTTTCCCTTTTCTGCAATTTACAGAGCTGAAATTTATTAAAAAACTGCACGAATGGAGACTCCAAATAACGAGATACACCATGTGATGTATCTTAGTTGATGGACTCAACTAAGAGATGAGCCTTTGGGCGGGTCTGTGAGGATATTTTCTGGAACCATAAACTAAAGGGAAAATGGCATTCTCCCTACCCCTGTGGACATTACCTTCCCATGACAGCCCAGACATGGAAAGGTCCAAGGGAAAAGCAAAGATGCTTTTGTCTACTCCACTTTGCCTCTTGTTGGTGACTGCATCTGTATCGTTATTGCTGTTTCTTTGCCCTTCCAGTGTGAATCAAGTACCAGATGTCTCTAGGAATCCCACAGACCTCCAGAACTATCTTGGAGCAACTGAAGCACCCAGCTTGATGGGGTGAGCAGCTGCTGGCTTTTCTATCACTCCACTATGCACATGGGCATCATCGGACCACCTACCACAAGGCATATAAACCAATCTAACAAATATCCATTTATAGTATATATTCTATTGTTTCAACCTCTGATTGATACACTGTCCCAGAGGATCTATTTGAACCAAGTTTTCTCAATCTCATCTTGGGCTTGGTAACTTTGTAACTGAGAGCTGGAGAGAGTGGCAAACCACCAGAGATTCAGGTTCAAACAATGGCCAGCGGGAGGGAGTGTAACCATCCTGCTCATTTCCAAATCTTCTACAGTTTCCCCTGACAAAACGAAATTTAAGGAAGTTCAACATTTTAGCTAAGACTGCCCTTCTTTGAGGTGGTAGAATTGACTTCCAAACAATTTCCAGACCCAGAACACATTCCTCTTCATCTCATCTCTATGAAAACAGAGTCGGTGGTGTCTGGTTCCTTCCATGGTGTGATGATTTAATAATCACAGTCCAGAGATTCTCCGGCTTCCTCTGCTTCATGTTGTTGTTAAGAGGGATGCAATTAAGACTCCACGGGTCTTGGAAAATGATGGCTGTCTTCATTCAAATCCCTCAAACTGAAGATTTCATCTCACAAACAGTAGCAAAGCTTAGGTGTGGGCATTATTAGCATCACATAAATCAGTGCCACTGTCTATCTGTGTTTTCTAGTTCTCAGTCTTTACATTGTTAGCAGAACGAGTTCCAGAGGTGACAAAAAAGGCTAGCACCGAATCATTTCATACTTTAAAAAATTTTTTTTATGCTGATGCATAAATAGATTATTTTTTTCCCCTTTGGAGATAAAATGTCAGATGACACATTCCAGGGTAGCCAGAGACAGATTCTGACTGACAACCCAGTGGAATCAGTGCTCAGCACCCAGATCTTGAGTTCTAAGTACCAAGTTCCCAATGAAACAAACTAAGGCTTTAGAGATGCCTCTCAGTGAGGGACAGAAGGGAGAGCCCTGGAAGAGCTCAGAGATCAAGCAAACATGTCAAAAAGATTCTGGAACCAGTTAAAGACATTCCCAGGGCCAAATCTGAGACAAGTTGAGCAACAGAAAGAATAATGGCTGCTGTGAGTCACAGTACAATGAGTTCATGAGCCCATAGTGTTACAAACAACAGAAGGACCTCGAAAAACCTGGAGGTGTCAGTGGGAGGAAGAGAACAGAGACATTTTTCATTAAAAAAAAATGGTGGCGGCCAGCAGTGCTAAAGAAAGGGTGGGCTGAAGATGGAGCCTACAGATTCCTGTGTGGTTTAGCTTGGGCAGTTCATTGATTGCCACAGTAAAGATGGAGTAGGTACACATCTATGTGTCTGTATTTGGAGGGCTAGGATAATGGCTCAGTGCAAGGACACCTGAATAGCCGGGTGAGTCCCTGAGTTTGAGTCCAGCATTGCAAACACCAAGCAAACAAGCCATACTTCTATTAGGATTTCTTAGGAGAACTTTGAGGAAACTCATTGTGCACAGACATATCCTCTATGTCTGCCTGGCTGTCTGTGTCTAGCAAGGAAGTCTCTGTGCTTGAGCAAGTAGTTTAACTGTATCTAAACGTTTATTTTATTGAAAATTTTATATGTTGAGTGCAACACATCTTGATCACATCCATTCCTCATCACCAACTCCCCAGGCCCCCTCATCCTCCTCTGAGGAGGATCCCTGTCTTCTAGTCTTTTAAGTATGTAATCTGCTGAATCCGATTGATGTTGCCCATACGCACTTGGGTGTGGGGCTGACCCCATGTCCATCCTACACTGGCTATTGACCGCCTATACTCTTGATAGAACCCCTTCCCCGGGCCTCTGTCTTCTTCTACTTGTTCCCCCACCTCTCTCACCACGCTCCCTGAGCCCAAGGGAGGGGCTGTGTTGTTGGTGGACCATTTTGGGATGGACACTCCACAGTTCCCTGTTCTTTGCCACGTTGACCTGTTGCGAATCTCCTCCAGAACCTCAGTACTCTGTGAAAGAAACTTCTCCAATGAAGGCTGAGAACTGCACTGATCTATGGGTGTAAGGATAAGTATTTAGAAGACAGGCGGATTCTATATCAGTTTATCAAAGTGGTCATTTAATTATACTTCGATGGTTGCAATTTTAAAGTATGTTTTATGCCGAAATGAATTATCATATCTCCCTATGCATACTTTGTTTCCTGGATAAATATTGAGAAACAGAATGCTAATTCAAAGGACAGTTTTAGTATCCATTTTCCAGTTTTAGTACAGATTTCCCAGAAATAATGCACTGGTACTCTCCTCTGCAGTCAGCTTGCAGACTTGGTAAGGTTAATTCACAATAGCCACCATGCTAATGGCTATCTCACGGGCTCCTGCTCCATGCCCCACTGCTCCTAGACATGTCTCTCCCTAGTCCCCTCAGCAACTTTTCAAGGCTTCCAATATTTTTCCATACAACGGAGGGACCCGAGTCTCCAAGGAGCCCAGTCATCCAGAGTTACAATGGGGAACAAAGCGTGCCGGAATGCGGTCATTTCTTTCCGTCTCTGGAGCCCGTCTTTCTTTTTCACTTGGCTGAGCAACCTCCCACATGGTGCTGGAAACAGGGTCTCATTTCCTGTGACTTGGTGTCTCTCCACGTTTAATTTTCACGAACGACAGCTCACCCTTTTACTCGGGGGAGGGAGTAACCTGCTTTCTCATCCTGCTTGGATCCTGTTTCCCGTAAACGCGGCTGCATTCAACTCTGCCTCCACAGTGCATACGCAAACACACATGTGTGCTTTTGCTCTGTGGGGGGCACATACAAATGCACCCACCCCTCTTGATGCCTCTGATTCTAATCGAAAGTCATATGTTTCTGTCTTCTCCATAGTGTTATCTCAGGAAGGATCTTGTGTAGAGGTCTATACTTAGCCTGGAAATACAGTATCCAGATATCAATATCAACAGTCTTGCATCTCGCTGGATTACCTGCTGTTATTTTATGTCCTTAGCCTTCTTCAGTTGAGGGGATATACTAAAAGCTTAGGTTCTTCTTTACTTCTGCATGGTTACATTATCAATTTTATGTATCATTTGCTAGTTTGTTCCCATATATATTTAAGTTTAGTTTCTTCTCCACCCCTCCTTACTTAACTTTCTGTTTAAACACATGTATGTTATTCAAACTAAAATCTATGACAAACAGAAATCTTATTTCTTTTATCCATCTAGTTTAAAAAAAATCACTCTGCTTTTATAAATAGCCACTTTTAATCAGTTGTTGCCTGTGCCTTTTGCATTTTTTAGGGAGAGAAAAACATTATTTCTTCTTCTAACTTACATGTAAGTAACACTTTACATATATGTTTATATATACACATAGTTTCGTTACATGACTTGGTACTTTTTTCACTTACAACATATACACCAACGCCATCATCCATCAGTTCATGGGAAGCTTCCTCCTTTAATTTTTCCTAACTCTGTAATGTTATCCTGTGGGACTGCTTCATCCATTTCTTATGGATATTAAGGTTAATTTCAACAATTTTCAAAATCAAGGACTGTATTTCAGCACAGTTTATATTATGTGAGGTTTATTTTCACAGTAAGAGGCTTGAACTTGAAGTTCTGAGTCAATGGCAAGTGCATTCTGTAAACAGACATCGCCCAGGAGAGATGTATGAGGACTCCATTTCCTTGAAGTACATGACCAAATTTTTTACATTCTGCTTATCATTCATTAGAAATACCATCTCTAAGCAGCATTATTTTACATTCCTTATATAACAAGGTAAGCGAAATAGCTTTCAAATTTATTTATTTTTGAAACTGAGTCTCACTTTGGAGTCTTTGAAATAGGGTCTCACACCTGGAACTTACTGTGTAGCTCTCAAACTTACGTAAACCATGCTGTCTCTGCCTCCACAGTGCTGGGAGTACAAATGTGAGTCTCTTTTTAATTTATAAAGGTCATTTTTCTGTGCCTATATATGTACATATATATCTGATTTTGAATTCTCTGTTTCTTTTGTCCATTTCCTGAGTTTATTTCATTTTTAATCTAAAAAATAAAGAACACTAATTCCTTGTGATGTGAGTCATAACTTTTATATTTCAGGCTAAAATTACGTTACTTATGTTCTTTTCCACAGCTCTTTTTGTTTTTGGAGATAGAGTCACATGTATCATGCTAGGCTAACCTCAGACTCCTGATCCTCCTGCCTCTGAACCCCAAGTGCTGGAACTACAGGCCCGTAGCACCACATCCTGCCAACTTTTAAATCGAATGTTTCCCTTATTATATCCTCATTTTGAGTCACAGCTGGAAAACTTTCTACACCTCCGAGTTATATCAGAAACTCACCCATCACTTCCTCCCCTCCCAAAGTGTGTTTGTTCTTACATATTCTATTTCAACCTCTCTTATTTGGAGTTTATTTTGTGCACCGCATGAGGACAAGGAAGATTGAAAATTAGCTTTAAGATTATTAGTTGCTTAGTTTATGGTTTCTTTTAGAAACTGGCTAGAAACTGGCTAGAAAATGTGACTTCTTCCCCCCTCCTTTTTTTTATTTTATTACTTTAAAAAATACCAATCCAAATTCCTACTCCCTCCCCTCCTTCCAGTCCCCTCTCACTCCTTCCACACACTCTCCCACCCCACCCCCTCCAGTCTTAAGAGAGGACAATGTACCCCACCCTGTGGAAAGTCCAAGGCCCTCTCTACTACATCTAGGTTGGGCAAAGTATACATCCAAAGAGAATAGGATCCTAAGAAGCCAGTACATACAGTAGAGACAAATCCCAGTGTCATTATCAGTGGCCCCTCAGTCTGCCCAACTGTCAACATTCAGAGGGACTAGTTTGTTCCCATGCTTGTTCACTCCCAGTCCAGTTGGAGTTGGTGAGCTCCCATCAGCTCAGGCAAACTGACCCAGTGGATGAATCCCTCATGGTCTTGACTTCCTTGCTCATACTCTCACTCCTTCTGCTCTTCCACTGGATCTTGGGAGCTCAGTCCAGTGCCCCGATGTGGGTCTTTGCCTCTGTTTCCATCAGTTGTTGGATGAAGGTTCTATGGTGATATTTAAGATAATCATCAGTCTGACTACAGGGCAAGGCCAATTCAGACACCCTCTCCTCTATTACTTAGGGTCTTAGCTGGGGTCATCCTTGTCGAATTTGAGGCAATGGGATAGTCGAGATGGAGGAAGGACAGATATGAGAGCAAGGAAAGAGGTATCCTGATTGAGGGAGACATTATGGGGTTAGCAAGAAACCTAGCTCTAGAAAAATGCCCAGAAAACATGACTTCTAAAATGCAAGTACTGTGAGCTCAGGGGACACGGGTGGCAACATTGTTGCAGGAAACTTAGTGTCTGGGTGAGAGTGTCTTGTTACTAAATTGACCCATATAGATCAGTGCCTGGAGTCCTCAGTCTGCATTAACCCTGGCAAGAAAGTGTGAGTCTGAGCTGTTTGAATCACCGGTGGACAGGTGGACATTCAAGAGATGCTAGTGGGTCTTGAGCTGCTTACTTAAAATGTATAAAGCATAAATGAGCCATGGTAGCTTGCACTTGTAACTCCAGCTCTTGGGAGTTAGTAGCCAGAGGATCAGGAGTTCAAAGTTATCCTTGGCTACTCAAGTTTGAAGTCAGTTTGAACTCATGGGAGTCTGCCTAAAAAGAAAAAGATAAATAGATGATGATGATAAAATGATGATAGATACATTATATATAGATATAGATCGATAGATGATAAATAGATAGATAGGTAGATTATAGGTAGACAGATAGATAGACAGATAAAAGTGGATGACCAGGGATGACTTCAGAGGACACACATCCCATCATCAATCAAGAGCTAGAAGGGAAGAGCTTCATGGCTACAAAAATTAGCTCCATAAAGGACCAGAGCACAGAAGATCAGAGTTGGGCTGGAAGCATCAGAAGAAGCTACGAGGCTGCCTTGGAGAATGTGGAGCTGGTGGCCTTAGTTCCATGTTCCAGGAGAGCTCATGTGCACATGCATTCTATGCTCTCTAGTTAATGCTTTGGATTCAGCCCAGCATGGAAAACAATCTGTGTTCTTCAAATTCAGAAGTGGAAGGAGAAACTCAGTCGTCTCAGAGAGTTTTATGGATAAGCCCCAGGAGCATTAAAAAATGCTTTGCAAGGAACCAAACACAATAAGGATTTAGAGATCTTTCTGACAGACACCATAAAATCTGGCTTGAGGAAACATCCCTGCGTTGAGAGCAGTGCTCAGTAAGAAAGAACCAGTTCCACTAAGTGAATTATCACTGAATGTGAGAGCGGAGGAAAGTTAGTGCATGCAACACTGCTCCTTCCCTGGTTGTGGTAGCTTCTTCTAACACCAGGCTGCAGAGACAACCCAGAGAACTTGTTCTGGCTACATGTCCAGAAGCTAGACCCCATACTGGCCACCTGAAAGAAAGCCAACACAGTGTCTTTCACCTTAGATTCCTGCCATCTGTTTCGTCAAAGCCAAGAGGTTGTGGAAATAGGCGAAATCCCATTCTGAGTATACGGAATGATCCTGGGATTCACTGGTCAACTAGTCTCGTTAATCACTGAGCTTCTTTTTCAGTGAGAGACCCTGCCTCAAAATATAAGGTGGGGAGAGATTGAGGAAGATACTTGACATCAACCTTTGACACCCACACACTCACTCACATGCACAAATGCACACACACACACACACAAATACTTATTTATACATAAACCACACACATAAATACATTGTAGCATAGTAAATGAATAAATACCTTTCAAGTAGGTAATAATTCAAGTACGGTTAAATTTATTAAACTGTGACAATGTAATTGCAGGAAAACATTAAAATGAGTTATGAAACAATAACTTACAATCTTCTTTAGCAGGAAGCAAATTCATTCTCTTTGGAGGGATACCATGCTTAGCCTAGATACTGGGAGTAGATGGCCATAGTCCTGTGTCAAAGCAATGTGCCAGACTTTATTGACTCCCCATGGGAAGCCTCACCCTCTCTGAGGAGTGGATGAGGGGTAGGAGGAAGATGGGGGAGTGGGAGGACAGGGAGAGGGAATTGGGATTGGTATGTAAAATGAAGAAAGATTTTTTTAAAAAAAGAACAAAATCTATATAGAATTAAAATGCACGCATATAGACACACATACATACACACGATGGTGAGTGTATATATTTAATGTGTGTGCATACTCATACACATATTGAATTTTAAATATCTATCTCTAGATTGCTAAGTAGGAAAATTAGAGCTGTGGCGATGACTTTGAACTTTGTATTGATAGCCATGTAAGATGTGGGGATACATGGATCTCTCTTCCCCACAGATATTCATTACAAATAAAATTAACATTGATGTCTGCTGGAGTAAAATTTCATGTTGGTCTTCTTAATAAACACAAGAAAAATCAATCTTTCCATGGGATTCCAAACTGACAGCCATAAGACATACATCTCTTTTTCATCGGCATGCAAACTCTTTCGATCCGTTTTCAGCAGACAGCTCAGTTCTGAATGACTGCCCTGTTTGGTCTGTCAAAGGCATGCCTGGGATTCGGATGATTGATGGGGGTGCCCAAGGGATGTTCCAGTAGGTCCTTTATGCTCCATTCTGGTGACAAGGTGGAGCAGCAGTTGGCAATGCAGATATGCCTTTGAGAAGCAGTCCTTATCAGCAATGTGTCTGTCTCCGTAATGTGGGCTAGAGTTAGAAGCCCCAGTATAAATGCTTGCATTGAATGACTCATTGGTGAAATTCATCACCCTATCAATGTTAAGATTTTAGTTCTGGGAAGTCTGGCCTTCCTAAAGAAATGTACACTAGTACTAGCCAGGCTCTGAGAAGTATAAGCCTTGCTGGGTGTTGACTTTTCTCCTTAGCTACCAGGAAGCTCAGTAAAGCAAGCATCTCATTAATGTTTCTGGCATCATTGTTTTTTTTAAATTTTTTAATATTTATTTATTTATTATGTGTACAATATTCTGTCTGTGTGTATATGTCTGCAGGCCAGAAGAGGGCACCAGACCTCATTAAAGATGATTGTGAGCCACCATGTGGTTGCCGGGAATCGAACTCAGGACCTTTGGAAGAGCAGGCAATGCTCTTAACCACTGAGCCATCTCTCCAGCCCCTGGCATCATTGTTTTATGTCTTATACAATTTATGATCTTGCCTAACTATTTAAGTGGAGGTGCAACACTTGTCTACCAGGTGAAGAGCTGTGGCTTCAACCCTCAGTGCCACAAAACCAAACCTGAAGCAACCATTGAGATGAAGAAATGCAGACATTCTCAAAAGAGTGCTTGAGCTTAGCTGTCCCGGGAATTAGCTTCTAGAACATTCAGTCAGACAGGAGTAGGACTCTCCCCTTGTCTCTGCCCCTGCAACAGCCCCTCCTACCCACCCCCTTGGATTGAACCTAGGGCTTCAATCTTACTATCCTGGTTTGGTTTTCAGTTGTTGGGTAACAACCATGACCAAAATAACATGGGGAGGAAATAGTTTTGTTTCAGCCTTCAGTTTGCAGTCCATCAATGAGGAAAGCCAAGACAAGAACTCAAAGTAGGAGCTTAGAGCAAAATGAAGATAGCTTCTCACTGACTTGCTCTCTCTGGGTTTCTCAGCTACCTTTCTACTATAGACCAGGCCTACCTGCCCGGGAACAGCAGGACCCACAGTGAGCTGTGCCCTCCTGTGTCAGTTAGGAAAATGTTTCACAGACAAGATTACAGATCAATATGATCTGGGGAAATTCTTCAGTCGAGGTTCCCTCAACTCTAGGTTTACGTCAAGTTGAGAGCGGAAGCTAGTCACGACACTAAGCAAATGTTATCTTTTGAGACAGGCTCTCACTAAAGTTACCTAGGTTAGCATTGAACTCCCTCTGTAGTAGAGGCTGGCCTTGAACTCTCCCATCCAAGTACTAAGCAGGCTGACCTTGCTTAGCTTCCAAGAAGAGGTGAGACTTGGTATGTTCATGGTGGTGTGGCCGCAGACTGGCCTTGAATTCTCAATTGTCCAGCCTCAGACTCTTGAATAGATGAAGCTATAGCCCTGTCTTAAATGTCATTAAAACTATCTTAATTACACAGAACTTTTAAAAGACGATAATCATGCTGGTGCTCACAGCAGCCTGGAGGTTGCCCCAAAGTCACCAAATACTATCCCTCACTTTATGAACTTCTACAAGCAGCCAAAACTGTTTTGTGTCATCCCCCTGACACTGGGGAAATGTGAAAAAGTCATTTATTATAGTAGGGAGCAGAATAGAGCAAAAAAAAAGATTGCACTCAAGTGTAGCTTAGTGACGGCTCAGTCTATCTTACTTAGAGGAATATTGGTGAGGGGTTTCTTGTTGAACTGAGACTGACTTAAAGGCAGAGAATGAACTGAGAATCCCAGGCCTTGGAGTGGGTGAGGACACTTGAAGCTGCCACTCAAGAGCTGATTCCCTGTATAGCTTGTCAATCAACCTAGTCTCTCTGGAAATTGTCTCTTTGTTCTTGGGGAAGAGCCTTGAGAATCTTGTAAGTTGTAGAAGCTTTCTGACCCTTGTGAGTTGTACATGAGCTTTGTATGGAGGGAATGTTTCAGTGTGGAAGAAACAGATACACAAAGACCATCAGAGTAGCAAGAAGGTTGAGAGCAGCCCACGAGGGCCTGATCTGGGCTGAGAATCTCCTCCTACTGACCAAACATGTAACTCTGGGCACAGCCATCATTTATGTGCCTGCTTCCCTCCTCTTTTGTGAGTGGAGGTCACCCCATAGCTCCTTCTCCACGGGTTGGAGGGAGGTGGTCTATGCAGATCGTTAGCACGGAGCTGAGAACCCTCTGTCTGTGAACAGCAGGCATGCCTCTGAGAGGGCCTGATGGCAGTGATAAGTCTCTCAAGGAAGTGTCAGTGGAGAGTCATGTTATAACCAGAAAGGTAACTAACTGTTGAGCAAGGATGGATTTCAGACCTCAGGGACTCCTAGTCCATCTCACTTGAGCACGCTCCTCACTCCACAGGCCTGAGGCTTCCACTGACAAGACCTGCACAGTGTCCTGCAGCAGGAAGATTCCCCTGGCTTCTCTTATCTCAGCTGCAGGTTAAGCCCATCGCAGGTCCCACAGTCCTTTCGCTGCGCAGACCTGGTGCCTGGACCTCTGTTCCAGCGTGTGGCTCATACTCTATCCTTCCAGTCACATCTGTAGCAAGGCTGTTGCCTCTTCTCCAGCCCAAGGGCATTGTTGAAAAGGGAGAACATAAAAAGTATTTCACCTTCCTGTGTTTTATACCAGTAGATAGCAGCCCTTCCCCCAGCTTTTACACCACTGTGTCTCTGCATGCTGTCCTATGTGTGCCTTGCGTTTTATTGTAGGTTGCTCATATTCTTTTTATCTTTGGAAATACCAGTGACTGTTTATGATTGGCAACGAACTGGTGACGAAATATAACCGTCAAAGAAAACTGCTAATAGCGCACGAAAGTCCTGAACTGGATATTACTGGAGGGAAAGTTACAAAATGCCAATCAATGGTATTTGAAAAAAAAAATCTTTCAAGCTAACTAAAATAAGTCATGCACTGGGCAGGAGGAAAGAAATGATTTTGTTAATTTGAAAAGCTACACGTCTGGTGGCTGAAGACACAGGTAAAGTGGTAAAACTTGCACCTGAGTTTGATAACCAACAACCACCTAGAAGCAAAGCACCATTGTGTGCACTGTCATCTCAGCATAGGGGAAGTGGAGTCAAGGGGTCTTGCTGGCCAGCTAGTGAGCTCACGGTTCAGAGAGAGAGGAGAAATGACTGAGGCATATACCCAGCGTCTACGTCTGGCCTCCAGACGCATGCTGTGCACAGACACACATGAGCATGTGTAGAGACACATACACACATGCACACAGATACAACAAGAATTTAAAATAAAGGCACACACCTGCTTGATGATGAGAGATAGGAGAAGAAAGGACAGCTGGTTTAAAAATAACACCAGGGACTACATCAGCAGCCATAGCTTGTGACTTTCCTTTGCAAATTCAAGAGCAAGAACCAGACTCAGGAAAACGGGGCTGTTTGCTTTGGTACAGAAATAAGTCATAGATTATTTTCTTCTTTCAGTGAAGTACTAGTCAAGTGGAGTATTTATATGTGCTTCCTTTCACTAAAATGCTATTGAAAATGAATATGAACCTAGTGGGAATTGAAGCATTGCATATTGTCTAGCGGACCGAGTCATTTGTAAAAGTTGGGATATTTTATACCCCATCAGGGCTTCATTAGAGACTGTAAAAAGCACTGGCAGCTGCAATAGAAATACTATGCTCTTCCTCCCCGCAGTGACTCTTCCTTGCTCTTTTATGAGGGTCTTTAAAACTCATTTAAGTCGCTCCAAAGTTAATCATAAAGATAGATACCAACTACCCTGGAGATCCTGGATCCCTGAACTTTTCTGCTTCCCCCCATCAAAAAAATTTTAGGATAACCATAGGCAGGTAGTTACAGATTTCTTTCTTCTCTTGGTAGGGTATGGAAAGACACTCTTTTCAAGAGGCAGTAACTAAGGAGACTGAAAACCTTGAGGCATCTGCACTCTGAGAATTTCAGCTGACTTAGACCCAAAAAAAATTAGAAACGGGTGAAAATGCTGACAAATGGTGTCTCTGCACGGGAGATATTAACACTCCAACCACGAGGGCGCAAACCTGAACAGATGGGACCTTGGAGTGGAAAGCTCTTGTCGCCGATTTCCACTTGTGTTTTTCTGTAAATGTTTATTTTTAAATCTGGTGCCAAGGACAAAAAAAGAATAAAGAGAAGTGTGTTAATGGCACCATCCCGGGACACACCCACTCGAGCTTCTCTTTAAGAACACCGTGAAGGTGTTTCTAATCCAGCCTGGCTTCTCAACCCTTCCTGTTCTGGATCGCTCCAGAGAACCAAGGATGGAGACACAGCGAAACAAACAGCGTTTGCTCAGCTGATAAGTTCTGGGTCGATGTGAGAACATTGAGCATCAGAATGGAAACTCTGGGCTTTCTCCCTGGGGCTTAAATTCTGTGGGTATCATCACCTAGCATCTGTGACTGGGGGTGGAGGGAACAATCTTAGTGTGTGACTGTTCCTGTTTATTTATGAAGGACAGTGAGTTGGCAATGGCGTACCCCAATTACCAGTGAGCACTGTCAATAATTTAGTTGCTAATTTGTGAGTTGGGTCACTGTCAGAGAATATGTGAGGCACTTAGAATGTACAAGTTTCATCCATCTGGTGATGTCACATAATTAGTTGTTTTTGTTATGTTGCTCCCAAAACAAGTATTTTGGGAGATGGATTTTTATCTTGACATGTGCACATGTCTGATCTTCTCAAGAAAATCTTTCAGGTTCTCTGTAGCAGACTGCCTTGTGTTTCCCACATCTTTTACTAAGTGACACATTAAATGTGTGTCAGCTGAGCTCTCCAACCAAGGAAAAAAAGCAAGGGTGGAAAGACCACAAGCAGATAATTTATAACAGAAGAACTCAGAAGAGGGACTGGAGGCATGGCGGTTGGCAGAGTGCTTGCCATGCAAGCAGGTAAAGACTTGAGTTTGGGTTCCCCAGCATAGGCACAAAATGGTGTGGCAGCACACATCTGCCATCCCAATGCTGGGGACCCAGAGACAGGAGGATGCCTGCGTCTCTCTGTGGTAGCATACACCTGTCATCCCAGTGTTGGGGAGCCAGAGACAGGAGGACACCTGTGCCTCTCTGGCCAGTTAGTCTAGCAAAATTTGTGAGCTCCAGGTTCAGCGAGAGACCCTGTCCCCAGGAAAGAATGTGGCAAATGCTGGAGGAAGACATGTGACATTGACCTTTGGTCTCTCTCTGCATACCCACACCCCCACTGTCGGGGACCATCACCCCAACATAGAAACTGGTGTTTTGCCCTAAGCGTGTTCTTGGAGGCGCGAGGAAGAAATCAGACTCTTTTACACCATCATCGTTTAAAGGCAGCTCAGGACTTCTTGTCCTTTACAGCATGACCTTGCATTTATTTCTTCTTCTCCCCAAGCTCTGAATCCCCTCTGAAAATGCTCCTCCACCCTCAGGAATTCTCTATTCACAATCCTTTTCCGGGGGACACCACACCTCTCTTCCACACACCTGCATATCTCACCAGCTTTGGAGCCAGCAACTCCTTCCTGGGCAATCTACAAGTCAAAAGAAGGCCGGAGCCAAGCCTTTCACCTTTTGTCTTTCTAAATTGCTAGCTTTCCAGCTACCAAGCTGTATTCAAGCCATGGCCGTGCCAGGCTGGCTGATATCAGAGCCCACACCCCACACCATGAAGAACAAGTGTTCAGGACAGAGGATGCTTAACAGATCATTTCATATAAACAGACGACCTTGCCTTATGGTCAGCATGATCTGCATCTCTTCTGGCACACGCTGGCTGTCAGCTGTCACCAGGCTCCTCCTGTGGTTGGAATATGGGCTTGAGATGCACTGCTCACCTTCCCTCTCCTGCGTCAGATGTAGGAAATCACTACACAGTTCAGTCCTCAGGGGCAAGGCGCAGGGATGGACACTGGCTCTTCTATGCTGAAAGCGTGTTGGGAAATTCATGGCATCTTTGGGTCTGTGCCTAAGAGTCAAGAAGCCACAAAAAGACTCGGGTGGTGCTGGTTGTTTTTACTCTTAGCCCTTTTGCTCTTGTGGTCTGTTAGGAGCCTGCCACCCAGCTCCCAAGTAAATACACACAGAGGCTTATTCTTACTTACGAATGCTTGGCCTTAGCTTGGCTTGCTTCTAGCCAGCTTTTCTTTCTTTCTTTTCTTTAAACTCAAGATTTTTACAAACATTTTAATACATTTTACATACCAACCAGAGTTCCCCTTCCCTCCCCTTCTTCTACCCTCCCCCAACCCACTCCCCATTCACTACTTCCAAAGGGTAAGGCCTCCCACAGGGAATCAACAAAGCCTTAGCCAGCTTTTCTTAAATTATCCCATCTACCTTTTGCCTCTGGGATTTTATTTTTCTCTGTTTCTGTATATCTTCCTTTACTTCTTACTCTGTGGCTTGCTGTGTAGCTGGGTATCTGGCCCCTGAGGCCCTCCTCTCCTCATTTTCTTGTTGCTTGATCCTCCCACCTCTCAGATTCCTCCTTTATTTTTTTTCTGCCTTCCAGCCCCATCTACCCTTTCCTGTCAAACCATTGGCCACTCATCTCTTTATTAGACCAATGAGGTGTTTTAGACAGGCAAAGTAATGCAGCTTCCCAGAGTTAAACAAATACAATGTAAAAGTCCACTACACGTCTTTGCATCGTTAACAATGTACAATGCATAAACAAATGTAACATGTCTTGAAATAATATCCCACAACAAGGTGTCAGGACTCAGCTAGAGAGCGCTATGCCTGTTACAAGGCAGACAACACAGTTTGAAACCCAAGGTGACCACCACTGCAGCTGACGCTCCTCTGGGACCCTGCCATGGCCACCTCTGGAAATCAGATGCTGTTGCTGCTGAGCCCCTGGGTTTCCCCTGTAATATCTTTTGATGGAGACTGAGGGTCCCTGCTAACTCATCATGAAGACTGAGCCGTATGTCCGACCTGAAATGCAGGGGAAGCTGCAAGCAGGAATCTGGCATTTGGAGCTTCCGTAGGAGAACACCTGAGCTGTGTCTGTCTAAATGGACGCTGTTTTCTGGTGCGGAAGAATGTCTGTATTCTGTCAATCATGTTTTAAATAAACACTGATTGGCCAGGCAGGAAGTATAGGTGGGACAACCAGACAGGAAGTAAAGGTGGGGCAATGAGAACAGGAGATTGCTGGGAAGAAGGAAGCCCATTCCTCCCAAGTCCTGCCCATATCACAGAAGAAACAGGATGTGAGCTGCCCTGCTGAAAAAGGTACTGAGCCATGTGGCTAACATAGATAAGAATAATGGGTTAATATAAGTTATAAGAGCTAATACAAAGCCTGAGCTAATGGGCCATTCAGTTTATAATCTTCTGGAGACCTCTGTGTGATTTTCTTTGGGGCTAAATGGCTGCAGGAACTGGGCAGGACAGAAAAGCCCCCAAAAGCAAGCCCTTCATGTTACAGTTTTCCAAGGAAATCATGGAATTTAAATACTGTGTAGCTAAAAGGAATGATGAATGAGCAACTGCTCATACCTCATTAGATCCAGGGCTCTCTGTGGGACCAGTGGTCCTCCACCTTCCTTGCAGCCTGTCCTGCAAGCCACCACTTATCTTTGGAGGAACCCGCCTACCTGTTGGCACCCCCAATCTTTCACAAATGCCTTAGGGACAACATTCCCTCTGCTGTCATTCTTTTGTTGCCCAGCCAAGTCTGTCTCACACTCAATAGATTGACAAGAGTTGTTCTCCTAAGAAGCTGGCATCTGAATATGTTGGATAGGGTAGCAGGAGCAGTGAAGAAGTCCAGTTTCTTAAACTTCATGACCACAAGGTCAGAGAACCTCTGAGCCCCAGGAACTGTGTTTATGGACATCTGGACATAGCTTCACAGAAAGTACCCCTAGTGTGCACCTACCATCAGTCCTCTGAGAGGATTCAAAAGCCCTGGAAAATAGCTCCCAGGGAGACAACATGCTTCAAGAGGGTCGTGCCTGCCAGGACTTTGAAAAATGCCTCAAAATCCCATGGGAGGTTCTTTCTGAGGAACAGATTTCGGTATTCGTTTCTGTCTTCATACATATCTTAGGGAGATAAAAAAAATGTTATTGCACTTGTGTTTTTAGCAAATGTGACACATGGAGCCAGCAGAAGAAACATAAACCTTCAAAAAAAAATCTGCAGGCAACTTCTGCTACTAGTTGTGTGTCTTCGATGATTAGCTAGCCTCTCCGAACCGGGCCTTCCTGTGGATAAGCATGCCTCCTCCTTCTGAGACAGAGAGGACAATGTGCCAACTGATGTCATTAGTGGCCTTGTAAGGAAAGGAAGAGAGACCCGACCTAAAATAGTCTACTTTGTCTTCTTGCATGTAGTGCGAATGTAGTGTGAATTCTAATTGGTCTTAATAATAAAAATACCTGGAGTCAGATATCAGCAGGTGAAAGCTGGAAAGATCAGAGAAGCAGAGAAGCCAGCCACTAGTTCTTACCTCTATGAAATCCTCAGACCAAATGGGGTGTCCTGTCTCTCCAAGTCCTCGGACTGAATGCGTTCTCTACGAAATCTCAGACTCAATCCTGAGCTCCTGTCTCCTCCTGCCTTATATTTCTCTCTTGGTCCAGCCATATCACTTCCTGTCTCCACCTCCCTACTGTTGGAATTAGAGGTGTGTGACTCCCAAGTACTGGGATAAAAGGTGTGAACCACCACTGCCTGGCTTTGTTTCTCTTTTAGACTGAATCAATCTCTTGTAGCCCAGGATGGCCTTGAGCTCACAGAGATCTCTCTGCCTCTGTCTCCAGAGCGTGTCACCACTGCCTGGCCTCTATGGCTAACTAGTGGATAGCTCTGCACTCTGATCTCCAGGCCAGTTTTATTTTCTAAAGCATAAACAAAATATCCCCATGGCTGTGAGTTGCCAGACTTTAACACGAGAAGAAGGCCCTCATTAGGTGCTAAGATGCTGGCAGCATGCTCTTGGATTTCCTAATCTCTAGTACTTTGAGCCAAATAAATCTCTCAATGTTTTGGTGACAGTGAAATTAAAAAAAAAAAAAGTATAGTTCCAGGGTTCATCAGGTCATGCTGACTTTGAGGCATGAAGGAATATGCTGTACAGTTTTAATGGCACCAGAAGACCCAGTAATATCTACTCCTTCCTTATTTGATGGACTCTGGTGTCCAAGAAAAGAGTACTTACTGTAGCCAAGTCTTCCCCTTGTCTGGCATAGATCTTCCAAGTGCAGAAAGAATCGGCGTTCATCTGGAACCTGCCTGCAGAACCCAAATCTCTTCCTAAAAGAGAGTTCTGGCCGCAAACTAGAAGGAAAGCTGTTTTGCACATACGAAATTGCAAGAACCTTTGACAACTCTTCTTATTTGTTTTTGAAAAATAAAGACAATTTATATTAACTGAAGAGATTAGGGACTGGATTACTTAACTTATTCTTAAATTCTTCATAGTGATCCCAAGCATACTGTAATGGACGTCGATATGAATGGGATGGCATGCCAAAAACTTTTAGAGCTGGCATTTCCTCTTTAAAGCCAAGTGTACATTTCAAGACACCTTTAAAGAGTCATGTTGTGGTTGAGATAATTGGAGAATCTTTACAGTTGGGAGGTCCCTTTGTGCCCTGGTAATTGTTAAGTTGTTGGGCTTCTCAGCTCCTATCTCTGCACCTCTCCTCCACAACCAGATGCTGCTAGAGTGGATTCATAAACCAGCTTCACCATTTGAAGTTTATAGAAATGAGGACTCTCAGGACCCAGTCCAGACCTAGTGGTGGAGAAAATGCAAACCACAGGATCCTCAAGTAACATACACACATGTCGGGGTGCAGGAAAGACCTGCCTGTGGGTCTCTCATCACACACTTGCACTGTGTGAAGAGCTTCGGTCTAACTAAGCTCACCTTCAGCCATTCTAGTCTGTCCTGGTACCACACGCTGAAGCAAAGGTGGTGTGGGAGGTCCTTCTGTCTGTGTGTTGCTTTTATTGGCTAATGAATAAAGAAACTGCTTTGGGCCCATAGCAGAGCTATAGGGGAACAGAGCTAGGTGGGGGAAAACTAAGCTGAATGCTGGGAGAAAGGAGGCAGAAGCGGAGAGATGCCATGGAGCCACGGCCAGAGATAGACATGCTGAAACTTTGCCAGTAAGCCATGACCTCGTGGTCATGTACAGATTGATAAAAATGGGTTAAAGTAATATGTAAGAGTTAGCCAATAAGAAGCTAGAGCTAATGGGCCAAGCAGTGATTTAATTGATACAGTTTCTATGTGGTTATTTTGGGTCTAAGCTAGCCAGGCGGCCGGCAACCAACAAACAGCCTCTCACTACAAAAAGGAGTTTTAAATATTCCTAGAGTCCTCTCCTTTGCAGCAGGGTGTAAAAGCCCCTCTTTCTCACATTCAGTGGGTGGCTGGCCAGCCCACCCATTCCACTGCAGTTACAAATGCCACGTGATATTAATTTGGAGATGCTGTGTCTGGGTAATGTTAAGTTTCTTGGTTTAAGTTCTGTTCTTGGAGACATTACAGGAATTAAGTAGCAGCTCCCTGCTGGGATGAGCAATTTGTCCTGCTTTGTCCATAATCATCCCAGCACTAGCATTTCGGGTGCCATGTAGTGTGAATTTTTTTTTTCTTCTTTGAGACAGTTTTTCTATGTAGCTTGGTAGTCTGTCCTGGAACTAGCTCTTGTAAACAAGTCTGGCCTTGAACTCACAGAGATCTCCCTACCTCTGCCTCCTGAGTCCTGGGATTAAAGGCATGTGCCACTATCACCCAGCTGTAGTGAGAATTCTAATTGGTCTTAATAACCAAAACCCCAAGTCAGATATAGGTGGGTGGGGGAGGGAAAATATCAGGGAAGCAGAGCTGCCAGTCACTAGTTTTTAGCTCTACAAAATCCTCAGACTAAATGGGGTATCCTGTCTCTACAAGTCATCAGACAATGTCTTGAACTCCTGTCTCCTTCCACCTTAATATTCTTCTCTCTATCCAGCTATATCCCTTCCTATCTCTGGGATTAAGGGTGTGAGCCACCACTGCCTGGCTCTTTTCCTCTTTGACACTGGATCAATCTAGTGTATCTTAGGTGGCTTTGAACTCATAGACATCTGTCTGCCTCTGCTTCCCGGGTTCTGGGATTAAAGGTGTGTGCCACCACTGTCTGGCCTCTATGACTAGCTAGTGGCTCACTCCACGCTCTGATCCCCAGGCAAACTATTTGTTATAGCACCAACAAAATGTCACTACAGTGCCACACTCTAGAGACCTCCTCAGTAGCAAGCAAACGGAGATCATCGGGACCCTGTCACCTCTCCATTTTTTCTTTCTTCAATACACTGGCTATTCCTCATGTTTCTAGGGAAACGTCTAGGCCCCCGTGTCATGCCACACAGGATCTCTCAACTGCACTAAGAAGGGCACAGACACTTAGCTTGTCGAGAGATTGCTACAGTTCAAAATAAATTACAGAGTGCATTCGGTATGTAATGGTTTTAAAATCACTGTTTGGAGACAATGCTTTGAAAAGGCAGTCAAACACAGTCTACGCATCTTTGTTTCACAATGTTGGCTGTTAAACGTTCTGCCTACCTGTTGTTTTACTTACCTCTCTATCCTTTCTCAATCCATCATTATCCATAACCTGATCACTTTATTTATTTAATTGTTAAATATTTGTTCTTCCATACTTTGCATTTTTTTTTTATCAAATTAGTTTTAAAGCTCTAAATGTAACCGAGTCACTCTTTGAAGCTACAGCTAGTCATCTCAAGAAGTCATAGTCCTTTTGGGTTAAAATAATTTTTACAAGACATCCCTGATAAAGAAAATGCTACATAAATAAATGAACTCACTGTGGTGATATTTATCTCTGGGAAGAAAATTTGAAGCAGTGTCAATTATGAATATAAATTATGATGAGTTGCCTGACAGAATGTGACCCTGTGCTTATGGTGACAGTGTAGCAGTAGAAATTCTTATGACATAATATTAATTGAATAAAACAAAAGCCAAGATTAAATCAATTCTGGGACCACAACACATAGTTAATTTACAGATTCATTGGTAAAAATAATGAAAGGAAATTTATTTTAAGCATCTTGAAGAGTAGTGCTAAGAACCTTTTCCCAATTAGGGTTCTGTTACTGTTTTTGAAGCAGAAGTAATCTAATATATATATTTATATCAAAGGAATTATTTTAATTTTTAGCTGTTTAAAGCAATATATTTAAATAGTATGTGTATGTGTATTGTGTGTGTCTGTGTGTGGTGTGAATGTGTGTATGTGTTGTATGTGTGTGTGTGGTGCGTGTGCATGCGTGCATGGTGTATGTTGTATGTTTATGTGGAGTGGGGAGCTGTTATGTGCCACTCAAGAAGGCCAGAGGAAGGTTAAGGGGTCCAGCCCTATCACTCTACCTTATCTGGCTAGCTCAGTCAATAGAACATGAGACTCTTAATCTCAGGGTCATAGGTTTGAGCCCCACAATGGGCACCATTTGTAGACAAAATTTCTGTCATGCCTGGTCCCACAGTCTTTGTAGACAGAAGTTTCTGTCCCATCTGATCCTGCAGCTGTTCAGTCCCAAAGAAACACACAGAGGTTCATATTAATTATAAACTGTTGTGCCTATTAGCTCAGGCTTATTATTAACTAGCTCTTACAGCTTAAATTAACATATAATTATTGTCTATGTTTGGCCATGTGGCTTGGTACCTTTTCTCAGTAAGGTATTCTCATCTTTCTTCCTCTGTGTCTGACTGGTGACTGACTCTCTGATTTTCCTCTTTCCAGGATTCTCCTAGTCTGGTTACCCCACTTATACTTCTTGTCCTACGACTGGCCAATCAGCATTTTATTAAACCAATACAAGTAACAAATCTTTATAGTGTACAAGAGCATTGTCCCATAGCATTATCTTCTTGAGACAAGATCTCTTACTGAACCTGAAGCTCACCATTTAGGGTAGGATGGTAAAGTTCCTAGATCTATTATTGCAACCTTTCTTTCTGTGAGAGAAGGTAGAACACGTACCTACAACTGACCTTAGCATCTCCCTTACACCGAGCTTCCTCTTCTGGAAACGAAATAAGAATAACTCTGTAGTGTTCTACTATATTTTTGGATGTAGACATGCATGGTTTATATGTTGTGTTATGACATTCATATACAGTGTATATTTATCTGTGTTTATATATAATATATGTGTCTGACTCCTTCTTGTGATGTGGGGTTGTAAATCTCCATGGATACACACTCACACCTCTCTGTAAAATTGCCTATACCTGGGGATGGGACTTGAGGATCATTTGCTGAGTCCTTTTCTCTTACAAGGAGGATTCTGTGATCCACAACCAGTGTGATCTGTAGGGTCTGCTCTTACTCAGGGCCTTTTTGGAGACTCTCACCCACGCTAACAGCTAACCCCTGAAACCGCAACCTAAGTTGTGTGTTAAGCTTCCAAATGAGAAACATCAGTCTAAGAAAAAATGTGTATCAATAAACAGTTTATGTTAGAAGAAAAAAAAAGAATACAAAATCCACCAACAAACAGACATATGCCAAACACCAGTGTAATAATAATTTCATTTGCCTTATTTTGTTATCTTGAGATGGGGTCTCAGCAGCCCAGAGTGGGCTCTGACTTAGTACACAGCAGCAGACAATGGCCTTGAACCTCTGACTCTCCTGGCTCAGCCTCCTGATTGCTGATGGGTTTGTATCACTGTCCTCAGTTTATGTGGTGCTGGGGGTCGAACCCAGGGCCTCTTGTATGCTAGGTACGTACCTACCAACTGAGCTGCAGTCCTGGACCCAACACTGTCAAAGCATTAAAAAAAATAAGTGCTTTTTCCAAAAGCCGTTCATCTGAAAGAGTAAGGAGGGGCTATGGGAGGGTTTAGAGGGAAGAAAGGGAAGGGAAAATTATGTGACTATATTATATCATAATCTCAAAAATAAAAGTAAAAAATGTTTTTCTATTTATTTTTTCACAAAAGTTCTCAAATTTCTGTAGCTGGGATGCAATGAGAATTTTTCTGTGCCGCCACCAGGAATGTTAACTTGGTGTAGCTCTTCAGAGAGAAATCTGGTAATTGCTCCTCCGACTTGAAGCTCGCTTGTTCAGATCTTTGGCGCAGAATTGACATGTATAAAATCTGTTCTGAGGAAGGACTCTGAGGCTGGGATACCCTATGGTTAGAACATGTGCTTATCATGTACAAGTATGTACAATCTAAGTAGAGGTAAAATTTTATATAAGGACATGTTCATCATAGTATTATTTATAATAATCAAAAGAACGAAAGCATAAAACTGTATGAACAATCACAAACCAAGATCGATGCTTAAATATAGTACACAAAATGTATTATCTTTCAACTACTAAATCTATTATTTGCCAAAGCGTGAGGAGTTATGTTAAATGGCATTAAATAGAAATAACACATTACAGTATTGCTGCCATCATATTAAAACCAGAAGAAAATGGAAGGCTTGTTCTACTTATATCCTGTAATACTCCTGGGGATTTCCTTTCTGCTTTATGGACATCTTTTTCTTGACTCATCCTAAAATTAAAGTGCATAAATTTTTATTTTGAGAAGTTAATATTGATCTTGTTACAAATAGCACACAATGTGGAGAATAATCAAATTTAAAGCAGGCCCAGCACACACAGAAGCTAAATTTATCCTGCTCCAAAAGACATCGCAGTCTGAAGCTCTAGGAGAGTGATTCTCAACCTGTGAGTTGTGACCCCGTTCATAGAGGTCACCTAAGACCATAGGAAAACACAGATATTCACATTCCAATTCATAGTAGTGGAGACATCACAGCGGAATAAATTCATGGCTGGGGTTCACCACAACATGAGGAGCTGTATCAGCCTTAGGAAGGCTGAGAACCACTGCTCTAGGCACTGGCCGGTAGGGCCAGTGAGATAGTTTGTCAGAACTCAGGTGTCATGGAACCCATCCCCTTGGGCCACAGATGGTGCTCCTCTGCCTGCCCATCTCGGCCCTGGGAGGAGACATTGAAATGCTGGATCTTTTAACATTTTAGGAGAAGCTAGAAATCTGTTTTTACCAGTGTTGATAACCATCGATGTGTTAAAGCACCCTGTGCCAGGAAGCAGCCTGGGAGAGCCGGATCCACACCTGCAGTCTGGATTCGGGCCCCGGATGAATCAGCCCCTATCTCCATCCTGTCCTCACAGACCTCAGCCTCACCGAGTGACCACAGCACAGCCTCCATCTCTATGAATAGACTGTGGGCTTTAATCAGACGGCTTATATCCGACACGCCATAAAGATGAAATTGACTTAAAGCATCTTTTCTCACTAATATTCCCCCGGGACACAGCTCAATCAAAAGTTTGCATTTAATTCAGGCGATAATTTGGCTGAGACTTCAGACACAGATATATTTTCTGAGAAGAAACTTGAAATGCATCCGTATTTTTTCCCCAAAAGACACCTTACAAGTTATATCATATAACATATGAGCAAAGACAAAACAAGGTAAGGCTCTGTGTATCGACATGAAAACAGAATCCTGCTCGCATTAGTGTGTATAAAGCCACATTTTAGACACCTACACAAACACAAACATTATTAGCTTTTCAGGGCTAGAAGGATGGCTTACAACACTCATGAGGACCTGAGTTCACATCTCCAACACTCACAGAAAAGCTGGATCTGCCCATTCCTGCTCCTATAGCCCTAGCATGAGGGGCAGAGGAGACAAGAGGTTTTCTGGGACTTGTTGGCCACCAGCCTAGCTCCAGATTCAACAGGAGACCCTGTCCCAAGAGGAAGAAGTGGAGAGTGAACGAACAGGACACCTGAAGTCTTTCCCTTGCCTTCATGCCTGCACTCAGACACATGCACGTACACGTGTGTTTGAATAGCATACACACATAGATCACACACTCACATACAACTGCTAGCCTTTTGAGAAAATCTATTTGTATACCTGCTTTCTCTATTTTTGTTTTGAGTTTTTAGCTAGAAGAGTAGAGTTGGTTCCTTACTTCCAACATGTGACATCCATGACCTACTGGGATGGATGCCTTTCCTTTAAGACAGGAGAGGGTGTCATGGCATTCCATTAGTATTTTAATAAATGAAGCTTGCCTGAAGATCAGAAAAGTGAAACAGCCACACTGGTTAACCTTAAAGACCAGGCAGCAATGATACACCACACATTTAATCCTAGTAGCCAGACTAACTTGCCATAGAAACCAGGCGGTAGTGGTGCACGCCCTTAATCCCAGAACTAGAGAGCATCATAATTATAAAACAGGAGGAGACAACTCTTAGTCACAGTCTCATTCTGAGATTCCTGGAGGCAGGATCCCCATTTCGGGCTGAGGTAGAGGTAGGGATGACTGTTTTGCTTTTCTGACCTTCAGGTTGGACCCCGATTTCTGTCTCTGAGTTTTTTTTAAATTAATTGTGCTTCAAGAGGGTCTTTTTCATATATCTATATGCATATCTATATCTACATAGTGTGTGTGTAGTACATGCATGTAAGTGTGTGGGTGTGTGTATCCATGCATGCATATGTAGAGGCCAGAGGAGAACTTTGGGTATCATCCTCTGCCTTATTTCTTAAAGACAGTGTCTCCTACTTGCTGTTCTGGCTAGGCCAGCTGGCCAGTGAGCCCCCAGATATTATCTGTGTGTCTCTACTTCTCAGTGTTGGGGTTACAGGCGTGCATAGCTATGTGTGAATTTTCACAGGGGTTCTGGGGATTCGGACTCAGGTGCTGAGTAACTGAAAGCAGTCATCCCCTTTGACGTCTCTGATGTGGGCGTGTTCTCCTGTATTTTGTATTACTCTTATTGGTTGAATAAAGAGCTGCCTGGCTTATAAAATAGGTCAGCCCTTAGGTGGGCGGAGTAGACAGAACGGAAGTTCTGGGAAGAGAGAAGGAAGTGAGTCAGTCACCATGAGGCCCCCGCCGCAGGTGGAAGTACCGTAGATCCATCCGGTAAGTCACCCACCACGTGGTGACATACAGACTTTTATAATGGGTTAGTTTATGAGGTGAGGGCTAGCCGGGAGAGGCTGGAGATAATGGGCCAGGCAGAGTTTGAATGAATACCGTTCTCATGTTCTCATTTCGGGCATAAGCAAGCAACCAGCGGCTGAGCGGGCCGGCAGCTGGGGGCTTGGGAGCCAGGCGCTGGGAACCTACAACCCACACCTCTTCCCCATAACTTACAACATGTCTCAATGTCATTGGAAGACCACGTCTAGTCTTTTTCAGCATCTGCTTTTATGTTGTGACTCTCTTCGCTGGTAGAGTACTTTGCAAATGTTTTGTACACAATACTATTTAGGTGTTTTTGCAAATTAATTGTTTGCTAATATCCCAAATTGCTCAGTGGAGGTACAGGCAGTTGTTTTTCTCTCTTTGGCATAGTGCTTTTATTTTGACAAGAATGTGACAAATGGATTAATTGGGCCCATTTATTCTTCAAATGTTGGACTCTTGGGCAATTCACCAATTCCACTTCTAATCAAGAGCTAAACTGCCAAGTGGGTAGTTAAGGGAAGCTGGTCATACATCTGCAAATATCAAATGTCTGTGAATGAGAGGAGGAGTGCTCTCCCTCCCTCCCTTTCTCCCTCCTTTCTGGTCAGATGGTTTCATTTAAGATCCAAAGGGTCAAGGGTGACAGCATGACCTCATCAAATTAGACCCAACTGAGAGAGGTGTTTAGCACAACAGAAAGGAAATAATCTGAAGGGTATTAAATGCAAATGAAATTGCCATCTGCCAACTTCAAAAAACACCTGACCTAGAGAAAGAAACTCCCACTTCAAGCTGCAACCTCGCCACTTTCTCTCCTCGGAACTGAGAAGGTGGCTTGGGAGTTGCTTGCCAGAGTCCATTTGCATTTCAATATCCCCTTCTCAGACTTTCTCTCCAGAAGAATTTGACAGTGAACCCGAGGAGCAAGAAGAGTGAAGTTCAAATATGACGATCATTCCCTCGCCTCGTGGGTGTGGACGGCCAAATTGGCCGCGGGAACCTTTGATATCTAACGGCAGAAGCCAGTCACGCGGGGCAAGTTTGTTTGATTATTAAAGGCAGACTTGGCACATTCTGTAGGACTTAACCATGAGATAGAAGCCCTGAGAGTGGCAGAATTTACAGTTTAGTTTTTATTTGTTTCAGAGATAGATGTTTATATGCCAGGAAATGAACCAGGATTAAAGAAAAAAAATCCATAAAATAAGTAATTACCCTAAAGCGTAACAAAAGCTCAAAATGTGTGGATCCCAGTAGTGTTCACCTAGAGTACTCAAACATCATGCCCAGCGCTCTGTCTTATCCAGACCATGTCGGCAGAACAGAGGACAAGACAGATGGGCAGGCAATTAGTCTTTGTGCCATGCATGGATCTGGTAGGATCATCATGGATCCTGTGTGTTTCTCCTTGCCTTACCTGGATGCAGTCAAAGGGTGACTGGTTGGTAAACTGAGGCTGAACAGAATGGGCTTCTGGTGAAATCCTTGAGTGGATATGCGTCTCTCCTTTGCGGACTCTGGTCCATGAGCTTTTGATCACCGTTAGCTGTGGGCACTGGTTGCACACAGCAGGCATCTGAAGCTGGCTCTGGCTGTGACCGTGTGCTACCTGGCATGGCTTGGTCTCCTACAAAACGATGATTTTGCTCACTTGGATAAAAAGTCAGCATGAACATTTCACTCTTGCTATGTCAGAAAGAAATGCTCCTTCACCCCAACACATCAGATAGATGGTGCTTCTTGGAGTCATTCAAGGCTGTGATTCTGAGTAATGAAAAGCGGTCACCCCCTTTGACATCTCAGTTTCAATGGGAGACCACATCTAGTCTCTTGTCAAACACCTCTTGGTGCCTCTTAGAAAAACTAGGCAGTCCTGGAACACTTTCGTTTCTTCTCAATGTCTGTGAGATTCACATGGTGCATAGCCTCCTTGTGGCATCGGTGACATGCAAATGACTGTGTCACACGTTATCATAAGCAGCAGGAGGGCCCAGGTTCTGTCGTAGGCTCTGGTGCTTGTGGTTTCATAGTGCACAATTTCCTTATGTTTTCTATGATTCAGTTTTATGAGCTATAAATAAGTGGGGATTGGAAAAAAAAAACACCTGAAGGAATTTGGTAAATTAAAGAACTATAGAACCGGGGAAGGCAACTTCGATTTTAAAAATCAATGTTGGGTACTCGGTTCCCTGGAATTATGGTGAAGACATCTTGGTAGAAAGAGGGATCTCCTCACATCAAAACTTGTTTAGTTTTCTGAGACAGGATCTCACAATGTAGCCCTAGCTAACCTGGAACTTACTAGGTAGCCCATAGTGGCCTCGAACTTACTGAGATCCAGCTGCCTCTGCTGGGACTGCATGTATGCACCGCCATGCTAGGCTAGCACAAAGACTTGCAGGAAACTTTTGTTTCCAAAGTATGTGAGTTATGGATGATAGGTCAAACCTATCTTAGAGGTAACGCTACACTTTATGGTTGTGCCTCCATTTTTCAGGACAAAGATCATGAGAGTACAACTCATGAGAAAAAGTGAAATAAAGCACAGATGATTGTCCTAATAATTTTTTATGCATCCATTAGACAGAGTCCTCATTATTATATCCAATAACTCAGTGTTTGGCGTTTGTTCTCTGTTTGGCAAAATCACCTAGGAAAGAGGAAGGGAAGCCACAGCCCCAGAGGATATAAGAGATGGAGGGAGAAAGTTTCTTTTCGTGATCTAGTGTTGTTAAGTTGTGGCTATGAGAATCCTAACTCAGACCAGAATCCATGGAGACAAAGACAACTTGCTGCATGGAGCAGAGGAATGGAAGGGAGGTGATGGAGAGGGGCATGAAGGTTAGGAAGAGTTGTGGACTGTAGCAGAGGGGACTCAGTATCCGGTTCTGCATTACCTGCTTGTAGATAGATATGAAGATGTCTTTGTGGCTTAGTTCCGTCAGCAAAGCAAGTGTGGCCCTGACCAGGCACCTTCGGAAAGCCTTCTGAGGATACAGTAGCAGTTTCCGGGGACTTGTTCATGGGTGATCTAGGGTTGGAGAATCATTCTCCTGTGTGTTGATATGTGACAATCCATATCTTTTTACTTCAATAAGCCATGCTTTCCTCATGTGCAAAATGTGCCAGTCACAGCAACTTCACAGGGTGGTAGAGAGGATTTTATCCCAGAGCCAACGGGGGGAAGAAACCCATTTTTGGCCCCAGACAGGAGAAGTAAAGAATAAGTATACATAAAATAAATACTACAGAATGTAAAAGTTTACTATAGCAAAGACGCATCTGAACTATTAATGGCTAGTCCTGATGGCCCTGGAGCTAATGCACTGTGTTAGAGCATTTTCTTGGTACCACAAATTATTTAAATATACCAATAAATAAGGGGCACTAAACAAAAATATCAATCCTGGCTAAAAAGTAAAGGGCTTGGATAAACAAGGTGGTGTTTGACCTCTGTGGATGGGAGCTGGGAATGCATAGAAATGTATCTCCTCTTGTGTTGCCTTGTATCTAGCGGTAAAACGGTCTGACTTCATCAGCCTAGTGATGCTTGGGAAAGAGAAAGAGGACTCGGGCAGGGGCCCTGTCAGCTTCTTTGGTCTGGGGATGATGACACTTCATCGATCTTGTGTCATTTAGAAGATGGCCAGTCACCTCCCTGCCTTGGCATTGGGTCAGAGAGGAGCGATCCAGAGAGGCATTTGTTAGCAGTGAGGAGGCCGTCAGCACAGGTAGCAGGGGATTTATGAATTGAGCTCCGGAACACTGGGTGTGGGGCCCGCACATCTGGCCACAAGATGCATTCAGTCGCCTTTTGGATGAAGAGGCTTGGTCAGAGGAGGTCATGGCAGGTTCAGCGGGATGGCTGGAGTGGGGGCTGCAGTGAAAGTAAACAAGCCACTTCTCCTAGCTCTGGGTGTCCCTCAACAAGTGATGTGTGTGTGTGTGTGTGTGTTTGTGTGTGTGTGCACGCGCATGTGTGTGAAGCATTCTCTCGCTGCCCACTTTGGAAGCAGAAACATTTAGTGTCAGAGTCTGAAGCACATGTTAATAAAGGCAGAAACATAATTCTACTGAAGCTGGGGATAGCAGGCAGGTGCTCTCACCTGCTCATGTATGGTGAAGGAGACAGGCAGGTCTCCCTGCCTTTGCTGTGTTGTCTTCCCTTAGATGAAACCTAGGGGCAAATGTCTTGGTGAACAAAGAATCTGGTCCAAGTGAAAAAAAAATCTTCGTATACTTTACATATCAGTTACTTTTCTATTGCTGTGATAAAGCACCGTGACCAAAGATAACTTAAGGAAGGCAGACTTTATTTGGGTTTAAGTTTCCAGAAGGAGAGTCCATAATGGCAAGGGAGGCATGGCAGTAGGGAGCTGGAGCAGGAAGCTGAGAGACCATGTCTTCAGCCATACATAGAAAGCAGACAAAGCAATTTGAAAGAGGGTTCAGGTTCCAAACCCTCAAAGCCCACCCTTGAGTGATGAGTGATACAATTTCTCAGCAAGTCTCCATGTCCTGGAAGTTCCATTGTCTCCCAAGCTCTGCTACCTACGGGAGACCAAGTCACTCAAATACATGAGCCTAGGAGGGGCGTTTCTCATCCGAAATCACCATAGGTTCTTCAGAACCTTTTCATCTGAAAAATAAAAAAAGACACACATGAGGTGAAGAATGGTACTAATGCCCTCCTGGCTGGGCCGTTCCAGGCAGATAGAAGTCTTGGTAAGGAGATGGCCAGGTTGCTTCAAATAAGCTTGCAATCTTAGCAGAATATGTTTAGGAGCAGTGAGCAAGCAGGCTGCTTCAAAACTTGCAGGGATTTCTGCACGACAACACTGGTCTCCCCAGTTCTTAACACCGATCTACCCAAATTGAACTAGCCATTGCTGAACTATAAGGTTGGTTGGTTGTTAGGCCTTGAATGGGGACTCTCCATCACTCCCCCTCCACACAGGCTCATGTGTTTGAAAACTTGGTCCTTGGGAGGTTATAGAAATTTTAGAAGATATAGCCTGTTTTGGGAAGGGAGGTGCAACTCTGGGGGTGGGCGTTGGGGGTTACAGACCAGGCTGGCAGAAAGTCCCAACCACTCTGCTTTCTGATCTGCTGCAGTGTGAGCAGAAAGTTCCAAGCTTCTCTTGCCATAGCTAGAGCTGGTTTTTTTTTTTTCCCCATATCTCACCCACCATAATGGACTGTGCCTTCAAACTGTGTACCAGCACAAAATCCCCCCTTATGTTGTAATGAGCATTGAAGTAACTATTACAGTGTTTGGTCAGAGCATTGAAGTAACTGTTACAGTGTTTCTCAGTTTGAACTATAGCATTTGGTCTTTACCTATGAAAAGACTTTATTCCTTCGGAGTAAACGCAGTCATACAAACTTTTAAAACTGCATTTCATATTATCCATTAAGCTTAAATCAGAAATTTATATTTGCCCATAATAACAACACACATAATCTCTCGAGCAGCATAAACATGTCTATGAGACGGATACCCCAAAGGGTCACTTAGTCCTCAATAAGTACAATGCATGAGTTTGTGAAGTAATTGACTTTTGGAGGAAAATAACATTTTTCTCTTTGTACATCCTCTAAATGATGCAAATTCTTTATAATAAATGCGTGCTACTTTTAGAAAAGTAGAAAACTCTCTTAACAAGTGAAGATATCCTCTTGTATTAGTAATCATTTCATTATTGGAACTTGTCATTTTTTTCCCATGTATCTTTCTATAACTCCTAAATTTCCCAGAGTTAACCAAGTATTAGCAAACACACAAGTGGAGATAATGTAATTACAAGATAATTATTGTGGCATATAAATTTAAATGTTCTTTTAAAGAGATGTTTAATTAAATGTCATCAATTAACTAAACACACAAATATGTAAGCTTTCGAAATCTATCTTATTAAGTCCTGAATGATAGATTTTCATCACAGACGTATGAAATTTTTAAGCTCACGTAATTTATGTGTTTTAATTTAAGACATCTGCTTTTAATTTGACTAGTTAAAATACCTCTGTACAATGTTTAGATTTAAAAAAAAAACCTCAACATCTTTTTACTTGACCATCCTTTGCATTTGAGAAATTTTTCTAAAAAAATCACAATATACTGAATAAATAAATCAGTTCATAAAATGCAAATTGACAACTGTGTCGTGTAACACCCCATTGTTCCCAGACTTGGGGCCACATGCTCTGGGGAGGTCATTCTTTGTGTCTATAAAAACTTCTTTCTTCTTTGATGACAGAAGAGGAAAGAGAACTCCAGAGTTCCATCTCCTCCCTTTGTGCCCTTTTGAGTGTTTCCTTTACCCCTCCAGATTCCAGCCCTTCTTTAGCCAACACATGCAAGTATCCAGTGAGGACACAGTGCTATTCCAGGGTCTGTAGGAGTGAAAATGAGCGTAGGTAAAGCCATCTGGGAGCCTGTAATTTAGCAAGAGAGACAGATCTAGCTAATACACCCAATAAAGGCAATACACAGCAAGTTCCTGATAAACCCACAAAGAAAAATGAGTGCGGCTCAGGATAGTAACTCTAAGCATGAGGGAGGAGTCAGGGGCGAAGTTATCAGAGCCAGGCTTGAAGGTTGGATGGCAGGGGAGGCACTTTCCAGACGGAGCAGGAAGGACTAAAGTAAGGAAGATAAGATGGTCAGCAGCCTCTGCAGGGATGATAAGGAGTGGCCTGCTGAGGCTGGGGACTGGGGCGTTTGGGAGAGTCGGAGTGAAAGATGAAGTTTGAAAGATGGTGAAGATATGGGTAATAGGATGGAGCCTGAAGTTTATTTTAGATAATGGAGGAAGATGGACACTGGGAGCTTGAAGCGCAGTTAATGGTTTCTGGGGGAGGGAAGTCTTAGTCCTTGATGGTTCAGTCAATGGTCAGCTGCCTTTGCTTGGTGCATATCCCTCACTTGTGTTCTTGCGAGGAATCCTAACTAAATGCTCTGAGAGATACACACACATGCATACACACCACAGACACACACCACACACATACCACACACCACACACACCACAATACATATATACTACACATGCACATACCACACACATACACCACACCCTGCACAGATGCCACACACACACGCCACACATATATCACATACACATACCACATATCACACACACACAACACACACATGCATACATCACACATACATACATATCACATACACACCACACACATGCACATACCACACACATTCATCCCATATACACATTATATCACATATCACACATATACACCACACATCACACATATACACCACACATACACACCAACATACAAACCACACACCACACATACCACAAATGCACATCACACATACCACACACAGCACACACATGCCACATATCACACACACACGCACACACCACACATGCATATGCACCACACATGCACACACATGCACACATACACATACCACACACATACACACCACAGATGCACAAGCCACACACACACACACAGACATAATACATGGATTAAAGGTAAGAGAGGTACTTGCTCGATGAGAATAGGAGATAAGAGAGGGCAATGTGGGAGTAAACATGATCACAGTACATTACACACATGCATGAAATTGTGAATGAATAATGTTTTTGAATCAAAGTCTCAGATCTGCTATGCTGGCCAGTACTCCAGTCACTTAGAAGAAGATGACACTGAAGACCAGATAGAAGAGCATTGCTGTGAGCCAAGTGAGGGTCACAGACGTGAGCTAAGACAGCAGCCGAGGACGTGCAAGGAAGAGGATGGACATGTCATTTAGAGTACTATTAGATGCAAGGGGAAACCTAAGCTCTCAGTGGTGTAGGAGGGATCTTCTGTATTTCTGTGCTTTCACTGGTTAAATAAAGAGAGACTGCCTGGCCTGTAGGATAGGACACAGCCCTTAGGTGGGCGGAGTAGACAGAATGGAAGGTGGTGAGAGAGAAGGCACTGTGAGACGCCATGATGCTCCAGCCCGAGGTGGATGTAGGTTAGAATCTTCTGGTAAGCCACGACCACGTGGTGATACACAGATTTCTAGAAATGGGTTAGTTTAAGATGTGAGAGTTAGCCAAGAAAAGGCTAGAGATAATGAGCCAGGTAATGATTTAATTAATAAAATTTTCGTGTGGTTATTTTGGGTATAAGCTAGCGGCTGCGACTGGGAGCCAGGTGCTAGAAACCAACGGCCACGCTCCTCTCAGGTGCTGGGAACACAACCAGCACCTCATACTACATCTCAGGAACCAAAAGGGCAGCTTTACCTCTAAATGCATTCGTTGCAAACAAATTGAGGCTACTAAGGAAGATATCCTGAGATTTAGAATAGGTTTTTAAATTACCGCACACATGGGTGGTGAGATGGGCTTGCCCACAGGGTGTGGTGGCAGGAAAGAACTGACTTCTGAAAATTGTTCTCTCATCTCCACACATGTGCACATGCTTGTGCGCACATACATAAATACATACACATATTTAGGAGGCACAGAGGTTCTTGTACACACAGATGAGCAGTAAAGGGAAACCAGGAATGTTAAACACGCAGAGTTTTCTCTTCAGAAGGAAAGATGGATAACCTGTTTCCTCTCAGAAGGGTTGGGAAAGAAGTGATATCATCTGTATGACAGGGACCACACCAGAGCCTTCCACAGAGCCTTAAGATGTCATGTGTAATCAATCTATAGAACCCATCTTTATGGAAGATGTCACATATACTTTAAAATGTCTTGATGTAGTCATGCCTTAAGCTTTATTGTACACATAGGATTGAGTTAATTGTCACCAGGAAACTTTTGACTAAATTGTGCTGTGCTTAAATATGCCCAAAACAAACTACCTGGTGTCAGATTCTTGAAGTTTGAGCCAGTACTGGCTACTGAGTCATATTGAACGAGACTTCCTTACTCTCTCAGATGATTACTCTGCCATCCTTGGTGGGCGCAGATGCATGCGTGTGTGCATACGCCTTTGCGCACACACACATGTGCACACGCCTGCACACATACACGCACACATACATACATGCACACACATGCACACATACATACATACACACAGGCACACACACATACACACATGCACACACATATATGCGTGCACACATACACACACATGTACACACTACTGGCAGCATAAGCTGGACACAGCGACTCATTCCTGTAATCCCAGCACTGGGTAGGGTGAGGCAGGAGGACCGCCAGGTGTGTAAGGTTAATTTGGGCTATAGTGTGAGACTCTGCTTCCAAATAAAAACAAATGACTTCATACCTCTTCCGTTCATTGCTGGAGTCCTAGCAGATGACCTTCAGTTCTCTGGAAATGTAACTTTATTAGACTTAACTATTCTTACTGTCAGAGTCTAGAGTGTGTAAATTCCTGTGAGCTGCTTGACTTTCATAAATTAGAAGTAATTTTTTTCTTGCTGGTAAAGAAAAAAATGATTTCTGCTCAACAGACATGAGAACCCTAAAGGTTGTGGTTACATGACCCCAAAGAGTCATAGATGTTTTTACCTCTAATTTGGCAATGTTACATCATTACTTTTTCATGTTGTCTTTGAGCCTACTTTCTTATTCCCTTTGTTATCTGTTAATGTTTTAAATATTCATTGCATGATTACTATATGATCATGATCATTTATTTTTAATGAAAAGTGCACTTTTAACATCTTGGTTAAGGTACATTTATAAGGCTTACTAATTTTAATATGTGAATACCATGACTGTCTTGAATTATTAGGCAGATACGTGAATTTTAATTGTTCTAAAAAAGAATTTTAATAACCAAGAGACATAAGTATGTTCTGGTTGGGAAAACAAGGTATACTAAATACTTTAGTAAATCTAAAATTCTACATATGGTGCACTTAAAAGTATTTTCCATTAGTACAATTTACCATCTTTCAGGAATATTGAAGTGATGGGCACTGCATCTTTACCCTGGCATTTAACTATTTATTTAAATAATTAGAGGTAAACTTACAAGACAAAATTACCTGTTCTGAAAATATGCATATTCTTCTAAGGCTTTTAATACGTATAGCTAAATTATACTATAATTTACATTCCTATTGACATATGTAAATACTGTCTATGAGTAATTAGCTACCATGAGAATTTTCTTTCTTAATTTATACCAATTTAATAACAGGAAATCGTTTTATGATATCCCATTTGACACAGAGAACAACCTCATTTACTTCAAGGACATTTATTTAATATTCGATAAAATAAAACAAAACAAAATTAATATGTGCACTAATGAAAGAGAACACACAGCTTCCAAGTCCTCAAAATCAGAGCAGTGAGGGATAGGAGGTACACTTGTGTTGTAATAGGTGGAGCGGGCTGTGTCCCGCTGCTGCCCAGCTCCCAGCCGCCGGCCTGCTTTTGGTCCCAGCTAACTTATACCCAAAATGATTACACACAAACTGTATTCATTTAAACTCTGCCTGGTCCATTATCTCTAGCCTTTTTTTGTCTAACTCTCACATCTTGCTTTAACCCATATCTAGAAATCTGTATATCACCATGTGTTGTGGCTTACCGGCATGAGTCTAACCTACGTCCATCTCGGGTAGGATCATCATGGCGTCTGCAAACTTCCCTTCTCCCCAGCCTTCCGTTCTGTCTACTCGCCCACCTAAGGGCTGTCCTATCAAAAAGCCAAGGCAGTCTCTTTATTTAACCAATGAAAGCAATACAAAATACAGAAGAACCCTTCTACACCACACTTGTGCATACACGAGGATCTAGGTTCAAATCCCCAGCACCCATGTAAGTGACCACGTAAGTGACACATATGCATGCAATCCTGTGCAGTGATACAAGGGTTCCAGGGACTTGTTGGCCACCTGCCTACAAGACTTAGATTTGGAAACAGCAGAACCCCTGACATACTCATGAAACAAGGAATCTAACCACCAGCAGGGTAGGCGGGTGTATAGCAGGACAAAATATGGTCTCCAAACACAGGGTGGAAGAGTAGTCTGAAGTGCATAAAGACTATCCAAGCTGTTAAAGAAGTTTTCAAAGCGTAAAACAGGAGTTTAACATGAGCAAGAGAGTGAGATTGAAAACTGACCAAAGGAGAAATTTCTAAATGAAAACCACTCTACTAGAGGATAAACAGTATATTAGATATAGATTCCTCAAGACTCAAAGCCAAGAAATCAGCAGCATGAAGCAGATATTTGATAACAAAGTAATTGTCAAAAGTCAAGTATGAAAAGGCTTTAGAAATTAGAAATGAAATGAGAATCCCAGACTTAAATTGCCCAAGATTAATAGCAAAGCTCATTATATTAAAACATATAAAATGCAGCTTAAACTATTGAAAAATATACTTACTTTTTTAGAAAACAGGAATTGTGAAGTTGGGGGAGACTGTTCCCTTTTAAAGCAAGAACAGAACTAATGAAATGCATACAAAAGAAAACGAATCAAGATAATTAATGAAGCCGGACGGTGGTGGTGCACGCCTTTAATCCCAGCACTCGGGAGGCAGAGGCAGGCGGATCTCTGTGAGTTTGAGACCAGCCTGGTCTACACGAGCTAGTTCCAGGACAGGCTCCAAAGCCACAGAGAAACCCGGTCTTGAAAAACCAAAAAAAAAAGATAATTAATGAAATAAATACCATAAAATATGATATGAATGAAATAGATCCATCACTATCAAGATTGTTCAAGGCAGTAAAGAAAGCATGCATGATATGAAAATATTTTAGAAACAATACCATTTATGATAGATATTTAAAATGACATAAAGGGAATTGGAACAATTTTATGCCAACAAATTTGAAATGATCAGATGACATAATGATTTCTTACAAAAATTAAAATTTTTGAAAATAATATCAGGGCGTCCAGGGAAAATCTGAGAGATTCTCCACACACAGAGAACAATCAGAGGGGCTTAGCAAGATTGTTGGCTAGTTTTTTTCTGGGCTGGGTTTTATTTGCACCTTGTTGTGTTCATACACAACCTTGAATTCTGAATTTCATCTCATCTAAGAAGTGAATGATTGTACTGACAGGTATTCATCTAAAGCATCTATCAACTACAAAGTTTAGACTTACTGAACAACCTTGGGAAAGAGGCTGGGTTATTTACATCCGAAAAGCTCAGATACCTAAAAAGATGAAATAAAAGATGTCAAACATGGAATCTTCCACCTTCCCTTTCGGAAGTAGCTAAGGGCGTCCCCACCCTTTCCCCAAGCTCTTGGTGACCTGCATGACGGATGCTCCTAGTCAGAATCCTGAGGTATGTGTGCTCTTTTTCTTCCGTGTGAACTTGAAATTAATTTTTGCCCAAAGATTAACAACACAAATTTAATTAAATCTTATATTGTAAGTCTGAATTATATTGTTTAAGGAATACTTAATTGTTTTATTTTGTTGTTTTTGGATTAGCTGTTTAAAGACAAAAGACTCCAGGCTCCAATTAGCTGCTGTAAAAAAAAACTAATTTAAATAACCTAATTGACAACTTGCTGGAAGCTACATACAGTCTTAGGTGTTTAAATGATTTAATTCCTTGCAGAAGTGGGTGTGAGCTTTATTCTCTTATAAACCAACCTTAAAACAACCCATTACTAAATACTCATGTCTTATTTGTGATCTCTGCCTTGGCACCTGCAGCTAATAGTCTCCTCTCACAACTGCCTATAACTCCAGCTCCAGGGGATCCAGCACCCTCTTCTCTACTCTCTGGCCACTTGCACACATGTGCACATATGTGTACACAGGCACAAAGGCGCGTGTGCGCGCGCACACACACGTATATCTACCTTGACATTTAATCCTGTATAAGGTATGTGTGAAACCCAGACCCAAATTTTCCTTTAAGGAGTTCATATTTGGGAAAAACAAGGTTCAGAGAAGATGTAAAGGGTATAGGTTCACGACTTCAGAAATGCAAGGACCCTGGAATAGCTTAAAGTGGGCAAGGTGCCAGAGAAGCTGGGGGAGAACTCACTTTATGTTACTGAAAATGGGGGTGAGGACGCTGGTCAAATAATCCCAAGATAACTCCGAAAGATTCCAGTTATTATTCTTAATTGTAAGGGGGAAACTCACGGAACAGGAAGGAGAAGTCCAAACTCAGGTGTAACATGAAAACGAGAGAGAGGAGGGGGGAG
>JAQHUG010000265.1:1637907-1672806 GCA_028555095.1 Dicrostonyx torquatus | reverse complement strand
TGTCCTCCATCCCTAGTCCCCTTCCCTGGCTCCTGTGATGTCATCCATCCCAGGTCCCCTTCCCCTTCCCTGGCTCCTGTGATGTCCTCCATCCCAGGCCCCCTCTACCTTCCCTGGCTGCTCTGATGTCCTCCATCCCAGGCCCAGAGTCACAGAGCTAAGGACAGCGTCTGAAACTGAGCCGAGAGCACTCTTCCCCACCTCACAAAACAGCTTGCGTATTGTTTTCTTAGCCACAGCTCTAACACAGGTAACAAATGCATTAGCCCAACTTTTAGATGATGACAGAATAAAGCCACCATTTTGTTCTCTCCCAGAGCCATGGACAACCTTGGGCCCACAGCTGAAGAGAATGGAGATGCTAGAATCCTTGGTGTGACAATCACAATCTCCTCAATCTAGCACACCCTGGATTAGTGACTAATATTACCCCAAATCAAGCACGTGAGGAAATAAGATACATTAGGGGCTGACAGCATTAAATTATTAACCTCCTACATCCAAGCCATATAATGGTCTATTTTTTCTTAGAACCATGCATTTTGATTGAGGCAATCTGCAAAGAGATCTCTGAAGTAACAAAGCTAGAGTTCCTTCAACCTCATGGGTGATTTCACCCATCCATCTACCCACTCATCCACTCCTCTATGTGTCCATCCATCCATCCATCCATCCATCCATCCATCCATCCATCCATCCCCTCACCTATCCTTATATCCATTCATCCACACAGCCACCCACCCATCCCTCCATCCACCACTCATCCAATGGATATGCTAAACATACACAATGGGCCATGTAGGTCGGTTGCTCTCTTGCTCCCATGACCACCCAGAAAGTTGAATTTGGCTTTTGAATGTCATCTCTTCTTCTGTGCTCTCCTGAAAACATCCTATTTTCTGTACCCATGAGCCACCAAGCCTCTGCATTCCACAATTCCCAGTATTTCTCCTTTTTATGTTTTATAACTCATTGAGGCCACTTCTCCTCCTGGTTATTGGAATAGCTCAACTAGGCCTGCCATCCACTGAGAGAAGAAATGAGAAGCAATTCACAGCAAAACATGTACCTGGCATGTGCCGTGGATCCAGTCAGCCCTACGATAGCCTTCAAGTCTGGTTAGTGAGGTATGCCTCCCTGGGGAGGGTTGAGAAGGTTGGTTTCTCTAAAGGCTCTGCCAGGCCAAACTTCCTGGAGAGAAATTCACTATCCATAAAACACATTTTGAGCAACACCAAAGTGCACAGTGACCCTCAGCTTTCTTCTTCTGAGCAAATTGTTTAAAGACCAAGATGTGTTGGGGAGATACTGGGCACTGGAGAATCAGCAGGTGCTATTTATAGAGTCACTGTGCTCTGCAGAGTTCCCTTTGCCCAGGGAAGGCTATTAATCTTCTCTAGCAAGAGAAAAAAAAGAAGTAATAAACTCAATAATGATTTAGAGCGCGGGGAGGCGGGAGAGAAATCATTGAGGCTAATACTAAGGTGGATCTAAGCCAAGAGATTAGCTTCTTTCCCTGGAAACACACACACACACACACACACACACACACACACACACACACACACACACAGATACATGCTTTCACACACTTGGGAGACCTTATGGCCCCCATCCTCTCTGCTCATTGCTTTTATCTATATTCTTAAAGCAGCCAAGTGGCTTTTCTTTTATGGTGACTGACAGACACACTCTTCAGATGCTCTTAGATATGCCACACTTAAAAAAGCTAAGACTTAGGGGCTTGACTGAGCCTTACAATGCTGTTGGTCATTGACACCTAAAAAACTAATTAACTACTAGCTGATTTTTTTTATCAATAAACAAATGTCAAGGCATATTTTAGAACATCTGTGTTTCAGCGTGGTTTATGTGCACCCTGGTGGGAAAAGCTTAGAAAACCTGATGGAAAAGGTTTGTTTTCATATACTTGACTCGCCAAGTACAACAGCATTAAAACAATTGTTTATTCAAAGCTCTTTTGCAAGAAGACGCTCACCCTTTTCCTTGAAGTTCTCATGGATCACGAGCATGAATTAGGAAAGCTGTAGCATCAATTTGCATGAAAGTTAACTTAGTTTTTGGAAAAAGGTGAATTTGAAGGAATAGCTTTCCAATAAAGTGACTGTCCTCCATGGAGGCTTTACAAAGTTCCCTGTGTTGCTCGTGAGAGGGAAGAGTTTTCATGGCATGCATGTGAAGTATTCTTTCTTCCTTCATGCCAACCGGAGACAATGGAAAGAAAGAGAGACCTGGGCATCCGGACAGAAAACAGGCCTTGCCACGCAGTTGAGATGAAGTCTGGATGCTTGCACAATTCAGTGTTAAGGCTGGAGTGTGGAGAGGCAGTGTGTGATAACTTACAAGTGGCTGCCTTTCGGATCTCAAGAGCTAGAATTGACCAGTCTGAGACTTCCCTGTTTGACAGCTCAAGTGACCGGGGCTTGGGGAATAACACTGAGAAAGGAGCAAAGCCTACCTCTGTAGACTACGGCTTGGTGCTTGGCAATTGGACAAGTGCCTAATATGCTAGGCAACAAACCCTAAATATACTTTTTGCATTAACAACTAAGAAACTGTTATGGAAATGTAAGGGGAGAAAAGGATTGGGATGGCTATTCTTGGTTGCAACTTGGCTGTAACTGGAATGAACTATAATCCAGAAATGGAGAAAGGCTTGTGATTTGGATCTTGAGGCGAGGAGACAACATGCCTTTGATCCAGATTGGAGTTGGAAGACACAGACCTTTAATGCAGACCTGGAGGCAGGAAGACACATCTTTAATCTGGGCCACACCTTCTACTGGAAGCCTATATGAGGACGATGGAAGAAGGAAGGGTTTGTTCTTGCCCTGCTTGCCCATCCATGTCTTCTTCAGAATCCCAGCAGACCAACTGAGACACCCAGCCCCATAGCACCGAGCAGCTACTAGACTCTTGGACTTTCCATTAACAAATTACCATTGTTGGACAGCAGTCTGTAAGTCATTCCAATGAATTTATATGGAGAGAGAGAGACAGAGACAGAGACAGAGAGACAGAGACAGAGAGAGAGACACACACAGAGAGACACACAGAGAGAGGGAGAGAGAGACAGAGACACAGAGAGAGTTGTGTGACTCTAGAGAACCCCAACTAATACAAACACAAGGATAATAGGATAATAACTGGGAATGGATTGATAATGACACATTCAAGAGGCTCTTAGGACTGAAAACACTGTTGTAGGAGGCTGCTTGTTGGTTCCCAGCTGTTCGGCCCCGAAATAATCGCACAGAAACTATATTAATTAAATCACGGCCTGGCCAATTACTTGAGCATATTGCTAGCTAGCTCTTACATCTAGAATTAATCCATATTCATTATCTTATATTTTACCATGAGGTATGTGGCCTACCGGCAAGGTTTTAGCACATCTATCTTTTGTGACAGCTCCACAGCTTCTCACTAATTCCTCCTTCTTTCTCCCAGCATTCAGTTTAGTTTTCCCCGCCTACCTCTATTCCCTGCACAGGCCCAAGACAGTTTCTTTATTAACCAATGGTATTCACAGCATACAGAGGGGAATCCCACATCAAAACACCAGGTCTTTTATTTGACTGTCATCTCAGAAAGAATTGTGAGGACCTGAGTTCAGGTCCCCAGAGTTCATGTTATAAACATGATGTGCTGGTCCATGCTTGTAACCCCAGCACCAGAGGTGGGGAGCAGAGATTCCTAAAAATCATATGTTAGTCAAGCTAGCTGAATAGATAAGCTTCAGGATTAATGAGAATCAAAGAATAAAATGAATATCAAAAGAATAAAACATGGAGAGTAATAGAAGATGCCTGACATTGACTTCTGTTCTCAACACACATGGGGCCCTTGTACTTCCACACACACGCCCAGACCCCTACACCAGCATTCCACCATAACCATAGAATGGCGACAGTATACCGCAGGGCTTTATAAAATGAAACTTCTCTTAGGAGACGTAAGATTGTCAATTGCATGGTCTGAACTGTTATATAAGAAACATCTCACAGCTTGTATTCTGTTAATAATTTATCATTGTCTCAATTACTACTTATCATGGAAAAATTGGAAAGTGGATGTGATAACCACTAGTCTGTAAGCAGGACATCTGTAGTGTAGCTGGCACGTGACTCCCTGTAAATGTAATGGGAACTAATCTATGCTTTCCGGTTTCTTCTTGAGCCACCATTATGCCATAGAAACTGTAACAGGGAGCTCAAAGTCTCTAAATGTAATTCTGGTGTCACTGGTCATTGATTGGAAGGCAGTGAGCACAGGGCAGTGGGCTTGTGAGTGGGCTGTAGAAAGGAATAACAGTCTTGCTCCAGGGCATGTCTCCAGATCACATCTCCACTCCTTTGAAGGGCTTCTCAATTCAATCCTCACATTAAAGGAAGAAGGGAGGTGGCTCAGTGAGTCAAGCTCTTACTGTGCAGAAGTGAAGATCTGAGTTCAGGTGCCCAGCACCGACGTAAAGTCAGATGGGGAAGTGTACATCTGTAACTCCTACAGGCAGACACAGCCCAGCATTCATGCAAAGTCTGATGGGAAGTGTATGTCTATAACTCCTACTGGCAGGCACAGCAGTGAACTGCAAAAGACCTCATCTCAGAAAAAATGGAAGGATAGGACTGGCCCCTCCTCTGACCTCCATCTGACCTCTACACATGCACCAAGGCACATGAAAATCCATGCGCATATATGAACAGGCATCATGCCACACCCTCACAAAAAAAAGCCAGGCCAGCAGAAACTCCATATTGTAAATGGAGGAAAGAAATAAACCAAAATAAATTTGTTTTATTGACAGACTGGTAGTGAATTTTCATAATAAAAGCCTCCACATTATCATAAAGGAGAAAGACTATACCAAACCTTGAGCATTTCCACTTAAATGAAAGAAAATCATGCCCAAAATGTTTCCACTCCCTGCTTCTGCTCAGACTTCTATCCTGCAGGCACTTTGCCTTACAACCAACCCAGTTCTTCTCAGTGTCAACACTTGAGAAAGAATTCACATAAGGAAAAACTAATTTTGCTCCTACACGAGAAGGTATAGGATATTTTCCTAAGAAGAGTTCCGTTTCAGGGACGTATCATATGAACCAATTCTATACATGATATGGTAATGCTCCATCCATGTCTGGCCAACATAACATCCGTTGGTCCCCAAAGGCTCTTCAGTGTAATGACCAATGACTCTTGTTGACAGAAGTTTCTGTACTGCCCAGTCCTGCAGCCATTTTCTCCCAAAGAAACAGGGAGTCTTATATCAATTATAAACTGTCTGGCCTATTAGCTCAGGCTTATTTTTAACTAGCTCTTACAACTTGAATTAATGCATAATTCTTGTCTACGTTAGCTACATGGCTTGGCATCTTTTATTAGTGAGACATTCTTATCTTCCTCTGTGTCTGGCTGGTGACTACAGACTCAGTCTATCCTCTTCCCAGAATTCCCCTAGTCTACTTTCCCCACCTAGACTTCCAGTCTGGCTGCTGGGCAATCAGCATTTTATTAAACCAATTCAAGTGACAAATCTTTTTTTTTTTTTGGTTTTTCAAGACAGGGTTTCCCTGTGGCTTTGGAGCCTGTCCTCTTGTAGACCAGGCTGGTCTCGAACTCACAGAGATCTGCCTGCCTCTGCCTCCCGAGTGCTGGGATTAAAGGCGTGTGCCACCACCGCCCGGCCTCAAGTGACAAATCTTTACAGAGTACAAGAGCATTATCCCACAGCAGACTCTGGCTTTCATTTTCTTCCTTTTGGGGAATACTCTTAAGAACAAACAAGCGTGTTTCCAACAAGCATTTCCAGCATTGTGAATCCTTCCTGTAATACGAGGCGAGGTATTCCTTAACTTTCATTAAAGGCTATTAGTAACAAGCCAAGCCTACACACCCTGTGGTTCCTATTGCATTCGTTGCCTTGGCCTGATCTTGGGTTGCAACAAGATACTTTTGTCCCTGCTCAGTTCTCTATGGGCTTTTTCATAGGGAAAGGAAAGCAGAGCTGAAACCGTGTTCACACTCTGTCTTTATAGATTTCATAAAACTTAGAGTATCATCGTTATAGAGAAAACCCAAGCAACGAGTCAGAATTCATATGGGAAACCCCAAGGAGCCATTTTCAAGATGGCGGGTCAGTTGCTTCCTGAACTGCAGAATCGGGTAGAGATGGTGAGCCCCTGTCTCCCAGGTTGTGTTAATGACTTCATTTCTCCTTGAGTTGTTCTCAGCAAGGTTTTGTGATCTTACCCAGGAGTTCATGCTCTGCATTAAAAATTTCATATTTCCTTTTCAGAGCTATAGGAATGAAATCATTCTGATGATCTGTGCTGCTGGCAGTTAGATCTGTAGTTAGAGGAAGGTCAGCAGACTGACCAAGACTATGTTACTTTTAAAAACACAGTAAGGGCCACACTAGAAGAAAAACAGCCCAAGGAAGGAGGACAGGCTAAGAATTCAGGTTTCTTATTTTAAAAAGAAATAGCTGAAACCAATGACATTTGATTCTCTCTTTGTTTAATCTTGTAGATTTTTGCCTTTTTCACAAACACAGATCAGTGCTTGTTTTAGGGGAAGATAAGCAAACTTACACACGGCTGTTTTACGTTGTGCTTAAGAGCTGTGCCACAGACAGAATTGTTTTTATAGGATCGGTGAATAGTGTTTCCGAAGTCCCTGTGTGGAATCAAGATGTCCCACTTTTCTTGAAATGCAGGAAGGTTTCTGCTACGGATGACTTTTGAATGCTGGCCGTTGGCTTGCCAGTGATAGCTCAAAGTCTCAGTGCATATGCTTCACTAGTTGGTCACCAGTTATATGAAGGTTGAAATTACCTCAAGGAAGTGAATCCTCCTTATGCCATGGCCGCTGAGAAGGTTAGAAAGTCCATGTAGCCCAGATATGGCATGGTGGTCCGTTCCTCTTGCTGTCCTTGCTCGAACCAGCCAGGGCATGTAGCCTGGCAACACCAGAACACTTTTCTCTTGTTCCACACTTGCTGGCCTATTTGGAAGCCTGATTATTTGGTAATTTGAATAGATGAAAATCGTTAATTTAGAGTTTGATCACATCCCTTAACCCAAGGAATGTCCTGACTGCGAAGTGCCCAACATAGGCTATAATTGAGTATGGAAGGCCATCTTCCACAAATCTGGAAGTGACTTAGAATGCCATTTCATACCCAAACCTGTAAGCTCTCTAACCCCATCCTCCAGAGAAAAGGTGTTTCACCAAGCTTTCTCAGTAAAGGCGGCTGCGGCAGAATGCTGAGAGGATTCAGCTGGGCATATCAAAACCCGCACAGCATCCCAGTAGGGATTGCTTAAGCTTTTAATTTGGTGATAAGATTGACTTTTGTGTGACACTAACACTGAATTTGTGACAGCATCATAGGTCCCAGGAACAGACCCAAGTCAGCTGAAAATGAAGAGCAGTTATTTTCTCGAGCTCTCTCATGGGCCCATTCCAAATTTCACCACCTGCCAAATTAAATAATCACCAAGACCCAGTGCTGTCAGGTCCTGAAGGAGAATAATTCTCCATCTTAACTAGGGCCGTAGGCCGTGGATTCATTGGTACCCACATGTTAGCCATTGCCCTAGTAGAAAAGGTTCTCCTGATTTCTCTTCCTCAGGAAGTTGCCTCCGAGGCCAAGGAATGTAGTGTGATTGGTTTCTAATTGGTCTTAATAATAAAAACCCGGAGTCAGATATTAGGGGTGAAACTGAAAGATCAGAGAGGCAGATGAGTCAGCCGCTAGTTCTTACCTCTACTGAGTCCTTAAACCCAATGGGTGATCCTGTCTCTCTTCCTGCCTTATATTCCTCTCTCCTCACAGCCAAATCTCTTCCTGTCTCCACCTCCCTAGAGTTGGGATTAAAGGTGTGAGCCACCACCATCTGGCTCTGTTTCTCTTTTAGACTGGATCAGTCTAGTGTATCCCAGGGTGATATTGAACTCAGAGAGATCCATCTGCCTCTGCCTTCCTTAGTGCTGGGATTAAAGATGTGAGCCGCCAGTGTCTGACCTCTATGGCTAACTAGTGTGGCTAATTCTGCACTCTGATCTTCAGGCCAGCTTTATTTGTTAAAGCACAAACAGAATATCACCACATTCCTTGCTGAAGGGATATAGACACCTGTTTTATTCCCGGGCAACTTCTAAAGGATTCTGAGCCTTCCTCTGTACACATTTATCTCCAGCTAGCAAAGTCTTCCGTGCCCCATCCACTAGTAGAGATTACCATGGCCACAAATACACGCAGTATTCTACTTGAACTCTGCTTGCTACTTCCTTAAATTACTGACAGAGTCTTGCTAGTCAGACTAGTCTTGAACTTTGAGAATCCTCCTGCCTCTGCACCACAGTGCTGTAATTATAGACAGGTGTGTACTGCCATGCCAAGCATACGTTGGCTTCTTCACATTGTTTTACGGAATACTGAATCTTTCATAGGCTCCACTTAAAGATCTTTGTTTAGCTTTCCAGTGATGTAATGTGATTTTTTTTGTCAATTTCACACACGTATACAAAGTATACTCACACAGACAGACATATACCGTGTTGTGTCAATTTCACACATGTATACAAAGTATACTACACAGACAGACATATACCGTGTTGTGTCAATTTCACACACGTATGCAAACTATTCCACACAAACACACATATAATGTGTTGTGCTCACCCACCCCTCATTATGCCCTCTTACCCCCCCACCTCTGTTGACCCCTCTTCTTCTCAGTTAAGCCCCCTTCCCCCATTTCCATGTCTTTTTTGACTCTGAGTTTGCTTAGGGTTGCTTGCATGAGCATGATCCTCAACCTCAAAATTCTTTCAGTAGCAGGAGCCCTGCAAATCCCATCTGTGAGAAGAGGGCCAGGTAAGGATTTTCCTTCTGGTCAGGACAGTTTTTCCCAAAATGGAAATTCCCTTCAAAATACATTAATTAGAAAAATTCAAACGACCTCATAATTACTTCATACAGTATACAGGCAGAAGTAGAAATCCTCAATGCCTTTATAGATCAGGACTGAATTTCTTAGGGCAAACACAAAGAGAAAAAGGCCTGCTTAATTGTCTCCTACTGACAGATCAGTACCGTACTCTGAGTGATTTCTTTGTGAGTGTTACCCAGGGCTAGTGAAATATGTCTTTAAAACGATACGTGCCACAGAAAACATAAACAGGTCACCCTCACAGTGAGCCAAAGAAGCCTAATTCTAGAGGATTCTTTTCAAATGGCCTCGTTTCAAATACTCATTTATTGAATAGTTTCTCAAATCAAAGCCCTGTAATTGTTTATGACCGAGAACTTACCTTTCTTTCCAGTAAGACTGAACTTACTTTGAGTTTTGACATAGCATCCCTCAATCCCAAAGAACTTTAAAGAGTTCCTGGGGACAGGAACCATCTGAGGGCTGGAAAGGTATCAATGTATTTGCACAGATATATTGGATTCCTAAGAATACACAGTAATAAAGCTCACTGCTTATTTGGTGTCAAGTTTGTGCCGTGGGATCTTATTGTTCGGCCACCACCCTCCTAGAAGAAGCGACACAGGTAGAGAGATCTCCCATTTGACTCTGTTCCTAATTGGGTGTTCAGGGATGCTAACGTGTCTCTTAATGAAGGAAATCTTGGCTACTGAAATCTACGTCCCATCGTCTGGAGCAAGTATCGAGAACGTGGTGTAAGATGGGAAGAGGCTTGGCGTGGGCTTCTTACAGAACTTCCCCGAAGAAGTCCTGGAAAACACCCTGAAGTGTGACCATCACATCTGCATCAAGTTATGAAAAAAAAAAAAAAAGGAAGGCTTGTTAGCCCGCTGTTTGGGAAGCAGAACACTTTTATCAGTTCCTATAATTGCTAACCCCTTATTCACTGCTCAGCACTGGAGAGTTCTTTACCTCCTAAGACCTCACTAATTGCTGACAGATTTGATTTCTCCCTGACAGCAGGAGTCCTGTTTCTGGCCTTTACATCAAGTAATTGCTTTATTTTTCTCCCTCTGCTCTAAAAAACGGAATTCCCTTCTCCCCTGCTTGAACCCCCTTAATGGCTTCTTTCTCTGTTATTAAATCCTTGCCATTTAAATCACATTTAGCGATGTTTTGAATAACTGATTCCAATTACTAAGGCTCTTACCAAGAAGCAGCTGAAAACGCAAGTCATTACTTGCCCGTAGACAAGCAGTTACACCTTGCAGCCGGGTCTCTGGCGAACCGTATTGTGTTTCTCCTCACTATGGGGCAATTTATACTCATAGGAGGCTGATGCTCAGCAAATATATAGCCGCTGGAGCTCTCCCGCAACATCATTTGTGCATAATGGATATTAGATTTTATATTTATTTTATAAATAGTCCGATTCCTTAAAGAAACCATTCCCTCCTTCCCATGGCTGGATGGGCCAGTTGGGATAACAGCAGAGAGGAACAGCTGACCACCCCGTGACCCGCATCAGGGTTGCTTCCTAGAGATCCTAATGAAACCCACAAACAGGTGACAGAGAAACCCTGCCTGCTGAGGACAATGTGTCTGCTACATTTCACGTTGACACACTTCAGTTTGGCTTTATTCGCCAATAAATAAATAAATAAATAAATAAATGTACTGAGAATTCTCACCATCCTGTGGCAAAGCGATTCATCTGGTAATTTCCACAATTTAACTGCCCCTGTGACCTGTGTTCTCTTTGAAGACTTTGCTAGAAGATCCTAGTTTTCAGCCATATTGGATGTAAGGGGACAAAGTTGTGAAATCTGTGGGTTAAGGGAGACAATCAGACACCCTGGCCTGAGTTAGGTGTTTTTTCTTACCATGTGCTGAGGAGACGTGGTTGTGCTGGGTAACCCTGATGCAGGAAAACCTCTGCTACAACTGGCTACCTTAGCAGGTATGGCACCACCGATGTACCTTTGACTTTCTTATCTTCAATATCAAATAACTAATGAATTGTATAAACACGTGTGTCACCTTTGGCTTAAATGGCTCTTCAGGAAACTGACCTGGCCCCAGCCGTCTCGCCTATCAGAAGATCTGACTTACTGAACTGGCAAACGCGAGGGCCAGGCTCCTGCTTCCAATTTTATTAGCCGGTTGTCCACCTCAGCCAGATCTGGGGCTAAAGAAGGTTATCGCTAATTTCAAACTTGAGAGTTCTTAGCAAAATTGAAAGGTCTCTCGATTTCATAATTACATCTACATGTGAAAATAGTTTTGCGAGGGAGGTTAAATTCAAGAGGCTTAATAAATACCACCCCTGTGAAAATAAGGGACTTGTGCCGTGATTCATTTGCTCGGCTGTTCATGGCACTAGACCATTCTCTACTTTTGTGGGGGCCTAGGAAAGATTAAAGCACATTTTATACGCAATACAGCAACGGCTTTCTTCTTAAGCTCTGAACATTTGGGTTTTCATCTTTTTGTTAAAGTAAGGAACTTAAGGGGGAAAAAAAAACTTTGAAACCCATTTTTTCTATTATTTGACCCTCTTCAAAACACTGACCCCAGAACACAAGTAGTTAAGAGAATTTAAAGAGGTGTCACCAGAACCGAGAGCTTCAAAGGCTGCTGCCCACCATATGCCCACAGAGATCCATGGGAGACTTGGGAGCACAGAGACAGGCAACTGGCTGGGGCACCAGGGATTTTGTATTTCCTATTCTTAAACATTGCCTCTTATATTATTTATGTGTGATATTTGTGAAAATGCTACCTCGGATGTCCCAGAATCCCCAGTCTTCCATTTGTATGTGGAGAGTGCTGGGTTGGGACACTGCCCATCCCAGCATCTGTATTATTCATGGGCTTCTAACCTAAAGGCCATTACTTCATTCCCTCGGAACCAGGGTGCTGCTTATTCATCCCCAGAGACAAAAAAAAAAAATCTTGTTATAAGTCTGGGGCTGAGTGCTTAACAGACAGGAATAGCCCAGCCTTCCAGAGCATCTATTATAAATAAGTAGCCTTCTGATTCTGCTCAGTCCTTCACCTGGCTGTCTCTTTGTTGGGAGATCCACCTACAGAGAGATGCTCAGTACCCAGTCTTCTCCTGTGAAGGTCCCCACGGGAGTCCTCTGGGGCATAAAAATGTGGAGGAGTCAATAGGGCAATGTAGCTTTGGGGCTTTTAAAACCAAACCCATCTCATCAGACAGATAGGGGATCAGCCAGAGGCTTAGAGCCACTTCAGTGGTGGGGAAAACAAAGTAAACAAGCCAGGCCGTGGCAGTGACGGGAGTGTGACAGAAAAAACAAAACAAAACAAAACAAGTCACTATAGTTGCTGGGGACTCAGACTCTGGAGCCAGGATGCTTGGACTGGAATTGTCCAGTTTAGCAACTGTGTATCCATGGGCAGCTCCCTCTGCCTGTCTGCCGCTGTATTCTACCCCATGAAGCTTACTGTAATCATCCCCATTTCACCAAAAGAACCTTCACATGGGTTAAACCTGGAGACAACACAGAACAGTTCAAACGTGCCAGGAAGGCTCCAGAAGTCCGGGTTTCAGTCGTCAACCTCAGCACTGAATCGGCCTAGAGCACCCCTCCAGGTGGTTTTCCTTCTCGGTGCTGGAGGTCCCAGGGACTTACTCCGGTGCCCGTCCCTCCCCTTTTTGTTTTCCTCTTCAGACTCAGGCTTCAAAACCATGCAACATAAGGGAGAAAATGATGTCACCTACAGCTGCTCTAACTAGGGATCTAAAAATCGTGAGCGAAGCATCGACTATCACCTTGTAAATGCTAAGAGGTTTATTTTGAGAGAGGGATAGCACAGACTCTCTCGTGGCCCAGAAGTCGTGCTGTTCTGGGCTATTCCTGTCTCTGTGTGGGTCAACCTGACTGCAGGACACACACACCATGTCGAAAAGGACAATCAACCATGGCACGATTTTATTGAAACCGCATGATTTTAATTTTGTGTTTAGTTCTTAAGTTGCTCTGCAAGTGGCTTCATTGTTTTCATAAATGCTATCATGTATTTGCTGGTATGTATCCCCTGTGATCCTTCTCTTATTCCCTGTCCCCTCTTTCCCCAGTTCTCTTTTTCCCCCTAATTAGCCTTCTTTTAGCTATGAAGATCTAGATCCCTCAAATGAGTAGAAACTTGAGATATTTGTCTTTCTGAGTCTGGCTTTACTCCACTTCACAAGATGACCAACCCCTTTACACTGTTTTTCCCCAAACAACATAATCTCATTCTTCTTTATGAGTGACTGAAGCTCCATTATTTCATACATTATATTTTCTTTTATCTGTTCATTGGTAATGGTAACTGGACTGCTTCCTTAACCTGGGTTCTGTGAATGTTGGTGCAGTAACATGCATCTGTGAGTATATGTGTTAGGCTTAGGTTTCTTTGGGTGTCTACCCAGTGGCTGTGTAGCTGGGTCCTTTGGTAGTTCTATCACTAGCTTTATCAGGAATAAACCTCCATAATAGTATATAGGATTTCTCTTTCCCCATATTTCCTTCAGCATTGGTTGTCATTTGTTTATTATTATTATTATTATTATTATTATTATTATTATTATTATTATTATTATTATTATTATTTATTATAGACATTCTGGCATGAGTGGGAAATCTCAATATAGTTTTGATTTGCATTTCATTGATGACCTAAGGGTGTCGAACATTTTTCATATATTTATTGACCAATCTGTATTTTTTTGAGAATCATCCTTTTAATTCACGTGTTCATTTATTGATTTTATGGCTTGTTTTTTTTTGTTTGCTTGCCTGTCTGTTTGTCTTTTATTTTTGTGTTCTTTGTACGTTCTGGATATTGACCACGTGTAAGATTAATATAGATGAGAAAGGTTTGTATAGTTCTGCTGGCTCTCTCTTCACTCTATTGTTTAATTTGCTGTGCACATCTTTTAATGCTGTGCAATCTTACCTGCCCGTCCTTTCAGGATGTCCACGCCTGTGCTCATGCATTGAAGTGTTTCCACATGTTTCCCTCTGGCTGTTTCAAAGCTTCAGGTCTTACACTAAAGTCTTAGATCCATTTTGAATTGATTTTTCTAAAGCAGATGTTCTCAACCTGTGGGTCATTGTCCCCTTGCGGGGCTCACATATTGGAAGTCCTGAATATCAGATATTTACATTGCAATTCACAGCAGTAGCAAGATTACAGTTATGAAGTAGCAATGAAATGATTTTATGGTTGGGGGTCACGACAACATGAGGAACTGCATCAAATTGCCTCAGCATTAGGAGGGTTTGAGAACCACTGTTCTCCAGGGTGAGAGATGGGGATCTAGTTTCATTATTCTACATATGGAGTTCCAGTTTTCCCAGCCCCATTTGCTCAAGAGGCTGTCTCAGGTAGCTGGCTGTGTATCAAGACTGGCTGCCGTGGCTCTCTCTATAGTATGATTTGAAATTAAGTATTATGATTCCTCTATTTCTGCTTGAGAATGTTTTTGATGTTTGGGTTTTGAACTGTGTTTTTGTTTTATTATTATTAGTATGAAGAATGCCACTGGGCTTTTATTACTGTGCATTGGATCTGCAACTAGAGACCTTCTAGGACAATTTGAAAAGTATATGAAGTATGGGTAACTTCCTGGGCCTGCATTGGGTCCTATCTTTTTAATAGTTGTAAAAATCCAATTTGGAGTTCAGATCTTCCTCGGTGGGGCCCATGGTGAGGTAGAGGGTGACTTGAAAATGCTCTCACTAGTTTTTCATCCTGGCAAGTCTATGATGTTTTAGCTTTGTATATGGCGATGTTTCTTTTTTGTTCTTAAATATATTCAGAGTTGTATCAACAAGGCAGGGGAATTCACACCTCCTAGGACACACAGTAGTGTTCGTGTGAGCAGTGTGTTAGTTTCTTAGTTTCAGAAAGATGTGGACCTCGGAAGAGTGACTGTGATGGAGCTGGTGGCACCCTGTCCTTCCTTAAGAAAGTGAACCATTCTTGAAGGCCTCAAAAAGGAGTCCTGGACTACAGACCTGGATCCCAAGTGATGAGCAGAGTGATTGGGGCAAGTCTTTTCAACTGCCCCAGAGTCTTCTTCCCTGTAGATGGTGGAAGGAAATGATTTCTCCCGTTCCTTCCATTTTCAACAGGTAATGGGTTTTGCTGTTGGGCTACAGACAGGTTCTCAATATTAATCCAGGCTATCTTCAGACTCACTGAATTTTCCAGGCCGGGCTCAAATTCACGATCCTTCTTCCTCATAGTGATTTGCACGTACACACAACTATACTTTGTTAACACCTAATGTTTTGAACTAAAACAGTCTTCATTTTTAGGGCATATCTACCCATAATGGTTTATTCAAAAATAGCCCTACTAAGACCTTATTGCTTCTCTAGAGCAGGCCTTGGTTAAAGGTTTACACATAGCATGCAAGAGAGATTCCAGGGTAAAAAAAAAATGCTTCAGAGGTACAAAGTTTCCCCTACGCACTTGCAGTAGTAATTTAGGAGGAGGGAGCTGATAGACTTTGCATCTCTGTTTCTGGAATTCTCGAAAGCAGCCTTCATTTTAAAGGGAGCCTTGGGACACAGAGGAGACGAATGCTTTCCCTGAAAGATAAGTATTATTATTCTCTTAGTGTAAAGATCAACCAAACATACTGTCTTAGTTATGTTTTTATTGTGTGTGAAGAGATGAGGACCGAAAGAAAACTCTTAACTGGGGTTGGCTCGCTTACAGATTCAGAGGTTCAGTCCCTTATCATCAGGATAGGGAGCATGATTGCCGGCAGGCAGACGCGACGCTGGGTCTGAGAGTGCTGCTACTCTTGCAGGTAGCAGGAAGCCCACTGACTGTCATGCTGAGGGAAACTTGAGACAAAGAGACTTCAAAGACCACCCCCACAGTGACACACCTTCTCCAACAAGGCCACACCCCCAATAGGGCCACTCCCTTTGGGGGCCATTTTCTTTCAAAACACAATATAACATGTATTATTGTGACTCCCCAAGATTCCCTTATACATAATGTAAGTAACAAAATCGTGTAAGTATAGACCAAAGTGGTTGGGTTCTTTAGTGTCTGACGATTCTTTGTAGTCTACTAAAACTATCAGAAATTCATCTAAAACATTCAATAAGCATTCGGTGCACTTAATGAACAGCAATTAAAACTCACAGCAGCTCTACGGAGTCATTATATACTCTCCATAGAACAGATGGTCTTTGGACCACATAATCTGCCCTTTAGGTGGGTGTCAGCTCTCAGAGAAAATTGGGACTTTTCTAATTTGTCTGTGTCTAGCTATTATCCAAAATAACTGCTTTACTTAAATTTTCTAAAGTAGGATGGCGTGGTAGAAAAGTACCTGTGGCAGATTTTGTGTCCTGGGACTTTAAGTGGTGGTGCGATTATTCTGGGGGTAAGATATTTGTCCTTTCTGACCCCTGATTCCTAATCTGCTGCAGAGGAAAGGTGACATACTAAGAACAGATATGGTTCAGAAGGTAGTGTGTTTCTCACTATTTGATGCTCCAGCATCAGCCGTGGTGGCCAGTGACATTTCCCTGTCCCCGAGAATCCAGCACTTTCTGCCACAGCACATCTGAAGGGTCCCTTAGTGCCTTGCCCTGTGGTAGCACGTGCCTGTAATGTCAGCGCTTGGGAGCTAGAGGCAGAAGATTAGGAGTTCAAGCACAGCTTTGGGTACGTGGTGTATTTAAAGCCAACCTGGATACCTGAGGCCCTATCGCAGCAAAACAAAACAAACCTCAGAACTGCAGTTCTTGTTAGAGGATCGGGTGTCTGTCTTCCTCGCTTGGCCAGCCTTGTGATTTTTGACCTTGGGCGACAGACTCAACCGTCTTCTGTTGCCAATGTCTCCTGAGCCCAATCTGCCCCCGATCAGCAGACTCTAGTCTACAATTTGCAATAAAGTTCCTCAGGAAGGAAGTGTGTCTTATGTGATTTAGAAACAAGGAAATGTAAGTCATTTATCTGGGAGACAAGTCAGTGGGAACAAGAACACAAAGGTAACTCAACAACTGTTGTGTGATGTTTTACTCTACTCTTTTGAGGAGGGACCCAGATCCCAAATAAATCACACACAGAGGTTTATTCTTAATTATAAATGCTTGGCCTTAGCTTGGCTTATTTCTAGCCAGCTTTTGTAACTTAAATTATCCTGACCACCCTTTGCCTCTGGGCTTTTTCCTTTTCTTACTTCCTTAAGTCTTTCTTCTTACTCCCTGACTGTCTGGGCGACTGGGTGACTGGCCCCTGACCTCCTCCTCTCCTTGTTCCCTTGCTCCTCTTTTTCCTCATTTCTACTTCTGTTTATCCTCTCTGCCTGCCAGCCCTGCTCCGCTATTGGCCGTCCAGCTCTTTACTAGACCATCAGGTGTTTCAGACAGACAGAATCACAGCTTCACAGAGTTAATCAAATGCAGCAGAAACAAAAGTAACACACCTTAAAACAATACTCCTCAACAAACAACACCATCAACAACAAAAAAGAGTCATCAAGCAAATAAACAGTGAATGCCTGGACCTCAGAACCATGAGGAACTCTGGAAGCCAATAGGGCAATGCTGAGTGACAGACCTGGATGGAAAGGGAGTGGAGGTGTTGTGTACCAGATCCATCCAGTCAGTACATTTTCAGGTGTTTCCTTCCTGTTTGTGCTTAGCAGCGTGGATGTGTGGATTAGAGAAGACCCTTGGGGGTGGGGGGTGGGTGCCAGGATTGTCCCTAGAGAGACAGAGACTATGTAGGGACACAACAACATATTTCCCACTGTGGAGACTCCAGCACTCAACGAACTGTGATCAGATCCCAAAGAGCCTAGGGATGAAAGTCCATCAAAGCTTGAGCACCAACTTACATCCCTGCCTTGCCTGACCCCACCCTTTCAGGTCTTATAACTCTTTGGCTATCTTTCCTTCCTCTGAACACATTCTTCTGCCTGTCTGCTCATCACACCTGCTCTGAGCCTCAGTCCCAGGACTGATTTCTCTGCTCCAAAGTATCTGCCCCTTGCTACTGTGTCTGCTTGCACTCTCTCTTGAGCTGATCTACTGAAAGACCAGTGGTTTCATTTTCCAATTTCTCTCCTGTTTTTTTTTTCCCCCTGGCTTTGGCCTTAGGATGTCAGGGGAAATTTCAAAAGACTCTGATCATGTAATGCCTCCCATCTGTAAGGCTCTTTAAGTTCATAGAGGAATTTCATGGCACCTTCTGGAAAGAGCTCAGGGGTTGGAGTGGAGAGCGTTAGCTCCTTGATTCTCTGCCCAGTGGTACTGGGTGGACCACTTCCCCTTGTTTTGCTAAGGGTCTATTTTGTTGTTTTTCTCTACCGGTAAAATAGGAAAACTCACTGTAATCCCTGCAGTGGTATTCAGCCTTTCGTTACTGTAACAAACATGTAAGGGTTTTTTTTTTCCTTTTTTTTTGTTCTGTGAGTCTCCAACCCAATTGGTTGGCACCGTTGCTCATCATGGAAGAGCAAAACCACTTTATTTTGTCCATTTGGGAATCAGGAGAGAAGAGCCTGGGGTCGCATAATTCCCCTCGAGGGTATGCCTCCAGTGACCTCAGCAGGAAGTTTCAGATAACTGGAGGAGGAGATAGTCCCCACCATGTCCCTACAGGACCATTGTGATGGTTTAGATTGATTGCCAGCCAATATGGCAGGATTTAGAACGGTACATTCCTGGGCGTGTCTGTGAGAAATTAGGTTGCTGATGTAGGGAAACCCACTCTAGATGTGGGTAGCACTATTTCATGGGCTACAGATTCCAGCTGCACTCAAAAGGAAAAAGTGAGCTGAGCACCAGCGGTCATCTTTCTGTTTCCTGACTGTGGATACAATGTTACCAGCTGCCTCAACCTCCAGCTACCATGACTTCTCTGCTATGATGAACCACAATAAACTCCTCCTCCCTTCAGTTCCTTCTTATAGGATATTTTGTCACAGAGAGGAGAAAAATAATTAATATATCCACATATGGGGGACAAGCCTTTAAACAAATAGATACATGGGAACATTCCAGACCTCAACAGCAGAATCTGTCTTTCTCACTTCATGAAGGTTGCATACTTGCCTGAGAGAATGGCCAAAGATTCATTCTTCTCTTGGGAATCTAGATTTTCACAATGCCGGTCTTTATGGTGTCCTCACGAGAAGGTAGCTAGGATTAAAGTATAGGGATGACAAGGCAATGCTTGCCACATTTCGGGGGATAGGAGACAGAGGTTCTCTCCCATCTGTGCTGCCACGGTATCTGTTTCTCACATGCATGCAAAGAATTATTGCAGCTTCCAACTAAATCACACTGAAAATCCATTTGGAATGTTACATTCTTGCAGACAAAAGCAAATACACAGCATTCTTTGAATACGTACAGTCACACCAACTGACATCTTAGAGTCACGGAAAATGTATGATACTTGGGCCATTTAGACAACGCTTTGCTTTCTCCCTGCAAATTAGCCACACACTTAAGCAGGATCAGCCATTTGAGGTCTGAAGATGTACTAATAGGGTTGGGCTGAGAAACCAAGCTCTATGCACTTCTCTGATGGTTTTTTGAAAATAAAAAATTCCCAGTGACTTTTAATTTCCTAGACAGGGGGCATCCAGCCTTGTGAAGAAGCTCATTTATTCCAGCACCACTCCGAGTTCCTGATGTGAATGTCTTGAGGTTGATTTGGAGGAAGTAGGGACAAGATGCACAAGACATCTCTGCTATGGCCCGAAGTCAATTTGCATCTTTTAAAGATGAAGAGACGGAGGTTAAGCATAAGCTGAAACTCATCACGACTTACACACCACGAGACTTTTTATATATCATTTCACACAAATCCATTTTTAAAAGTTGAATATGTGATTTTTAAAGTCAAATATCTGCAAAGGAAATTGGACTGACCCAAATCTGCCTTCAATGTTTAATGGTAAGGATGTTGTGAAATTTGAGGCAATTTTGTTTTCCATGCACACATTCTTTTCTAGAAGAAAAAAAAATCTTTCTTTGCTTCACATTCCTCTTTGTGCCCACAGAAATGCTCGATTCGGTTTGGTCTGAGTCAAACAAACTATTCTCGTCACAAGTGGAGCAAAGAGAGAGAAGGAAAAGAAAGAGAAAGGAGTTTTTCATTCAAGTTATGGGTCCTGGAAATTTTTCTATAAGAGCATTCTGACTGTAGTTGTTGGCCACTCTTTTGTGAATTTTCTGTAGAATAGTTATTTTTTTCTCCTGCACCCAGCAGGAAAATAGTGGGCATGAAAATAAATTCAGCTTATTAAAGTATAGAAAGTACAGCGAAGTGCTTTCAGGACCCCATCCTACGAGTGTTCACACATGTCTGAGGAGGATTATCTCTCTTCTCTCCCTGGGTGCCTCTTTAGCTGGGACCCTACCAGCCTAGGCAGCAGAAGAGGTGAATGGAAAGAGGGAGCTGTCTAAGGCTGAATTTCCTGGGATGATGCATAAGACATACGAATCACCGCTAACAGTCTCTGATTTGATCAACACACTTCAGAGAAATAATTACAGTTCCCCAATCATAACGTTTAAATGAGGGCATGAAAGGCAGGAAAGATAAATCAATAGTTAAAAGCATTTTACTTTTAACTGAGGACCCAGGTTTGGATCCCAGCGCCCACAGCAGGCAGTATAGTGTACCACCATCTATAACTCCAGTTCTGGAGGACCTGACACTCTCTATTGGCCAGTGAGGGTACCTGCACACATCCTGTCTAAACACATACATGTTAATTAAACAAATCAAGAAGGAACAAGAAGGAAGTTTAAAATGACTCAAATTTAGAAATGCCTTCATTAGTCATTTTCTCTGACACAGAAAGTTTGCTAGCAAATGAAAATATAAAACAGCACTAATGATGACAGAGGGATGAAACGGAAACCTTAACCAAAAAAAAAAAAAAACCAGACAACCAGTGTGGTGATTCAGAGATAACATCAAGACTCTGAAAAATCCCACTGATCTTGCAAAGTCTGCCTTGGTGGCATTATCCTACAAGACACCTCAAGGAGCCAGGAAAGAAAGACCATTTACTGTCACCCAAGAAGTTGGCATCAAACTACAAGGGTTATTGATGGCTATGACCATTTCCTTGATTTCCCAAACGTGGTTCAGAAGAGGGGGCAGCAGCTCTCCTCCCACTTTTCCAAAGAACTTTGGAAGCTCTTAAGTCCTGGAGGTTCTGTCATTCTGGTTTGAGATCCTGAATGGCGTAAAAAACACTAGCCAACAAGTTAATGTCAAAGATGAAAAAAAAACCTTTCTACCACATTCTGTTTTTCATAAAAATATAGATTTAATAAGTTTCTAACAGAGAACAGAATGGCCATGTTAGAACACTGCCAAACTTATAAGCTTTGACAGCCCCACATACTGAGATGAACACGAAAATGCATTTCACAAGAAATAAAATGTCCATATATTTGTTTTCTGGATTCGCTGGAGAATAAGGAAAAACACATCTGTCCTGAATTTCTTTGAAGGAACGGAATAGCATTCAGGTTTCCTAGTAAATAGACCTATTCTTCATACTGAATCATCCTAGGAGATTTCTACAGCGTGACTTGAGGTGTTAGACTCAAACAAGAATCAATACAACAAGGTTAAAAAAAAAATCTTTGTAACATCTCAGGGCTGGGAACCCAAATTTTCTCAGATTGAGAAAGAACGTCAGTCATCATCCACAAAGGAAATCACTGAAAACATTTCATAGCTTTAAATGATTGTTTTCAAACTTCTGCGAGGGTCTTATGAACATAAGGTCTGTTACTCGATTCATGTTTGGTTGTGATGTCGCAGCGTGTACCATGGGCACAGTTTGTAGTTCTGGTTCCTCCTGCAAGTTTCCGAAACTGCCTGTGCCTCGGTTTCTCTACCTGGAAAAGGCAGATAAGATCTGTATTGAAACAACCAGGTCTAGCTAAGAATAAAACAATTATAGTTTATTTATTATAAGGGGAATATTCACGAAACAGGAATGGAAGACTGCGGGAAAAGCTACCCAGAGAGTGCGCACATGGGTGGTGCACAGGTTTTGAATCTCTCGGTCCCAGAAAGCCACACCTAAACTAGGTTCCACCTCTTAAAGTTTATTGTATGGTTCTGCCTCATACAATTTCTGTGAAGATGAAATGTGTTCATGTGCACAACAAGCTTTTAGTATCTCACATATGGAAAGCAGGGGGCATGCTATGTTCACGTATGTGTTGCAATTGTGTGGTCAGTAGTGGTGGTGATGGTGGTAATAGTAGTATTATCGGTTCCGTGTAACTAGCCTTTCTGGAAATCGGTAACGAGAGCCCAAGTAACCAAGGTTATACAGATGAAGAGTTCCGAAACCATTCCCAGTCCTCTTTACTCTATGTTAGAGGTGAAGAAATGGAGACCGGGCTACCTACAGAGACCCAAAGACCCGCGAAGTCGGGTGGAGGCTGGAGCTGGGGAGGATGTGCTGATGGCACTTCCTGAGCCTTGAATTCCGTTGCTGAGATTTATGTCAGGGGATGGGAATCCTGAGGACTTCAAAGCACCACGAATGAAGCAGTGTCAGGGAATCCTGAGTGTTTACCATCTTCTGAAAAATTACAAGGTCCCATCTGTTGTAAGGAGGTGCGGGTTGTGTTCCCAGCACCTGAGAGGAACTCGGGCCCTTTTGTTCCGTCCCGCCCGGCTCCATGGTCGCATGGCCGCACAGCCTGCTTTAGGCCCTGGTTAGCTTATGCCCGGAATGATTACACACAAACTGTATTCATTCAAATACTGCTATCCCATTGTCTCTAACCTTTGCTTGGCTAATTCTTACATCTTGATTTAACCCATAATTAGTAATCAATGTGTCACCATGTGTTGGGGTTTACTGGCATGAGTCTAATCTACATCCATCTTGGGCTGGAGAATCATGGCGTCTGTTGCACTTCCTTTCTTCCCCGAACTCTGTTCTGTCTACTCCTCCCACCTAAGGGCTGACCTATCTTATAGGCCAGGCAGTCTTTTTTATTAACCAATGAAAGCAACCCAAATACAGAAGAATCCTCCTACACCACCCATCTGGTCTTATAGTTTGACAAAAACATCCAGTTGTGAAAACTTTGTATGACAATCCTCTAAAACGTCAAAGAAATCTAAATTTGGAGTTCACAGAAATAGTGTTCACAGCAGGTGTAGGCAGGGTCCGTTGGCCCACCAGACCAGCAGTGTCCAACCCAGGAGAGAGTCTTTAGGGTGAGTCACTAATTGCATCTGCACCTACTTAGTTAAATTGGTGAAATCTGTGAGGAGAAGGGAAGCCAGATCACTGAAGAAGGTAGTAAATCCAAGTGGACCTTTCTTTCTTTCTTTCTTTCTTTCTTTCTTTTTTTTTTTTTGAGACAGGGTTTCTCTGTGGCTTTGGAGCCTGTCCTGGAACTAGCTCTTGTAGACCAGGCTGGTCTCGAACTCACAAAGATCCGCCTGCCTCTGCCTCCCGAGTGCTGGGATTAAAGGCATGCACCACCACTGCCTGGCCAAGCGGCACCTTTCTCACCTGGTGCCCGATTTACCTTGTCTCTTTGCAGACCAGAGCTCGGAAGCATTGATCTGAAACTGTGTGCCTACTCTATGCCGAAACAGAAAGTGACTTTCTTGGGCTTGCATACCAGCCTTTTCTTCTAGAAGGATACCCTTCTAGAAGGATACATTTAAAGTGTAGTGGTCGGGCCAGAGAGATGGCTCAGCAGTTAAGACTACTGACTGCTCCTATGTATAGCAGCTCACTATCCTCTGGTGCTCCATTTCCAGGAGATTCTGCAAGCTCCTCTGGCTTCTGTGGGTACCTACACACCTGTGCACCCCCCCCCCACACACACACATTAAAAGAAGCAATGGGTGCTGCCCATTTTATTTTTCATTTACTTTTCTCTTGAGAAAAAGAATTAGGAAGAAGGTCCCCTTGGATGGTACCTCACAAACTTTAGCTGGTACTAGGAGGCTTCACAACACTTGCTTAACAATTCAGATCTTTAGGTCCCATCCTATCAATGAGTCAGCATCTTTGGATATAGTCAAATGTACTAGTTATTTTTTCCTTGCTGTGGCAAAAAAAGAAACAAAAAACAAAAATACCCTTACAGACAATGTAGAGGAAGAAAGGTGGGCTTCATTTTCCTGAGCACTGAAGGATTTCAGACCACTGTGATGGGGAAGGCAGAGGAGCGTGACCCTGACAGGAGGTAGGAGCAACTGTCTACAGGACTGCTGAACAGGAAGCTGACAGCGCAGGCTGACGGTAAAGCTGGGTATAATAATCCAAAGGCCCACCACCAGTCTAATACTTCTGTCGTCCAAGTCCTTCCTCCTGAAGCCTACGCTGCTATTTGGGTCAGAAAGGGTTTTCTAAAAAGTTGGAAATTGGTGATACATAGATTACTTCTTCATTAAATAATACCAAACATCATTATTCTGATGTGTATTTTATATATATATATGTTTATATATATATGTATATATGTGTGTGTGTATTCAATATAGGTAGAACACACACACACATACACACACAAGCCTAGTTCCAAAAGCCATAGTCCATATTGATAATTTTTTTGTTTCTATGGTTTGTTGATTATATAAGTTCTGTTTTTTTTCATACAGTGTGAATTTAACGTGTTTTTAAAGCACATAGTTTTATGATAAGCTGTTCTTGGGGAATTAGTATATAAATAATGGAATGAGTGACTAAAATAATAGAAAAACATGAATGCAGAAACACGCAGAGACAGCTCTTCCCTGTTTTTAATATCTATGTCTTACATAACAGGAAATCCTCAGGTTTATTTTCAGAAGGCTATAACACATGTGCTTAAGGGAGTAACTATAATCTCTCCTTTGTAAGAATACAGAGAAGACCTGCTGAACTTCCTGAATTTCTGCCACATTTCTGGAAAGTTCCCAGGAATCACAAAGATATCCTCGGCCGAACGAAGAGTACTATCAGGGAGCACACCCATGATGATCATAACTTCCACAGTGGTGCACAGTCAGCTGCTCGAGTTTCTGAGGAGCCAAACCCTTCAGTTCAAATGGCCCTTCCCTCTGCCTCTATAACACAAATCAACCCTCGGATTGGTGAGGATGGTGAACGGAGCATTCCTAAGAGGTGATTTGGGCTTCGTGTGATTTTTCTCCTTTTTATATCACTTTGAGGAAGGTTTCTCTCTCTTTTTCTTCCTTTGTTATTTCCCAGCCACTGAGCAGTAGTCAACACTGAGCATGCTCTTAACCTAATAGACCTTTTATATGATCCAAATAGATATAAATCTACTCTATTAGTGCAAAATTGAATGACTGGATGATACAGTTAAGCAGAAGTAATTCTAGTGGGTCATCATGTGGGAAAATAAAGTTATATTAACAGGCACTACTGAAAAGAGTCTTTGTATTTTTTTTATAAAACCATAACTAATCCAAATGCAGAGAATAAGAGGGCATGTGGTATCTAGTCCATCTGGTACATCGAGAATACAGTTCCTGAACCTAAAGTTTAGTGGTCACAGCAGAAAGGGGGACAGAAAGATTGTACAAGCGAGCAGAGCACAGAGTTTGAAGTGTCTCTCAGAAATGTCAGCCAGGGCATATCCATGAGGTCTTATCAGCATGGCTGCTTAAAAAAGACCTGGACACTGACAACACCAATGGACATGCTAACACAGAGGAGGAAAGAAAGCTCTAAGTGCCTCAATCCTAGACAAAGATCTACAGGCAACTGGGGAATGCTGAGCATGAAAAAGCTAGTGAAGAGCCCGCACATTGTTTATCCAATACCAAATAGTCAGCCCTGAGAGGACAGGTAATGCTACATCAGCTGGGCAGGATATATACATGCATACGTATTTGTGTGTGTGAACGTGGGTGTGCGAGCCACAGCATGAATACATATGAATATGGGTGTGTGAATCACAGCACGTGTGCTAAGCATGTGTGTCAGGAGACATCCTCAGATGTCGGTTCTCACCTTCTACCTTGTTGAAGGTAAGCCATCTGTATCTTTCTAGCTGTGCCTGTCTGACTATCTGGCTTGTGAGCCTCTAGGGATTTCCCTGTCTCTGCCTCCCTTCTTCCTGTGGCATCACTGGGATTACAGATGCTAACATTGCACATCTGGCTGCTATGTGAGTCCTGGGGATTCAAACTCAGGTCTTCATGCTTGCATGCGAAGCCCTTTTACCCAGTGGGCCAACTCCCAATCTTCAGTCAAATATTTAAAGTCTCTGAAATTCGTTTCCCTGGTGTGCAAAGTGAACGGATGAGATGAATCATTCCCAAAGTCACCTCTGGTTTTAAGGCTTTAAGATGTAAATAAACTTTTCTGCTTTCAGGTGTGCAATACAGACACACAGACACTTGTGTGTGAATACAGGCCTGTGTATGAAGTATCTCAGGTGCCGTTGTTATATCCTGTAGTTCACGTTCTTCTGTAGATGGAGATGTTTCTCTTAATGTCTTCATTGCTCAGGCTATCTCTTCATGTGATGACTGGAATCCTCCTGAGACATTTCATATCAAACACATTCAGCGGCTGTTCTGAGGAGCGTTTCATTGTCCAGGTTTTGGAGTTGTAAGGAAGGCAGCTCAAGACAAGCGTATCATACACTTGTAATTTTATCGTTGTTGTCTCTTGCTGACCAACCCTTTTCTAGCGCCTAGAATGCAGCCCTCACTATCTCTATCCACCTCTTGATGTCTGAAATAATCCCTTCCTTTGAACTGAGGTTTCCGGTTCTGATTCTTCATTACGGTGTTAAAATCCTTGTGCACCCTTCCCAAGTATTGTAGCTCAGTCTTCTAAATGTTTCCTCTCGTACCAAGGTTTTCACTTGATTTACCATTCTATTCACTGTGGCCTGCAGCTCACTCGGACTTTCAGCAAGCAATGCTGTATCATCGGCGCAATGAAATGTTATGAGAACGAATGACAGCAGATATCCGGAGACAGCACTGCTTGGAGGAGTGCACAGGATAAGGCAAAGAGGAAGGCCCAAAGAACACTAGACAGACAGCATTAAAGAAGACTGTGGAACCTTGAGTGTGACAATAACACAAGCATCTATGATGGCCCGGGATAGGACTAACCGGAGAACCACCGTAATTGCAGGGAATAAATGATGATGATGGGCACACATAAGCACACATACAAATTTAAACAAAGCTCAGACAAACTCATTTCCTTCTTTACAAAGCTTAACAGCAAACTGACTTTTTCCCCATGACTACCAATAAAGCCAACCAACAATGATTAAACGAGTAACTAATAACATTTTTTAATGTGTACAAATAAGGATAATAAACCCTATGCAGGCATTGATCACGGCAGTAAAATGACTCTAGTCTGTGAATCGCAGGAATTGAACATAATAACAATGTTAGACTTCTGGCACGTTAGCCCCACTCACCAATTACATGGACACAATCAGTGAGAATCTTCTTGGTCTTACCTGGTGAAATAGCTCTTCAAGGGAGAAAAGGAATCCGGGTGCTTTTCTCGGTCCAGGGTCCTTTGCAGCAGCAATGGAAAAATACTTTTAATATAGCCGAAGTCATTTCGGGAGACTGGGGAGGGGCCTAAGAGGGGAGAATGCTTGTTGCACAGGTGGACCTGTGTTTGGGTCTCTAACACACATTTAAACTGAACACCTCAGAAAACATCCATAATCCTGGTCTTCCATGCAATATGGGAGACAGAGACAGGGAAGTTCCCAGAAGCCCCAGGACAGCTACCCTGGCATACACAGTGACAGAAAACAATGAGAGACTCTGTCTCAGACAAGACGGAAGGCAAGGACCAACAAACACCTCTACACATGCATCATGGCACATACATGTACATGTGTGTACACATGGACACATACAGAGACAGAAAAAGATGAGAGAGGCAGAGACACACAGAGAGACAGAGACATAGAGACATAGAAATAGACACACAGAGAGACAGAGACATGGAGAGAGACATAGAAAGAGACACAGAGAGATCAGAGACATGGAGAGACACAGAAAAAGATGCAGTGACACAGAGACATGCATAGAGAGACACAGAGACAGTCAGAGACAGAGACACAAAGACAGAGAGATATAGAAAAAGATTTACAGAGACAGAGAAAGATATAGAAAGAGACACAGAGAGATCGGAGAGACACAGAAAAAGATGCAGTGACACAGAGACATGCATAGAGAGACACAGAGACAGTCAGAGACAGAGACACAAAGACAGAGAGATATAGAAAGATTTACAGAGACAGAGAAAGGCATAGAAAGAGACACATAGGGAGACATAGAAATAGATGCAGAGAGAGAGACACAGAGACACAAAGAGAGACAAAGATACAGAGACAAGAGATTTACATCTCTTAGATTTACAGAGACAGAGACACAGAGAGAGACATAGAAAGATTAATGGAGACAAAAACACAAAGAGAGACAGAAAGAGGCACAGTGAGACAGAGACACACAGAGAGACATAGAAAGATTAATAGAGACAAAAACAAAAAGAGAGACACAGAAAGAGATGCAGAGAGACAGAGATACAGAGACACAAAGAGAAACATAGAAAGACACAGAGATGGAGAAAGATTTTGTAGCACACAGTAAAAACACAGAAGGGCTGTAGATATGGAAAGAAATTAAATGGGCAATGGATGAAACTTCCATATTCAGAGGAAGAGAAGCATAGGGTGCTTAAGTAACTACAACTGGTCGGTGATAACCCACAGATTCAGTTCCCCATCTTAACAAGAGTACTCTTCAGCCCTGCGGAGTCTTCAAGAAAGCAAAGTACATAAGAGTGGTTGTCTAGCATTCATGAAGCCCCGGGTTTGAACTCTTATCACCTAAGACTAGGCATGACTGTAATACGAGCAGTCAGGAAGATCAAAAAGTTTGAAGCCAGCATGGGCTGCATGAAATTTTTTTTTCCAAGGCAATGAGAGCTAGAGATGCTAACAAGCGCTTAAAAGGCAATGAATTTCCATTTTGAACTTAATGTTCCTAAAGAACAGAGTGGTAGACACAGTTGGCCTTCTGTGTGATCATTTCTGTGTAGTGCCCTAAAAATGCTTAAGATGGGCTTCTCACTGCTTGTCCAAAGGTTAAAACTCCACACACCCTCCTTTGCCTTTCCTATCTTTCTGTGACCTCTAGCAGAACTAGGTTGCTAAAGGCCCCTGGAAACTACCTTTCTGGTCCTTCAGTTGGAGCCTGAGGGTTTGTCAAGTCTACCCACACGCATCTGTACTTCCTGCCCCCAAAGTAGGCAGGTGGGAAGGGAGATGTGGTAAGTCTTCCCCTGGGGTTTATTTGTTGACTGAATTAAACATGGAGACGAAGCAGAGAGGGCACTATCTCCCATCCCCCAGGGTCTCTGCCTGCAAGGCCTTCTGAGAAAGGAAATGGAGAGTTATCATCATATTTTAGTGGTGTCACAGAGACCTTTTAGAATAGGGATTCCCACTCACAACACTGTTGACACTTTGGGATGGGTAAACGCTCATTCTAAAGGTTTCTTATCATTTTAATAAGGTCTCCGACAAGGTGCCAGTACCATCTGGGCCTTGCCATTCTCAACCATGACAACCAAACCTGTCTCCTAACATTGAAACACGTTTCTTGGTAGTAAAAATGTTGTCCCAAGTTGAGAACCAGGACTCTGGAGGACCCAGCCTTTCTTCCAACAGTAGATTCTGGATTTCAGCTAACATGAATCTGGACAATGAGTAAGAGACCAGAGTTTCCCGCCAGCAGAGAGTACCCTCTTTCTGTATGCCTGCTCATATATCCCAGTTACTGCTGTTATTATAAGATCCTCTGCTTCAGGGTTCCTGATTCATAAAAGAGTCTGCAAGACATTCTTCAGGACACAAAAGAAAGTGACTGAACTGTCTTTGAATTTTCCTGCTTCATGGAAATGTCTGCTGGACGCTATGGGCCTGTAGGCTGAAGATAGATGCCCCAATGGTAAAGAGGAACTTTGGGTGACTGTCCAGGCAGCGAGATGTCTCTGTCACTTGTAGAGTTTTAGAAGTTGTTTATTTCTTATTTACTTAGGTAATATTATATCCTTCTGGAGTCTTTGATGGAATTGAAGAATGGATAGTTGTAGTTTTAGTTTTCCTTAGTTACGATAAAACATAAAACAGATCTAAATATGGTAACTGTAAGTCTTACTTGATAACTGTTTTGTTATATGTAATTTTACTATGTTAAAATGAAAGCCTTTCTTTTTTGTTTAAACAGAAAAAAGGGAAATGATGTGGGAGTGTTCTCCTGTATTTTGTATTACTCTTATTGGTTGAATAAAGAGCTGCCTGGCCAAAAAAAAAAAAGATCCTCTGCTTGTTGGTCTTTTCCGTAGGTTCTTATAGTCAAGACATTCTGACTGCTACTCCAGCTTAGAACTGTTAGCATGTCTCTTCACTTGTCTCCTTTGAACTGGTAACACCACCTGGTTAAATGCATTCCCCATTATTCTCTGAGTATAAGTTGAGAGAAGCACTTCATAAGATGATCATATTGAATAGAGTCAGCCATCCTGGTTTCTCTTTCCTTGTCTGCTGTCTTCCTTGCTTCTTATTCCTACCCTTGGAGAACTGTATTCCAAACCAAACTACCTGTGTATAAACCTTTGTTTTGGGCTCTTCTTTTGAGGTGTTAAGATTAAGACTCTTGGTATTATCAGTGATTCTAGGATGGAGACCCCAGGGTAGGATTTTGAAGCGAGATCATTTCTCACCCATGTGTCAATAAAGATTCCAATGGTTTTAGTGGTTAGGTGGGGTAGTGCTAATCTCTGGTATGTAGACACAAACAAAATGTGTCTTTGGTACTTGAACTTTATAGGAGTGGAAATAACAATATAGGTTGTGGAAAGGGCCAAAACATAATCTCAAGTCACCAGCTATCAACTAAAAGACTAGCACATCTATAACCATAGAGATGCTGCTAAAAATCAGACCCAGGATCTACTTGTGAAGTAACAGAGCCATGTAAAAACCTGTGGAAGCTGACTTTTGAAGTATGATTTCGTACTTAACAGCTCCGTCCAGTACCAGGACTCTTAGTCTGATCTTTCCTTAAGAAAAGATTGAAGCAGAGGTCCATGTATGTGGTGGTTTATTTCAAAATGGGGTGCAGAAAGGGATAAGGAAATTAAAACAGCAAAAGGAAAAAGCTATATAGACGAATCCATCCTGTAGGGCCTTTACAAATGAAGCAATAGATGAGTCCATCCTGTCACAAATGCCTTATGAAGCAAGTCTTCAAAGATCCACCTCAGGAAAAAATGGGAAAAGTATACAGACACTGGACCTACCCAGAACAACAAAAGATTGCTCCAAGAAACGTGAACTCCCCTGCATTTCTGGATTCTATATTGGTTGCTGTGACACAGTTTCTGCTACTATCTAGTTCCATCATGCCCCAGAATAAGATTCAAGAGAAGCAAGTCATGGTCAACTTGTACAAAGCCCGAAGTTGGCAAGCCTTCATGAGAGTTCTTTTCCACATTAGTGGCTGAAATAAGAAATAGGGCTCAGATAATTTGAAAGAACATTATTATATAGAGATATATGTATTACATATATGTATATATGCATATATAAAACTTTCTAGCTACATTAGGTATATATGATAATAATATAGTTAGAAAAGAGGATTTTATAGAACAATGATGGATCAACAGTGTCCAATGCTATTATTAATGAGTAAGAGGAAAGCTGAAAGTTGACCATTAGTAATGACGAAGGTCATGGTGACCTTGACAAGACCTGCTCTTGTGGAGTGATTCATCTGCTGAGACTCATGCATCCTCTGTGTGGCTATGAAAATACAAAGATGAAGGCAGCAACCTCCTCAATCTCTGCCAGGGAACCTTCAAATCCCCCTTGGCAACTTCCCCAGACTCTCTTAGGTTGCAAAAGAGGATGCCTTCCTGTCTAGGGTTATCCTGCCCTCTTCTGATTACTCTGTCTCTGCTGCCTCATCATTCTCTATTTCTCCTAGGTATTCAGTATCTTTCTCTGTTGAGCTGTTCCTCTCCTGAAGCCACCAAGGACCCCGGGCACAGGATATCTTTCTGTATAAGTCTGGAAGACAATGGATGCATGCCACAGGAAGTGCCTCCTTGGCTTGGTCCTCCAACAGTCCCAGGTATCCCTGGCAAATGCAACATTCTTTTTCAGCCCCCCTTTCCCTTGAAAGTTTCTGCCTTTACCCACCCTGTAACCTATTTTCCAGTTTCTTACTGTCTGACAACTACCTCCACCTACACGGAAATGCCTGTGGCCAAGCTTACCAATGGCCTCACTGTTGGTCACCTAAGGAATGCTCCCTCTTCTGACCTATTCCGTCATCACATACCCTCTCCCCAAATGCTTCTAGAATCAACCCTTCCTCTCTGTTCCCCTTTTCCTATTTTTTTTGTAAGACATGATCACACTATGCAGCCTTGACTAACTATGTGCTTGCTAAGTAGCTTATGCTGTCCTCAAACCTGCAATGCCTCTGCCACCCTGAATGCTGGGATTCTAAGAGGGTACCACCAGGCCCAGCCTTTGCTGTTTCTATGTGGCCTGTTTTCCTCTGCTTGCCTCAGGTGTTCCCTCCACCCCCAGTGTCCCCTCCTGGTTCCCCTTTCTTCCTGCTGCTCATCTACTTTCCTGACTTTCAACATCCTTCCTATGGGCTGATGTTTAACATGAGGGCCTGGCTTGTTGGGGTTTCTGTCCTGCCTGGTACCCCATAGCTGGAAAGCCCCAAAGAAAATCACACAGAGGTCTCCATAAGATTATAAACTGATTGGCCCATTAGCTCAGGCTTCTTACTAGCTCTTATAACTTATATTAACCCATTATTCTTATCTATGTTAGCCACATGGCTTGGTGCCTTTTCTCAGCGTGGCAGATCACATTCTGCCTCTTCGGTGGTCTGCGCAGGAGTGCCAAGGGAGCTTCCTGTTTCCCAGAATTCTCCTGTTCTCACCTCTACTTCCTGTCTGGTTTTCCCACCTATACTTCCTGCCTGGCCAATCAGCATTTGTTTAAAACATGATGGACAGAATGCAGAATTGTCCCCCACCACTGATGAATCACAAATCCATATCCCCAGCAACTTGGTTATGCTTGTACTTGTGTTGACATCTTTGTTCTGACTAGACTTTCTTCCCTCCCCTGTCATCCCCAGCCAGCTACCTGGAACGCTAGCTCTCAAGCTGAGCTCATACCTTCACCATCCTCCACAGCCAAGCCTCAGCTGTCCCCTCTCACATTCTCTCACAGCTCACTGTACCCTTTTCTCTGAGATCTTTTCTAGTAGTTCCTCACTTATTTATTTATTATTAAAATATCATTATCTACCTATAATCTGCATCGCTTAGACTTTTGGCCTCACTGCTGTGGGGATAAAACACACACCAAAGTCACCGTGTTATCCTACCCAGTGGCACATGTAACACTCTTACCTTAATAGATTCGCAGTTACGACAAATGCTGTCTTGAAGAACTGTGTTCACATGCCCTACTGGACTTGATTATGTTCTAGTTTTCTCCCTGTACCGGGAGTTATGGTGGTTGGATGCTTAGAAGAAATCCCACACTAGCTCAGAAATAAGAAATAAATAGGCATTTATTAAGGGGTAAACTCACAAATCAGAATTCTCCACTTAACCGGTTGAATCACGCAGCCCAAAGGAGCAGCCGATGGGGCATGAAGCAAGGGAAAGGAGAGAGAAGGGGCGCAAGCATGCTCGCCTTCCCCATAAAAAGTAAGAGAGGCCACGCCCCTGTAGGCGGGCTAATACAAGCTGTAATACTTCCTACCGCAGCCAGCTCTTTCTTGTCTTGGTTCTGCTCCTCTGGGAGACTGTTCCCAGAGTTAATATATATGTGGTAGATTGAGTGTAAGTCCCTCAAATTGAGCGTGGTCCCAACATTCAATTTGTGAACACCATATTAACTTGGGGTAAAATATAAGGGTCTTGGCAGAAGTAATTAAATGAAGGATCTCAAAGTGTAATAATTTCAGTTTATTATGGTGGAGCTCCAATGACAAGTGACCTCACAAGAATCAGAAACAAAGACAGAGAAATGAAGTGGAGGCAAATTTGAAGTAATGAAACTTTAAAGTTGCTTGCAGCTCACTGGAACCTGGAGGAAGACTGGATTGGTTCTTCCTTCAGAGACTCTGCAGGGGCAGGGAAAATGCAGGCCCATTCTGACATTGCCTGGTGATCAGACAGTCTGCAATTTGTACCTTCCACACAGGAGGTGATTGCCTGACTTCTTTGGCAGTCAAGCAAACTTGTTGCTCTCCTCACAGGTGGTCAGGATGTGCTCACGTAATTCTGCTCCTTCTCATTGTAACTATGAGGTCACCTGGAGAGGAAGTATTTTCAGCCTATGTGAGCAAGTGGACTTAAATAAAACATTACTTGAGTCATTCCTGCTACCTAGGAAACAGAATGTTAATGAAGCTTTATGTTTACCTGGTCCCCCAGTTTACACTGATATAAGTGCTGTTTGAAAAATAAACTCGGATGATTTGGGGATCTGAATAATCCCTGAAACTCCCTCCCGATACTGTTGTGTGAATTGTGTCTTATTTTTTCCCATGTTTTTTTTGTTGGGACTGGTGCCCAACAAGACTCAAGAGTGTGTGTGCTCATGTTGGCACCTTAATTCTGATGTCTGACCTCCAGAACCGATGTAGATATCTATTCTTTTAGTCTATTATTTTAAACAATGAAGCTTATGTAACTTGTTATGATATAACTTATAATGTGTTATATCATGTGATATTCAAATTAGAATTCTTACATTCTTTCCAAACTTCTTTGCTGTGGGAGCACATGCTGATTCGTCAGCCAATAGCCTTTAAAATACCA
>JAQHUG010000265.1:1608148-1630397 GCA_028555095.1 Dicrostonyx torquatus | reverse complement strand
TGTGTGTGTGTGTACATGCTAGAGTATGTGTGTGCCTGCCTCCTAGCTGATTATGTATACATGCTAGGGATCTCCATGCCTGTGAGCGCCTGCTAGTTTTAGTGTGTATGTGTGTGTGTGTGTGTGCACATGCTAGAGTATGCGTTGCCTGCATGCTATCTGTGTGTGTATACATGTTAGGGATATCTGTGCCTGTGAGCACATGCTAGATTTAGTTTGTGTGCACATGCTAGAGTATCTGTGTGCCTGCATGCTAGCTGTCTGTGTATACATGTGAGAGATATCTGTGCCTGTGAGTGCAGGCTAGAGGCATTAGTGTGTGTGTGTCTGCGTATGTTAAAGTGTGTGTTTTCCTACATGCTAGCTGTGTGTATACATGCCTATGAATACATGCTGGATTATTTGTGTGTGTGTCCATGTGTCCTTTGCTATCCATGAAGGATTGGTTTCAGGACACTCCAGTATATCATGAATACCAAACCACAAACCCCAAGGACGCTCAAGCGCCTATATAGAATCATTCTCTTACCTACTATAAAGAGAACTTATGTCAAACAGCCCTATGCTCTTATCAGAACAGCCACCATCTTCATAATTCCCCCCGTGTCCACTTGAGGATCTCCACAGCTGGGCCTGCTGACTGGTGACTTTCCCTCAGATAAGGAAGAGATGCTGAAGGACATTTGACCCTCACTTGAGAATCCTCCTAATCAGTTGTATCAATTCTGCTGAGAGTGCACATGGCCTTCTGGACTACAGGAGTGGTGTAGGAGGGTCCTTCTGTATTTCTGTTGCTTTCGTTGGTTGAATAAAGAAGCTGCCTTGGCCTTTTGATAGGGCAGCCCTTAGGTGGGAAGAATAGACAGAACGCCATGTTTCTCCAGCCCAAGATGGACTTTGATTAGAATCTTCCCAGTAAGCTATGACTACGTGGTGATACACAGATTACTAGATATGGGTTAAACTAATATGTATAAGAGGTTAAAACTAATGGACCAGGCAGTAATTTAATTAATATAATTTTCATGTGGTTATTTCGGGTATAAACTAGCTGGTGGCTGGGAGGTGGGTGGCAGCAGGACACAGTCCGCTCCTCCTCATTACGACATGGGAGGGCCTAGTATATGGTGGGTGACATTGGGAGGGCACCCCATACTTCCCTACTTGGAAGCCATGGGAGAGCCATCATCCCCTCTGAGTGTATACTTTCTAGTGTGGCTGCTTTAAGATCATGGCCACCTATGTTCCTTCCCTTAAGCCCTTACCAATTCTTTTGTAAACATAAATCCAATAAAATCACTGGTTCCCAGGAGAAACTCTGGTAAACTCAAACTTTGGTTTGCCCTGGGACCTTAGATAGAAAGGGGAAATAGAGTTTATGCAGACCCACTCAGAAAGAAATTTCTGGTGACAATTTGTATTACCTTACACAGTGTAATTGGTATAAAAATAGTTGCTAAGTTATGTTCTTTAGGGAATAATGGCAAGAAAAGAAAGTTGATCCATAGTCCGGAAAGACACATTTTCCATAAATACTCTTAACCCATATTTGATTGATCCCTTGGACCCAAGGATAAGGATGTCAACTATATACTTATTTTATAGATAGATAACTTATTTTCCTGGTCACCCTAACCAAATACATGACAAGAAGCAGGTTAAAGGGGGATTTGGAGGATTTCATAGCAGATAAGCAAATGACTCCATATTGGCAGACAGATTCAAAGTGTTGTTCCCCACCAAAGCCGGACGGCACAGCAAATGGAGAGGGACTAGGATGTGGGCTGTGGTATAATCTTCAAACCAACACCCTAGAGATTCACTTCCCCAATTAGTTCCCATCTCCCTGAGCTTCTATAACCTCTTAACTTAGTTAGGGATTCTATTGCTGTGAAGAGACACCATGACCATGGCAACACTCATAAAGGAAAACATTCAGTTGGGGTGGCTCACTTACAGTTCAGAGGGTTAGTCCATTAGCATCATGGAGAGAAGCAAGGCAGCGTGCAGACAGACATGGTGCTGGGGAAGGAGAGTTCTTACATCTTGATTCACAGGCAACAGGAAGTTGTCTGTCTTACTGGGTGTGGCTGGAGCATATATGAGACCTCAAAGTCCACCTCCACAGTGACACACTTCCTCCAATAGGGCCATCCCTGCTCCAACGAGGACACACCTCCTAATAGTGCAGTTTCCTATGAGTGACATTTTTTTTCAGACCACTACACCTCCCAAAACAGTGCCACCAAGTGAGAGCCAAGTGTTAAAATACATGAGATGATGTGAGCATTTTACATTCAAACTATAGCATACATTTATAACTCCATAATTACTATATGTGGATATAAAATACATACTTGCTTTTATTCTTTTTATACATAAAACATTTTTCTAAAACATTATATATTAAGTATACACACATAAAATTTTTCTTCCTAAATGCAAAGCATTATTTTTTATTGAAAATTCTTTTTCATTAAATCTATTATCACTATTTCCCCTCCCCTAGCTCCTCCTAAGTCCTCTCCACCTCCTTACCTAACTTCGAGGCCCTTTTTACTTCCTTTTTTTTTTTTTTTAGAAAGCAAACAGGTTTTAAAAAGAGGGGAAAAAGAAGAAACATGCATATACAACCCATAAAAACATAAAATAGCAAAACCATAATATACAACAAAAGACGAGTAAGTCGAAAAATGCTCAAACAAAGCCATGTGAGACAAAAAAAATCTACACAAATACCATTGAATTTGTTTTATGTCAGTCACCTATTTCTGAGCACGGGACTTAAGTGTGGTTGATATTCCCACTGAGATTCCATTGGGGAAACTGTCTCACAATGAAGAATGATGTTAGAAGAAACACAAGAGACTCGATGTTATAGGTGGCTCGTCTACTTGCCCGGCAGCACTTCTAACAGATGCTGCCTTGCTTGTCATGGCTCCCATCTCCCCACTCCTCTGCTCCTCTCTGCTTTGATTCATTCCTGTGTCTCTTCCTATTGACCTATTTGCCCCTTCAATCTCCTGTCTCCCTCCAACCCACAGCGATCGCATATAAATTTTACTCAAAAAATAAAGATATGACAACCAGAGAGATGACTCAATGACAAAGAGCGCATACATCTATTTCAGAGAACCTGAGTTCAGTGGCCAGCACCCACATGCTGTAGTTTACTGTAACTCAAGTTCTAGGGATCTGATGTCCTCCTCTAACCTCCCTGGGTATCCTCTCGCAAGTGTGAGCACGTGTACGGGTGTGTGGCCACGTGCATGCTTGCACACACACACACACATACACACACACACACACACAGAGAGAGAGAGAGAGAGAGAGAGAGAGAGAGAGAGAGAGAGAGAGAGAGAGAGAGAGAAAGAAAGAAATCTTTACAAACAACTAAAAAGCCCAGGCTTGATGCCTTACACCTATGATCTGATCACTTGAGCAGCAGAGGTAGGGGGATAGATAAAGAGTTCTAGGATAGTCTGGTCTGTTGTATATAGGCGGAGAGAGGGGTGCGTGTTCCCCAGCACCCAGCTCCCAAGCCCCCAGCCACTGGCCCGCACAGCTACTGGTGGCTGCCTGCACCCGAAATAACCACATGACAAACTGGATTCATTTAAACTCTGCCCGGCTTATTATCACTAGCCTTTTCCCGGCTAGCCCTCTCCTCATAAACTAACCCATTATAAAAGTCTGTAAGTCACCACGTGGTGACATACCGGAANGGTCTAACCGGCATCCATCTGCGGCGGCGGCTCGTGGCTTCTGCTCCTTCCTTCTTCTCCTCCCAGAACTTCCGTTCTGTCTACCCCGCCCACCTAAGGGTTGGACTAACTATAAGCCAGGCAGGTCTTTATTTAGCCAATCAAGGCACAGAAATACAGGTGGACCCTCCCACACTGGTCTACCTAGAGTGAGAGGTTAGCCGGGGTGTTAGAGCAAGGCCTTGCTTCAAAAACAGCATCAAGCCAGGTGTGACGGGGTGCATCTTTAATAGCACCACTAGGAAGGCAGAAGCAGGTGGACCCATGACCTGAGGTCCACTGTGGTCTACAAAGCAAGCTCCAGGCAAGTCAAGGCTACAGAGTGAGACCTTGTCCCCGAAACAAACAAGACAACATAAAAAAAATCCATAATAATACACTTGTAGCATAGTTACATATCCAAAAGACAGCAAACAGCTGATAGGAAATCTCATTTCACACTGGCAGAAGTGGCCTCCTCTCCTGCTCACCTTCCTCTGGGGAATTTCATGGTAATAACCGGGGTTCACCCAAATCCTAGAGGCATGAAATCCTATTTCAAAATTACAGTTAAGATGTTTTAATAGTTTCACTGAAACAATGAATTGAGGCAAAATTTTATCTTACCGTGAAGGGGTCTACACCTGTTAACGGAGGGATTAAAAGCACCCCCATTTCACCTAACTCCAGTGCACAGAAAATAGCAGCTGCCTTTGGATGCTTGTGCAGAATAAATTAAAATGTGTATCACGTGTGTCCTTCCATTAAAAAAAAATCTTCTTAAAAAACAGCTGCATCATAAAAATAGAAATTTTTTGTTTGGATTTTAATGTTTTTGAAATGAAGATTAGAATTTAAAGGTGTTTCAAAGCCTAGCAATTTTAAAGGTGTAAGAACTAAATACTTTCAGACATATTGCTTCCTACTTAGCAAGCCCATCAATGATCCAACTGAGAGAAAAAAAAAAACAGCTTCTTTTGAAATCAGCCCCAAACAATTTTGCTTATAAAGTATCCAATCCAGAGAAAACTGACCCATCTACTGCAATTGTTAGTTTCTAAAAGAAGTGAGCATGACAAGAGTCTGTAACCCCTCTAGCCTTAAAACTATGATTTTGAGGTCCTGCATTTTCCAAAGCTGCTAAATATTAGTAAAAAAAAAAAAGACAAGCAAAAACTGGGGTTTTGAGAAAACTGTGTGTTTCTTGGTTTATTTAATTATAACTTTATACAAAGTACTTGGGTGTTCACAGTTTTCCTACCTTGAAATGGATTCAAAGTCCAGTGACGCTTCCAAAGGGGCATGCTATGAGGACAATCTCACGCATCCCCTGTGTCCTGTTCTGTGTTTGACCCAGTCTGAGAGGAAGCAATGTGGCTACAACTATGTACACTGTAGCAAGTCTGGCTCTTTCTTATTTGACACAATGTTTGAATGTGGATACAATGCTGTACATGTTCCTTAAATTTAAAAATAAAATCTAGCTTGGGTCAAAGTTCAGACTTTGTGTCTCTGAGTTTGTTCTAGTTTCACTTCTGTTAATGTGATAAAATAACGAGACAAAAGAAACTTACTGGGGAAGGAGGTTATCAGGTTCACAGTTTCAGGTTATAGTCAGTCCATCAATACCAAGAAGTCAAGATCACAGGAACTTGAAGGAACTAATCATATCCACAATCACAAGTCGAGAGAGAGGGGGAATGAACACATGCACACCATCACAAATTCACTTTTATTTTTTTTTAAATATAATCTAGAACTCAAGACCTGGGAATGGTGTCTCTTACTTTTAGGCTGGGTCTTGCCCCATCACTGAATTAAGATTGCCTGCCGTGGATACACCTACAACCCAACTTGATCTAGACAGTCCTTCACTGAGACACTCTTTCCAGATGATTTTAGATTGGGTTGAGTTGAAAAAGTAAAACTAACTAACTACTGCAGAGGTTTTTCCTGAACAAAGGTTGAGAGTGAAAGAAGAAAGGGCCTTATTTTGTCTGAGAAAGGGCAGATTATTTGGCTGTCTGCTTAGGGTGGCATGAAGTAGGTACTGCTGATGAAGAAACTCTTGGGAATTTTTTTTAACTCTTGGGAATTCTTCATGGCCTAGGCTTCACATGTTCAATTCTGAGATTATTTTAAAAGAGATTAAATATACCGTTATTTTAAATTTTATTAAGCATTAATTTTTAGAACATAATTTGAAGTGTGACAAGGCACAGGAAGTCTGCCTTCGCCATCCCTTATTCTTCTCATCAGCTCCCTCTTTCTTCTGTTTTGGGACAGAATCTCATGTAGCCTAGGCTTGCCTCAAGCTCACTAGATAGCCAAGGCTAGCCTTGAACTCTGAATCGTCCTTTTAAGCACATGGTACCACACACTTGGCTCCATTTTGTTTTGAATTTTAAACATACATTCTGAAGTCTTGAGAAATAAAAGTACCTGGGCTGTGGCTCCACCCCAAACTTCTGTAAAGGGGTGTTTCTGTGATCACCAGAGTGTGAGTTTGTGGGAGCTGGATGTAATCTGATCTCTAGAGAATGCAAGCAGGCACTGCCACTGCCCCACAGCTGACAGAAAAAAAAATGTTGTCAAAGAAACAGATAAAGGAAATCAGTGTATCCGTGAAGCTGTGTTCTCAGGATGCCTTCAGGGAACCCCCAGGAACTGACAGCAGACTAGTGAAGACTTGCTGAACCTAGATGATGGTAGGCCAGACTCTTGAAGCCACCCCACTTCTGTGCCTCCAGCTTAACTGTTAGGTCAGAAACTCCATCTCACTCCAGGTCATCTATTCTAGATATAACAGAACAGATGGATGGATGGATGGATGGATGGATGGATGGATGGATGGATGGATGGATGGATAGAAGGATGGATGGATGGAAGGAAGGAAGGATGGATGGATGGAAGGAAGGAAGAATGGATGGATGGATGGATAGAAGGAAGGATGGATGGATGTAAGGAAGGATGGATGGATGGATGGAAGAATGGATGAATAGAAGAAAGGAAGGAAGGAAGGAAGGATGGATGGATGGATAGATGGAAGGAAGGAAGAATGGATGGATAGAAGGAAGGAAGGAAGGATGGATGATGGATGGATGGATGACAAACAAAATGGAATGAATGAGTGAGTGAATGAACAAATAAGATTAGGAAAGACCAAGTGGTTCATCTTCGTTTTGTGAACTCCATGAGATCTCAACAATATGGCAGCCTAAAAAAGATTTGCACAGTGACAATACCTGCTAACCAGCCATGAATGCATGAGATCTTACAGGGCACCACCAGGGGAGAAACTATGGGCAATAAATGGCTACTAAGGGAGAGTGAGAGAATCCATCTTCTCCAGGGACGAGACCCCATAGACTATCCATCCCAAGTGGTCAGCCCTAAACATGTGTAAAAATGAGCGACACTAAGTGAACTCAGTGGGTTGTATGTATGTTTACACACACACACACACACACACACACATCAATAAAAACTTAAAAAGAAGAGGTCAGTGATTTGAGAGGAGTTGGGGGCCATGGAAGGAGCTAGAGAGGGAGAAATGGAAATGACAGAAATATTGTTCTCACATACAAAATTCTCAGAAAGTTTTAAATTAAAAATGATAATCTGTACAAATATGTAATCATCCCTATAAGGTACCTATTTTAGTGTATTTTAGTGTATTTTACCTATAAAATTCCTAAGAATTTTATAGACACCAATGCAAGGAACTATCACAATTTCCATGAGAGCTGATATTTCCTGGCTTCATTTTGTGGATGACGAGTTGCAGCATTATACCCCCAGTCAGGTAGGGTCGGCATGGATGGGATCAGATCTTCAGCTGCATACTGCTGACTCTGGGGTCCTGTTGTGAGTTGGCTGAGCAGCAGCTTGTGTTCTAGTTAATCTGCGCCTTCCTAACTATTATAGTATGCCAATCAATATCCTCAGAGCACAGTTTGGCCAACGCAGAAGCACGTTGCTTCCTTGGGTCCTTCCAGTCAAGTACATGACCTTGTAAACAGGAAAAAAAAGAGCTCCAATCAGAGAGAGTCTCTGAATTTTAGTATAAAGTTGATGAGAGGGGAGTGTGATCCTCCCCAACTCTCCTAAACAATACACATGGCTTTGGTGATTTGAATTTGTGGGTTTCTAACCAAATAAATCTGAGTTTGGTTGGCCAAACAGCATAGCATGTGATACCAAGAGGAACGGAGGATAATAAATGTTCAGTTCTCCAAAGTGAATGAAACTTAAGTCTTAACATTCATCTCAAGCCATTCTAGGTGATAGAATTCTCTCAAAGCCACCATCAGATTTAAATGGACCTGGTATAAAATATAGTGTATGATGTTACTTTATTGTACTTTATTGTATCTGTGAGTGACCTCTAGTAGAAGGAATTGGATTGGCCTTCCTTCCTTCCTTCCTTCCTTCCTTCCTTCCTTCCTTCCTTCTTTCCTTCCTTCCTTCCTTCCTTCCTGTTGTGCAATATTATTTTAAGTAGGTGAATATGTGTTGTATTTGTTTATACTGCGGAATGTTACTTTAATTGTGTAAAGACGTGTTACTTTTGTTTATGCTGCACGTGTTTAATTATGCAATGGTTTGTTTCATTTGTTTCACCGTGACTGCCTAAGGCACCTGATTGATTTAATAAAAGGCTGAATGGCTAATAACTAGGCAGAGAAAGGATATGCAGGGCTGGTGGGCAGAGAGAATAAATAGGGGGAGAAATCTAGGCTCAGGAAGAGGAGTTAAAGAAGAAGAGAGGAGAGAGCGAGGGAGATGCCCAGGGAACTGCCAGACAGCCAGACATAAGAAGCAGTGAAGGTAAGACATACAGACGTAAGAATGGTAAAAAGCCCAGAGGCTAAAGGTAGAAAAAGACCTAGCCAGAAACAAGCCTAAGCTTGGCCGAGTATTCAAAACTAATAACAAGTCTCTGTGTCATGATTTGGGAGCTGGGTTGATGGCCCATAAAGAAAAATCCTGTTACACCTCCCTCCCTTCCTTCCTTCCTTCCTTCCTTCCTTCCTTCCTCTCTTCCTTCCTTCTTTCCTTTCTTTCTTTCTTCCTTTCTTCTTTCCTTCTTTCCTCTCTTCCTTCTTTCCTTCCTTCCTTTTTCCTACCTCCATACTTCCCTCTCTTTCTTTTCTTTCCTGTTGAGGCAGAAGGTCCTATAGACCTGGCTGACCTGAGTGTTGGAAGAGGCCATTTGTAGGAGGCGGCCACCCAGAACCAAAATAATCCCACAGAAACCATATTATTTAAATCACTGCTTGGACTAGCTTTTTATTGGCTAACTCTTACATCTTAATTTAACCCATTTCTATTAACCTGTGTATTGCCATGTGACAGTGGCTTACCGGGTAAAGTTCCAGCATCCATCTCTGGTGGGGCTACATGGCTTCTCATTGACGCCACCTTCCTTCTCCCAGCATTCGATTCAGTCCTCCCAACCTATCTCTGCTCAGTCCTGCCCTGCTCTGCTATAGGCTCAAAGCATTTCTTTATTAACCAATTATATTCACAGCATACAGAGGGGAATCCCACATCACCTGAGACTCACCATATATAGCTATATATCCAGGGATGACCTTGAATTTCTCATCCTCCTGCCTCCACCTCTCAAGGGCTGTAATGACAGGAGTGCACCACTATGCCTAGTTGAGGTGGTACTAGGAATGAAACCCAGGGCTTCACGCATGCTAGGCAAGTACAGTACCAAGTGAGCTACATCCAGAGCTGCACATGTAGCAGGATAGAGAAGACAAGCTTATTCCTCCGTGAGGCACCAGCCTAGTTCCAGTCTACCATGAAGAGCAGGGAGCTCAGAAAATCATTAGCTGCACTGTGATTTCCCAGTCCACCCACCAAGAACAAATTAAAAGTGTAAAAGGATGGGTGGGTGGGATGATGGAGCAGAAAGACCCACAGCTAGAAAAAGAAGTCAAGGCATCTTTTCTCATTTCTCGTCAATGCCACATTTGCCCTAAGCAAGAGCCTTGGCTGAGCAGAGGCCCCTGGAGCATTCTGAGGGATATGATTTATCTTTACTGCTGGACAGTGCTGAGTGAGACACGGGTTCCACGCACACTCACAGAAAGAAGGCTTGCAGAGCTGGGACTGTCTAGGATTTCTTTGGGGGCTGTTTTATTAAAATTCTGATTACTGTTAGTCTGCAAGTCAGAGAGTAAGAGAATCCAGAAATACATAACCATGCTTTGTAGCCCCCAGTGTGTGAACTGTACTGCCAACTCTGCTCTTGTGGATGCAGAGAGCGAAGCTGACTTTGCGTGATTTCACATCTAAGCTCTAACGTGACTAAATATAAGTTTTAATGTTATAAATTGACATAGCTTCTGAACAAAGAAAGCAGTTTGTATTGCTGAATCGTACACGTATCCACTCTCAGAGTCTTTAGAGTTAAAGGTACACCATGAGATATTACAACCGAATACATAATGGAATCCTGCGTGGGTCAATGGATGGCTTGAATTAATGAAATCATAGGGAAATTATTCCTTAAGACCATGAATTCATAACTACAAAGCCTATTTTTGCTTTGCTATTATTAATACAATAAGAGGTTTGACTTTGACCCTGGAATCGTAAACGTGGAAAACATTAACAGTATTATATTGACATGTCAGAGCCTCTCTTTTTTTCTGTGTTAAACTGAAGCTTCTGATAAGTATGGAAGAGTCCCTGTGGCACCAAATGAAACTAAACAACTCATGTGGACTAAGATCAAGGAGGTCTAGTGGGCCCAAAGTTTCCAGCTCTTGGATGAAAGGAAGTCTGTTGGAGACCACTGGCAGTTATTAATCCTTCGAAACTATAATTTTCAGAAATCATTCTTTAAAAAATAAATATTTTTTAAACATTATTTTGTTTATTTATTTATTTTTATTTTATTTTATTTATTTATTTTTGGTTTTTCAAGACAGGGTTTCTCTGTAGCTTTGGAGCCTGTCCTGGAACTAGCCCTTGTAGACCAGGCTGGTCTCGAACTCGCAGAGATCCGCCTGCCTCTTTAATCCCGAGTGCTGGGATTAAAGGTGTGTGCCACCACCGCCCTAAAAAATAAATATTAATCTTGGAGAGAAATCTGTCCTTTATGGTAAGCTACGTACCAAGGCCTTCAAAAACATTTTGGATTCCTGTTGATAAGATGTCTTCATATTACTGATTTGCTCTTTTTGCTATGACCACAACAGGTTCAAACTGTAGGGTGAATTAGACGGTAACAGTCGCTTCAGTGTGATAGTTTATTCGTTATGACAACAGTAAGTTTGTCATAGAATGCGCTATTTTTTCTTAGTATCCCATTCTTAGGATTGGGTTTGAACAACACAGAATGAAACAATCTATTTTGTATTGGGATCATCAGTTAGCCTCCCCTGCTAAGAAGGGAACAGCAGTATGTTGTAACTTGTGATTTTTGCAGGTTATTCTGTACCTCTGCAAAAGTAAAATGGAGTCCAAGGTTGCAACCAAAGACACAATGCCAATACTAAAAAAACCAGTGGCCATAAATATTACAAAGGTAACCATGTAAGAAAAAGAATGGCTAGATGTTCTTACTAGTCATCTGGCTAGTAAGAGGATAATCCAAGTACATATTCAAAATTAGCTTTCCTCTCCCAGATGGGATGGGCTGGGTGGGAGTGCACGCCGGGACTACTGCCCACGTGAGCTTGTGGGACTGAGTTCTCAGGCAACAATACTGCCAGATGAAACTCAGTGGATCCCTACGCTTTCTGTTCAAAGCTCCGATTTGGCTAAACTTGCAGGATGAACCACATTCCCGAAGATCATTTTTGTCAGAGAAATAAAATTCAATAAAGGTCATTGTGAGTTCTTAAGAATGTTTTCTTTTTAAGTCTAATTAAAGGCTATGTGATTAGACTTGCAAGATACAGCACAGTTTACAGGTCAGTATCCAATGTCCTTCCTGGTTACATTCACACACTCAAAAGACTGCTTCTCTTCTTAGTTTTGAGTTAGACTCTCTTCTGTTTCTGTGAGGAGAACCTTAAAATCCAGGGTGGGTTGTGGTGTCAAAAAGTCTACTAGAATTTTTGTCCATCAAATCATCCACCTTGATGCCCTGCTCACAAATCTTTTCAGTTTCAGTTTTGATTAATATTGGGTTTTATAGTTAAATACATTTGTAGTCAGAGGCTGCTCGTTCATTTCCTGGATGCCCAGACCCAAAATACTCACACAGAAACTGTGTTATTACAATACTGATTGGCCTACTAGCTCACGCTTCTTATTGGTTAGCTCTTATATCTTAAATTAACCCATTTCTATTAACCTGTGTATTGCCACATGATTGTGGCCTACTGGTAAGGTTCCATCTGGAGTCTGGCATCTGTTTCCTGTGGCAGCTACATGGGTTCTCCTTGACTCCACTTATTCACTCCTCCTCTGCTTAGAACTCATGCCTTTCCCTGTTTTGTGCTGCCATAGGCCCAAAGCAGCTTCTTTATTAACCAATGGTGTTCACAGCAAACAGAAGGGAATCCCACATCATGCCCCCTTTTCTGTCTAAATAAAAAGGAAGGTTTTAACTTTAACATAGTAAAATCACATATAACAAAAAAAGGTATCAAGCAAGAATTATTTATACAATATTTATATCTATTTTATCTTTTATTATAACTAAGGAAAACTATAACTATCTATCCTTCAACTCCATCAGAAACCTCAGAAGGATATAATATTACCTAAATTAACAGGAAGTATATTGTAAGCTACTTCCAAAACTCTAGAATTGACAGAGACATCTTACTACCCAGATAGTCACCCAAAGTTCCTCCACAATGCGGTGGCACCCATCTTCAGCCTACAGGCCCACCCATAGAATCTGGCAGAGTTTTCCATGAAACAGGAAACTTGAAGATCTCTTATGCCTTGTACTGGCCAAGTCCTTCAGTTGCTTTCTCCTGTGTCTGCAAAATGTCTGGCAGCTTTCTCATGAAGCAGGAACCCCAAAGGACCATATCACCTTCTTTTGGCAAGTTCAGCAGCCATCTTTCTGTAGTTCTACATGTCCAGTCAAGCAGTCCAGTCAAGAGACAAATACCATATGGACTCACTCATAAGTGGCTTTTAAACATAAAGCAGAAAAAAAAAACCAGCATGCAATTCACAATCCCAGAGAAACGAGAAAACAAAGAGAACCCTAAGAGAGACATACATAGTTCTAATCTACATGGGAAGTAGAAAAAGTCAAGATCTCCCGAGTGAATTGAGAGCACTGGGGCCATGGGAAAAGGTAGAAAGGTAGAGGGAAGAGTAAGGGAATGGAAAAAAATATATAGCTCAATGAAAACAATTTTAAAAAAGGAGCACACAAGTCCCTCTTGGTGTCTTTGCCCTTTTGCTTTTTGTGGATGGATGGCCCAGACATGCTCTTACTGATTGCATTAAAAAGAAAGAAAGAAAGAAAGAAAGAAAGAAAGAAAGAAAGAAAGAAAGAAAGAAAGAAAGAAAAAAAGAAAGAGAAAGAAAGAAAGAAATGAGGCGTGCCTCTGATGGGCTCCAAAGCAGACACAGCTGGGGACATAATTTCGGAGCTTGAGATACGCTGTTGAACACTTCCAAAGGTGAAAATCAAAGAGAATGATGACAGAAACAAAAGCAGAATGGACCAACCAGACGATGGGACAGTGGCAGGAGATGTCAATGAGACTCTGAGAAAGAGGAAAGAGAAGGAAACATGGAACAGTAATGGCTGTGCATCTGCCACAAACTAAACCACCGAATCAGGAACCCAGCTGAATGGAGCCAGAGACTTGAAATACTGATTCACATGCCAACATGGATGAACCTTAAAAATGTGGTGAAAAGAACGAGCATCAAGAGACCACACTATAATTCTGACCACATGAAAGGCCAGAACAGGAAGATTACCAAGCTGGAAGACTGGCTTGGGCTTCTTGAGGGCCACAGGGAGGCAGAAGATGGACAGCAATAAGATACAGGATTCTTTCTGAGCTGACAAAACGTGCATCAGAATTGACCAGGGTATTGGTTTGCTTTTGCTACTGACTTGAAAATTTCAAATTCCGAATTTTGGACAAGCCTTTTAACATTTTTAATGATTTAACCAATTTTCCAAGTCAAAATCAACTTCAATTTCTCATTTTCATGCATCAGAATCCTCCATTTGATTTACCATGTAATAGGTGCTTATACCTTGCTCTTTATATATCTTGCTTTTATGGTTCTTTTTACAGTCTTTGGAGAATTGTCTTTGTTCTCCATTTCTGGTTTGATTATTGAGGGCAAATGTATTTCATCTCTGAGGTTCCACTCATTTTAAGTACACTAATCTTTTTTTCTACACTTTACTTGACCATTGCTAAGAAGTTGCCATCAATAGTGTATACCCCACCCCAGCTCAGTTATTCCAATAGTTATACGTTAGTTTTAATTCACTGTGTTTCTTTTACTCCAGGCATTGAGGTGCATGCTGCTGCACATAAAAGTAGATGGTTAAGTACAAGTGCATTTACTACTGGAAACCAGAAGCATTTCTCAATGCTTGGAGGGAACGCAGTATACTCATGCGTGCTGCACTGATTAAAATGTGCTGCCTGATTAAAATGTGTTGAAGAGTTTCTTATTGTTTATACCGCATAAGACATTTGAGACCATTATGTTTGGAACTTGGAGAGATGGCTCAGAGGTTAAGAGCACACTGGCTGCTCTTCCAAAGTTCCTGAGTTCAATTCCCAGCAACCACATGGTAGCTCACAACCATCTGTAATGGGGTCTGGTGCCCTCTTCTGGCCTGCAGGCATACACACAGACAGAATACTGCATACATAATAAATAAATATTAAAAAAGACAAAAAAACCAAACATGTTTCTATTCCTCAAAGTCAGACTGTATTAGTTGTGTTTACGTAACTGTAGTAATAGGTGTGGGCTGTGTTCCCAGCTCCTGAGAGGAGCTCAGCCATTTGTTCCCAGTGCCTGGCTGCTGGCCGCGGCTGCATGGCTAGCTTATACCCGAAATGATTATACACAAACTGTATTCATTTAAACTCTGCCTGGCCAATTATCACTAGCCTAGCCTCTTCTTGGCTAACTCTCACATCTTAAAGTAACCCATTTCTAATAGTCTGTGTATCACCACTTGTTGTGGCTTACCGGCATGAGTCTAATCTATATCCATCTCGGGTAGGAGCATCATGGCGTCTGCATCTTCCCTTCTCCCCAGCCTTCTCTCTCAGCGACTTCCATTCTGTCTACTCTGCCCACCTAAGGACTGACCTATCTTACAGGCCAAGGCAGCTTCTTTATTAACCAAAGAAAGCAACACAAAATACAGAAGAACCCTCCTACATCACGTGGCTATTACAAGATATGTAATGGAAATGGCTTACAGAAGGGAGGGTATATTCAGGCCTGCTGCTCAAGGAGATATCAACCCAACACCATGATGCAGATGTAGTAGATGGAAGGATGGGGTGGCTCGGAGAGTGTTGGCACGATTTTGCATTCTTTACTTCCTGTCAGACCCAGAACCAGAGGTCAGAAGCAGCCCAGGCTATAACCATCAAATGCCCACCCGTGACCTCCAGTGACCCACTTCCTCCAGCCATTTCTTTCAGCCCCAAAGTTCCACAATGTCACCAAGTCCTCAAACGCATGAGTTTGATGAAGGCTTTTTATTTTCAAACCCTGAAACAGTGGATGCCAGGACCTGTGCTAGCCTATTTGGCTATTCACTGGGGCTGCAGAAATACAGAAATTTAAAGGGAGGATGTGAAATCACCTCTCTGACAACACTATAGCCTTCTCTCATCTTCCACATGGTGGTTTCCGAGAGGATGAGACAGAGTGAGTGGGATGGAACCAATTTGAATTTCACCAACTTGTTCATTGAACAAACTGTTTTTCCAGCTTGTTGATTTTTCTTCTTTCCTTTTGTGGACACATATGTACCAGACATGTGTTGACGCAGAAGTTTAAGAAGGGAGACAAAGACCCTCAGTCCTTGAGTGTTTTATAGCACCTGGTCTCCACCACCAAAGCAGAGGATCACACCCTCTGACCCATCCCATCAGAGGACACGTTTACCATCCGAAGAGATGGCTTTCAGGTTTGAAGAGTTTTTAGGCTTCACTGAAATTGCCAATTTAATCTCTGCATCTCAACGGAAACGCCCCCTCCCCTTTTTGGCATAATATACTAACTAGGAAGATGGCTATATTCAGCCAGACATTCTAAAGCACTTAGTAAAACAGTCACTTGACAATTTAAAATTTCTCCCTCTTGAAAACAGATTTATCTCGGTCGGGATTTGAAGTGATAAATACGCCGCCGAATGTAAATGAACACCTCGCGGTGACTTTGCTGGGTTATCTACCCTGTACCTCTGAAATGTAATGAAGAGATGCTTTAAATACTTCATCCTAAAGGTCTCTTCTTGAACTCAAGTGTAAGCTATCTAAACAGTTGAAAAGAGATTTATAGTTATGAAGAGGCCTCTGTGTCAAGGGAAGTTTTATGATACATTCTATAATAAATTAGCAGTAAATGGATACAGGTGACTGTGGAATTTATGAACTTTAATGCTTTAATACCGCACTAAAGAAAAACTAATTATGAAGGTCCTAAAGGGTAATATAAAAATATCGTCTACAAATTGTCAAATTAAGCCATTAGTCCTCGGTATTTGAGGTAGTTTTTTTTTTTTTAAATATGACTCAGTCAGAAAGACAGAAACAAATAAATTGGAAAAAATTCAGTGTTCCCTCTAGCACATAAGCAATGGTCAGGCTTCTCAGTGGAAACCAACGACTTTAAACTTAAATTCTAAGATTGTTTTACCCTTCTACTTAAAATAATCATTCCTTCAGCACATCAGTGAAGTGCCGTTTATGTTGCCAAAAGAAGATTAATTTCATCTGATTCTCACATAACATTTGTTGAATACTTTTTTCCCCAAGATGTCTGTGTACAAGAGGCCCCAGAAAAAAAGTTATCTGAGGGAGAAAAAAAAATCAAATTTAGGCAACATGGAGTTTTTTGAATGCCTTTTTTCCCCCCCCAAGAAATTCCAATCAAAGCCCTGGTTGTAGGGAGGCATCTCCACTTTCATCTTCAGTTTGTCATAAGAAAAGAGAGCTCACCCTTTTATTCCTAATTTGAACCTCACCAGGAGGGAGATGGGTTTATTTCCTGGAGGGAAGATGCTATTGTAAGAGTCTGCCTCTTAAGCGACCTTCCAGTTCCCTGACTCTCGCCCCTTTAGAATCCGTTCTCCACACTCCACACCAGAATGGTTTCATTTTTCAGAGGAAAGTGGTGATGCTCAGAACCCTTTGATGGACTGTAACTGCCTGGTCCCGGGTCTGTAGCAAGGCTACTCCCTCCTGGCTTTCCAGGACAGGTTATCCTGTACAGGGGCGACCCGCCATGCTGGGGCCATGCTCCCCTGCTTCACACCCTTTCCCCTTGTTCCACTTCTTTTCAGGATAACTTCAAAGGTCACTTCAAACTACCCTGTCACAATCAATTGCTTTCTGGATGCTTCCATGCCATTGGATCCCTTCTCTGAAATTTAGCTACCTGTACAAAGGTCTGTCTCATCCCTCAGCTGGAAACTGGGAGGCAGGGATCTATTTTTGCCCTCTTTTTGCTTCCACCATTGAAGAATGTAGTGAGAAAATAGTGCCAACTAGTGGTTTATTGAATAGAAATCTGGGGAAAGGATACTAAGTGGGGAAGGGATTGACTGGGAGACCGGTTGGTATGCCTTTCTTGAATATATCGAAAGCTAAGGCTAAAGAAAATTCTTAAGGAACCAAGGAGTTGCCAGTGATGGGAGCTGGAGAGACACAGAGCCCAGACGCCACATTTATCAGTGTTTCCAGGTTCATCTCACCATCCAAGAAAGGATTCAGAGAAAGCACAAAGCAAGAAATTAGAGGAAATTTAACCCAGAGTGAAAATACGGACTCCAGGGATGAGTGAAGGTTTCTTGAGAAAAGATGCCTCATCTTAGAGTTTGGATAGCTTCTATGGGAAAACTTGGAAGAGGGGGAGTTAAGGCAGGGAAGACACCTGCCTACATATATGTTATGGAATGTTAGTTTAAGATGTATTACATTCATTTGTGCTGTAGAACATTTGTTTAGTGATGCAAAGATAGGTTGCATCTTTTTATGTTGCACTTGTTTAACTCTGTAAAACTGTTTCCTTGCCTGCCTAAAACACCTGATTGGTCCAAAAAAGAGCTGGATATATTAGTGATACAGTAAGTAAATGTATTACATCTCAGTGGGGAATATTAGGCTATTGGTTTTAGATATTAACTGACATTTTTTTATTGCTTTTGATACACATAGCTAGTGGCCTCTTACTATATTTGAAAAAAAATATATTTTGGTGTTACAATAAATTCTTAATAACATTTTAAAAAAATCAACATATGGTTAGTTTCCTCCTTCTGTCTCCTCCTTTGAGTCCTACAGCCCCCTTGTTCCTTCTCAAATTCATGACATCTGTTTAAACCCCTTTTTCTTCAATTATTGTTGATATATATATGCATAAATATATAAATACAGCCTGTTGAGTTTAGTGTTGCCTGTATAAATGTGATTTCAAGCCTGAACACTTGGTGTTGGATACACAGTTAGGGGGCTTATCCTAGAGAAGACTAAGTCTCCCTTTCTTGACTCTCCTTTGTCCCATTCCAGGTTGGTGTTGTCATTGTTCAGCACTGTTGAAGCATCATGGGTGTTGTTTGTTATTTCTAGAAGATCCAGTCTCAAGGCAAACCTTCTTGTCCTCTGGCTTTTACAGTCTTCCTTTCCCCCTCTTCTACCATGTTCTGAGTCTTCGGTATAGGAGTTGTGTTGTAGTCGTATCCTTTGGGGTTGGACACTCTAACTAGTTGTTCTGTTTATTTTGACCAGTTGTGGTATTCTGTAATGGTCTCTGCTGCAAAGATAAACATCTTTGGTGAAGGTTGAGGAATACTCTTATCTGTGGCTATGAAAGGATAAACATTTAGCATGCAGTTAGGAGTTATGCTGGTTTAGTGATGGTAGTGGGGGTAATATTGAGTTGGAAGTGTCACCCCAACCCCTGGCTTGGGAATTGTCCTGGTCCGGACTCCAACTCCCAGCCTGCCAAGCACTTGGACTACAACTCCCAGCATGCCAAGCGCTGACCCCCTCCCTAGGGAGTGTCAGGACCAATCCCACAGGGCATTTAGGCTCCTGCCAGAAAAAGGGGTTTGTGTGGGCTCCTCTCACCGCCATGCTGGCCCTGTCCACCCGGGAATGTGGCATTTTGATTTGGTCTAATCTGGCTCGATTAGAGTTCTCTGTGCCAGCAGAGAGGATCTTTTTAAGGATTATTTTTAACAGTGGGCTCTCCTCTGAGATCAATGACCTCACTAGCCCTGAGTAGTTGTCTAGATTTTCAGTACCAAGCATGACTTCCATCATGTTGATTGAGCCGTAAGCATGGTTTGATAGCTATTAATTACTGCCAAGATATGAGTGTCGCTGTTGCACCCTTAGGGATATTTTGCCATGTTGGTCATCGTTACGGTTAATAGGTATCACATCTGGGTAGGATTATTAATTGTCTCTCTCCCTTGTCAGCTTGCACAGCACCTTCTGAAAGTCTGAAAGCTAGTCCTCAGTGGGGATGCTCTCAGGTCAGATCCAACTCAAAAGTGCACGGTGTCTTCAGCACAGGGATTTACCTTTAACTTCTGAGAGGTCACCACGGGCAACAGTTTATATTGCTTGGGGGGTCTCTTGGACTTCTCTGACAAATCGGAAGACAGTTTCTCATATCCATCCCTGGGATATATGCTAGATGGTCTCCAGCATAACCAACGAATCTTATGAGGAATTTTTTAAAATGTATGATATGAAGTGGGTAGCTCAGGCACTTTATTGGTGGGATGGTTCTGTACAGGATAGTGAAGGCAATCACATAAATGAATGTAGGCTAAATCTGAAGGGGTCTATGGAATATAGTTAATACTATTTACCAACGTTGTTTTCATTAGGTATCATCATTTACAGAATTTTACCAATAGAACAAGCTTTGAAAAGGGTGAGTGATACACTGAAACTGTTTTTGCAAATACTTAGGATGATTGAATTGTTTCCAAAATATTGTGTGTGTGTGTGTGTGTGTGTGCGTGTGTGTGTGTGTGTGATCATGTATATCCTCATCTTGAAGCTTAGTTAGCAGTACTGGTAGAAAACACTGAAGGAATGGATCGGTTGGCTTGATCATTGGTTGCGTAAGCAATGAGGACCTGAGTTAAAATCCCCAAAACTGTGCATGCCTGTAACCCCAGCAGTGGTTGTGTGTGTATGCGTGCACACACGTTGATAGATAACTGTCTAAGCTTCTTTGGCAAATGAAAAACGAGCAATTTGAAACTACTATTCTTTCTTTTCCCCCTTCTGACTTCATTAATCCACAAAGTGCCAGATCACACGTCTTTAAGTCATTTACATTCTAACAACCGTTCCTCAGTTTGGTCATTGATTCAAAACCTCCCGTTTGCAAAGCACCATCCTGGGTATTCTGGGAACTCTCCTCCAGAGGTGGAGGACAAGGTACAGAAATAATAATGTAATGTGGAAGGTGAAAAGTGCTCTGTGAAGTTGGGAAGATGAACTGGGAATTTATTCTGACACCTATAAACATGGGTGAGGCTGGAAAAGGTGAGAATCGAGATGTCAAGGGGCTAGGAAGTCATGGCTGGGTCTTTCCATCAAAAGGAAGCTGTGTGTTAAGATTGACAGGGGTGAGAGCTGGAGAAAGACAAAGTCTGCTATGTTTGAAGTAAACCTGCTCCACCCTTGAATGAGTGTAAAGGAACATGCCGTGAAAGGGAACACTCATTTAAGGGACTCTTGACAGCATACAGAAAATGGACATTTGTGTTTCTGAGGTTAACAGTGAAGGATTTTTTTCCACAATGAATCTGAAAACAAAAATCTATTGAGCTGAATACAGAATCTTATGATAATAGATCTTTAAAAGTTTTACCCTTAAAGCCAGGGGCTAACGAAATGGCTTAGTGGTTAAGAGGGCTTGTAGTTCTACCAGAGGACCTGAGTTTGGTTCCCAGCACCCACAATGGGTAAGTAGCTTCAGGGGTTCTGACCTCCATGGGCACCTGCACTCATATGCACATATAAAGACACCCACACCCTTATAAGTATGTAATAAACATATATCAATACATGGATATAAATGAGGTGTAATTTTTTTTAAAAAAAAAAAAAAAGGAAGAGAAGGTAAATGTAAAAGGAGACAAGTTTTAGTCACTGCAAAGGCCAGGAGAGAAAAGCAAAGACTGGGGGAGGGGCAGATGTGTTTCTTTGCTTCTTGCTGAGAAATCTTTGCTCGTGAAATATGTAATTATGTGTTTGGGGGGGCTTCCTACACTAGAAAAATATCAGCATCTGGAGTCATAGTTGCTTAGCATTGAGTCAGGTAGTTTTGTTTTTTCTTTCTTTCTTTTTTTGGATAGGCAAGTTTATTTAGTGGGTTATGGAGGGGAAAGGAAAAGGGGGAAAGGGAAGAAGAGGGAAGAAGGAAGCGAGCGAGCAGAAGTTACCTCTTTGGGAGAGAGACTGAAAGAGAGTGATACAGGTAGTTTTAAACCTTGATCTATTGGTTTCTCCTAGTTTCTAATAGCTTTCTTTGTTATACTAACACATAGTTGAGACAGCTCAAGGCTGTTTTATGGGGACTAGAAACCCTTAACACTTCTGTACTGGATGATACACTTCACAGTTCATCCCTTCTTCCTTTTTTCTTTCCTTTTTTCTTCTCCCTCTCCTTTCCCTCTGTCTCTCCCTCCCCCACTTTCACTCTTCCTTTCTTTTTTGAGTGTGCACAGGTACCACAGAGCACATGTGGAAGTCAGTAGACAACATGCCAAAGTCAGTTCTCTCTTCAACCATGTGGGTCCCAGAAATTGAACTCGGGTCATCAGAAAATGCCCTTACCCATTTATGACACATTTTCCAAACAGGAATATTTATTGTCTCAAAGAACTAATGATTCAGTTATTTAGTGTTTGTTTACTATTCTTCTTCCCTAAAGATGTTTGGAATATTCCAAATGCAGATGCTATATTTTTCATTTTGTTATTTTTGCATACTTCAAGGGCAGCCCAGTTATCTATATATGTATGTGGTGCCAGAAGTCTGGACATAGCTGCCTTGGGTCTTCTGTTAAGGGCCAAAGTATTGACTGGGCTGGATTTTTATCTGGAGACGCAACTGAGAAAAACTCTACTTCCAAACTTCAAAGGTTGTTGGCAAAATCTGTCCCTGTGTGGTGGTAGGTGGTCTCTCAGTTCTTGAGGGTCCCCACAAGTCATTGTTACTTGGATTTATCCATTGGAGGTCAGAAAATGGAAGCTTATTATTTCAGAAGCATCCAGAAGGTCAGTTGGCAAGAGGGACTCTTAAATAATGTGATATAAT
>JAQHUG010000265.1:1589666-1606289 GCA_028555095.1 Dicrostonyx torquatus | reverse complement strand
GAAATTTAATGTCTTTTCTTGCAAACTGCTTTCTGAGTCCGTTGTCTGTCTGGTGACAGATGTAAATGAGAAAGCCAGAACTCTCCACACTGCTTTTTTTCTGTAGCATTTCTCCATCCTTGCTGGCCATACTTTCAATTGTCCTCAATCATCTATACTATTCTCCATTCCAAACCTAACTTTCTACCTTCCCTCTCCCAAAGTGTTTCTTTTTTATTTTTTTAAACAGTATAAAAGAAAGTGGAGACTCATGAAGACTTGTGCTTAGGTCTCAGAAACATATGGAGAGCGTGTCTTGCCCTGGTCTGTTTACTTCTAAGAAAGATTCCAGTGGCCCTGCTTTCTTAGCAAAAAGATTAGCTGTAAGGAGTCTGCTCTCCAGTTCTGATCTAGTTAATGTCGCCTCTTGTCACTTTGTGTTGTCAGAGGTCTTTGCTGGTGTGACTGGTATGTTTTATGATGGACCCAGCTTTGTGGGCAACACCAAGGAACATTTTCTAAAACCTTCATTGTACTTCTTTTACATTGAAAAAGGGCAACAGAATAACTTAAAAATTAATATAAAAATCAAAAACATATGGCTCAATCCGGGCCTCACATTTGATTGGGCAAATATGTATATAAATTATACTTCAATCCAAAGGTATTGCTTGCTTATTTTTAGTTTATGGTTGCCTCACATCGGCATACAGCCTTGTAAAAGAAGCCCATGCAGTAGTCATTCATTCCATAAACTCTATGAAATAAAACCCATCTTTCAGGCTCAACGAAGTTCAGAAGATCTGGGTCTTCCCTCCCATAAACGTATCACATTGCATTTACTGCCTAATAAAGTCTCAGAGAACAAGAGTTGCCCTTCTTTTCACAGCTTGATCCTTTGCAAATTTACAAATGTAATGCTTTAACCTACTTGAACCCCACACTGGCTCCCTGAGGGAAGATGCTGGCAAGTGAAGGTGTCTGTTCTCAGTTAGCTAGACCAAGGGCAGCAGTAGTCAGTCAGAGGCAGGCTCCTGCCTGAGGGGTGCGGCTGGTCTCTATAGAAGGTCTGTGTAGCTGGGGCTAATGAGGTTAATGCTTCAAGGTCACAGTAAGAAGACAAAGGGAGAGAGTGGGTACTGAGAAGGCCCGCAGCAGGGACTTGATACCATAAGGCTGGGTCACGTGGCAAGGGCAAAGACTGTTATCAAGCTGGAGGCCAGTACTGCCTGTAAGCCAAACATATCAAAACTGATAGGTGGGGACAGGTGACATTGTTCTCCTGGAGTATTTGTTGTTGCTCAGTCATCACATCTAGGGGACATTTTCTCTGTAGAGCTTCTTGCTTTTGAGCCACTTTACCTGGAAAGGGGTTGTGACACTTCACACAGTCCCAGGACACATTGCAGTAACAAGTTTGACAAGATTTTACTCTTCTAGACCCACCCAGGGACTAATAGTTTTAGTTCACTGTTTTTTAAAGTATAGCTTGGAAACAAACTCTCAAAGAGTTAAATATGTAAAGAAGAGAAGCATCATAATCTTATATGTTACTTAAAAGTGACCTTGGATAAAAATGGAATTTTTAGATCAAACAATAATATATTTTGACTGCACAGTTCAGACCCCTCTGAACTGGAAACAGCAATACAGAAGCTTATATAGGAAGTATAGGGTAAGTGGAGAAAAGGAAAATCATGAAATGACCCTCAAGATGACTCTGTGGATAAAGGTGCTTGCTGCACATGCCCTAGGACCTGAGTTCAATTCCCAGAACCCAGGTAAAGGTGGAAGGAAAGGATGAGTCCCCAAAGTCGGTCACATGTATGCCATGGCGCATGTGTCCACACCTAGACATCATGTGCACACACATATGCAATAATAATAAATGAGTAAAGAAAAAAACCAAACCAAAGAAGGCTAGGTATGTACCTAGTTGGCAGAGTGCTTGCCTACTAGCAGGGGTGAGGCTCTGGGCTCATTCCCCAGCATGAAATATTAGAGTATCTTGGTGCAAATCTGTAATCCCGGCAGTTGGAAGGTTCAAGGTCAGCCTTCAAAGCATACGCAATTCACAAATTAATGAGGCACTGTCTCAGTAAGAGGAGGGGGATGGCAATGAAGAGCAATGTGTGCAGGAACAAGGAGAGGAGCCTTGGGGGTGGGGGAGTGGGAGGATAGGATGTTCTCTCAGAAACCGGGGCATGTCTCTCACTCAGCATGTGATTGAAGAAGTCTGCTTCCATTCCAGAAGCTTGCAGCTTCTCCCTATATAAAGTTGGGTATTTTCTAAGCTATCGTGATATGGCATTCATTTAGTTAAAAGATATTAAATGTAGGAGGGTCCATCTTTAATCTGTTGCTTTAATTGGTTAAATAAAGACTCTGCCTGGCTTGTAAGATAGGTCAGCCCTTAGGTGGGCGGAGTAGACAGAACGGAAGTTCTGGGAAGAGAGAAGGAAGTGGGCAGTCGCCATGAGGCTCCCGCCACAGATGGATGCAGGTTAGACTTTCCCGGTAAGATCACCACCTTGTGGTGACACACAGACTTTTATAATGGGTTAGTTTAGATATGAGAGCTAGCCAAGAAAAGGCTAGAGATAATGGGCCAGGCAGAGTTTAAATGAATACAGTTCTCATGTGGTTATTTCAGGCATAAACAAGCAACCAGTGGCTGAGCGGGCCGGCGGCTGGGGGCTGGGAGCTGGGTGCCGGGAATATAACCCACACACCTCCCCTATTTACAACAATTAAAGGCTAAAATAATGTGAAAGCTGTTGTCTGGACAACTTAAAGAATTGTTTCAGTGCTGGTGATAAAATGCAATTATGAGCGGTAAGGGTCTAATGACACCAACTCCTCTGAGAATACAGACTCAGAAGGTGACATCAGTCTATCCTTGTCTTACTCATATTCAAAACACTCAGCAACTCCCAGTTACCTTGAGTTCATGTCTTCCATTTTCCAACAACTTGGCATCGTATAGAGAGCAAGCCATTCTGATCAAAATGCTGGTAGTGCAGTCTCAAACTGAACACGTGACCCTCAGAGACAACACTGCATAAGGGCCCCCATTACCAACATTTAATCCAGGTGAAAAACCAAGGATGGTGGCTCTCTGGGTAGAACCTAAAGATCCAGGGAAAATCAGTCTCAAGGTGGACTGTGGATAGGGAGGGCAGGTAAGGGAATGGGGGTAGACTGAAGTTCATGGAAAACGTTCTTAGACAGCTAAATGTCCTGCCTTGTCTTTCGCACAACTCTACTTCCTGTGATATGAGATTTTTCTTTTAAACATGTAGGTGAACCACACCCACCATCCCATGAAACTGCTTTAGTACCAGAGGATGAGGTGCTGAAACAGTTAAGGGTCTTTGATTAACACTTAGGGAACACAATCCATCCTAGGTCTGGAGATTAAAATGCTCGTTGGTTTTTGTTTTAGATTGCTCCGGAGATGTCTCTGTATCTTTGATGCATATGAAAAACCATAATCCCCTCTTCTCCTCTTTGGCGAAGACTTAAACAGAAAAGCCTGCCAGTGAAAAGTCTGTTTGCAGTGGTAATGTGCTTGCGTGAACATTTTGGGAAATATTTGCTTATTCCTCACAACAAATATTTGGCACAGCCACTAAGTCTAAAATAGTAGCTAAAACCGGCATGGAGGTATTGCAGAGGCAAGCTGTAAAAAAATGCATTTCAATACAATGAAGCACTGAGCATGAAGTTAACACTGGGAGTGTCAAACACACGTTTCCAAGAGAGGAGATAGAAATATAGAATCACAAAGACAGTTTGCAATTAAACATAAACATGAGTCATGCCAAAGACACTCTTGTTTTAAGCCCTGAAGGAAGAATTTCTTAGTATCAAAGCTCTACTGAGAAAAGTAACTTTTTCTTACCTTGTTTAGAAAGCTCTGTGTTGTACTGGGGTATTGACATGGCCCAACACCAATCTGGCCAGAGGGCTACTGTAGAGAGCCTTCTACAGGTGAGCGCTCTTTAGGACAAACAACTCACCATCCCGCAGGTGAGCGCTCTTTGGCTATGGCTGGAATCATGAGAATGCTTGCATATGCGTGGACCAATGGATAGTGCCCATGTGGCTACCTAGGGTTGGCTGCCCTAGCCTACTTAAGGGCTGGGAGAGGCTTGCCCTGGGAGAGACACACAAAAGAGATAGAAGAGAGACAACGTTGTTAAAAAAAGGTCCTGATTAAACTGCTTAAAGAAGAGCTCCGGTGTTGAGTCTTCCTTGCTGGTCGAGGTGGGCATGACAGGCTACAAGTATTTCATCTTTACTCAGACCTCTGTTTGAGCTCCAATTCCTTCACTCATTAATTTTGTGACCTTGGGATGAGTTTGTTTTTGTTTTTAACCCTGGTGAGTATCCCAATCCAAAAGAGGACAATGACACAATGCGATTAACTTATTCAAAGCCTCAGTAAACTGGGACTGTCAACAGGAAATGGCTTTTGTTTCTGTCTGCTTGTTACTTCTAGAAATGTTTGGAGGGAAAAACAAATCCACTTTTCTCATTCAAGAGCTAAAGCCTTCATAATGCTGTGTCTCTGAGTTTAAACAGCTGAGGGACTAGGAATACTATTCTCCCTTTATGTTCAGACACAGTGAGGCTAGAACAAGCAAAATAACTGAGTTGCTTAGTTCAGAAAAAAAGTCAGCTTTAGAAATAACTAACTAGTAAGGATTGTTATAGAAGATAAGTTGATCAACCGAACAACTAGCTATTGATTGGCTGACAACTTGAGGACCTTAACCTTGGTTTCCACTTATCCCATGCTATCATGCCATGGCCTAATCTCACTCACTGGCTCCACCTCTGTCTTGCAAGGTCTACTCTGAAGTCACCAGCCTCTGCTCCACTCCCTTTCCAAATTTCTTTACTTTGAGACCCTGCTGAAACTCTGTTATGGTAGTTCTCTTTTAGTAGATCTAAGAAACATCTCTTGGCTTGACCAGTTGATATCTTGGAGTTTAAACAGAATTAACACTCATGTTCTTATCTCCAGCAATGTGTGATCTTCCCGTTACAGCAAGCATTACTGGAATCTATAATTTACAGATTCAATGCAATGCTCACCAAAATCCCAGCAAAATTCTTCACAGACCTCAAAGAACAATACTCAACTTCATATAGAAAAACAAAAAAACCAGGATATCCCAAACAATCCTGTATAATAAAGGAACTTCTGGAGGTATCAAAATTCCTGACTTCAAACTCTACTACAGAGATACAGTACTAAAAACAGCCTGATATTGGCATAAACACAGACAGGAGGACCAATGGAACCAAATCGAAGACCTGGATATCAATCCATATATCTATGAACACCTTATTGTTGACAAAGAAGCAAAAAATATAAAATGGAAAAAAGAAAGCATATTCAACAACTGGTGCTGGCATAACTGGATATCAACAAGTAGAAGAATTAACATAGGTGCATATCTATTGCCATGAACAAAACTCAAGTCCAAAAAGATCAAAAAAGACCTCAATATATAACCAATCACACCGAACCTTATAGGAGAGAAAGTAGGAAGTACACTTGAATGCATTGTACCTCAATAGTACAGACACTGAGAGAAACTGGTATGGGAGGTCCTTCTGTCTATGTGTTTCTTTCATTGGTTAATGAATAAAGAACTGCTTTGAGTCTATGGCAAGGGCAGAACAGAACTAGGCAAAAAAAAGCTAGGCTGTATGCTGGGAGAAAGAAGGCAGTGTCAGAGAGATGCCATGGAGCCACTGCTAGACATAGTTGTACTGAAATTTTAGCCAGTAAGTTACAGCCACATGGAGATACACAGATTAATGGAGAAGTGTTAAATTAAGATCTAAGAGTTAGCCAATAAGAAGCTAGAGCTAATGGGCCAAGCAGTGTTTTAAATAATATAGTTTTGTGTGATTATTTTGGGTCTAAGTTAGGTGGGTGGCCTGGAACAAACAAGCGGCCCCTCCTCCAACAAATTGGTGCTCCAATGAGGTTGACTATATCCACGTAATACCTGAGAGAGCTTGAAAAGGAATTCTAGACACAAAAATACAGACTTTAACACAGCTTCTTGCTGTTTGCTGGCAGTGTGTCACAACTCCTTTAAGAGAGGTCTTATGATTCAGCAGTAGTAGCCATGCAGTTTCAAAATGGCAGCTTTCTGGCTATGGGATATGCTGATAGCGTGAACTCTGACTCTTTCAGGCAGAAGGTCTGGCTACAGAACATTTCAGTGGGGTTTGTAAGCACACTGCTGCAGCTTGCTTAATGGCAACATAGACCTGCTGTGTGCCTAAAACTGGGGCAATGTGCATGGCTTGTAGAGGCCGTGACTGTGTGGAGCAAGCAGAAAGTACCGTATATATCATAGTAATGGTGAAGCTTAAGTTTTAGACTGGATAGGCAAGCAAGCAGTAATGTGGTGTGGGACAATTCTGTCAATCATGTTTTAAATAAACGCTGATTGGCCAGGCAGGAAGTATAGGCGGGAAAACCAGACAGGAAGTAGAGGTGGAGCAGGGAGAACAGGAGAAATTGGGAAGCAGAAAGCTTCCCTGGCATTCCTGAGCAGATCTCCAACAAGGCAACATGTAGCAGCCCAGCTGAGAGAAGGTACTGGCCATGTGGCTGACAATGGGTTAATATAACTTATGGGAGCTAGTAAGAAGCCTGAGATAATGGGCCAATCAGTTAATAACCTAATGTAGACTCTCTGTGTGATTTTCTTTGGGGCTTGCCGGCTGTGGGGTATTGGGCAGGACAGAAGCCCCAACAAGCAGGACCCTCATGTTACAGTAATGTATATACCTTAGAAATGTCTTGCAGAGGAAACTTTCAATTGACTAATGAGTCATAGTGTTGGCTAAATGTACGTAGGCTTGGAAAAGAGAAGCAAAGGTGTATAGAGAGTTATAAAAAGGGGTAAAGTCTTTAAGGAGACAGAGTACAGACAGTCATAGGTTAAAAGGAGTAAGAAAAATAAGCCATGTAAAAACGGAAAATTCACAGAGAGTATGGGTTATGTATATTATTGTGTTATCTTTGAATTTTTTGACTGTGAAGGTGCTAAGTGCAGAGAGACATTTCATTGTATGGGCTGCTAAGCTAAACCAGCATACGTGTTCTAAAGGTATCATGGCTTCCAAATTTGGGTCTAAAGATATGTTGCTTTGGAAAAGAGGTTCTTCTCTTGTTTCCACAGAGGATGAGAGTCTATAGATTGCTTCCAGATTGGTGTGGTTTGATGGACTAATACCCCCTGAAAGTTTGCCTTGAACACCCCAAAAAATGAAAGACCTGATTAACAGTGCCCCCAAACAGCAGGAAGCAGTTTGAATGAAACTATGCCCATATTCTGAAATATGTTTGTAAATTTGTTTGTAAATGTTTCTTTATATTTGTTTGTAAATGTAAAATTTGTATGTAGATGTTTCTTTACATTTAAAGGGGGATATGCTAAGAGAAGAATAAGTTGCTTTGGTATGAATTTTGTTTATTGATACAAATTTAAGGTCAATTTTCTTATATGTATTTCTGATCTTGATTAAGGTATTGCATTTGTGTAGCTCATTTAAAAATGTAATGTATAATTAAGAAATATAAGTTAATAGATACTCATCCATAATAGTCAAGTTTGTACTCATGTTAGTTAGATTTTCTAGATGTATAGAGATATATTTCAGTTAGATAGGTATTCTTCAAATCTTTCAGAGGCCTCAAGAATATGGCTTTTAAAATGTTTAAGAACTTAAGACTTTTTATGACAACGAGACACAACTGCTCCTGGCAGCACCAATTATTTTAATAGGAAGATAGGCATCAAAGAGGCCCTTCATAAAGTTTGATAGCCATTTGGGCAAAAAACTGTTCTTGGACGGCTTGCTTAACTGGACATGCAGGACCCACAGGGAGATGACTGCTGAACTTGCCTAAAGGTGAGACGATCCTTCAGAGTTCCTACTTCATGAAAGAGTCTGCCAGACATTCTGCAGGGCACAGAAGAAAGTAACTGAAAACTGCCAATATAGGCAGAACTGTCTTTGAAATTTTCTGCCTCGTAGAAATGTCTGCTGGATACTATGGGCCTATGGGCTAAAGATGGATGCCCAAATGGTACAGAAGAACTTTGGGTGACCGTCCAGGCAGTGATATGTCTCTGTCAATTCTAGAGTTTTGGAAGTTGCTTACAATGTACTTCTTGTTTACTTAGGTAATATTATATCCTTCTGGAGTCTTTGATGGAGTTGAGAGCAGCTAGTAATAGTATATTTTTCCTTAGTAATGATAAAAGATAAAGTATATATAAATATTGTAAATGTAATTGTTGCTTGATAACTGTTATATGTAATTTTACTATGTTAAAGTTAAAGCCTTCCCTTTTGTTTAAACAGAAAAGGGGAATTGGTGTGGGAAGTCCTTCTGTCTATGTGTTGCTTATATTGATCAATGAATAAAGAACTGCTTTGAGCCTATGGCAAGGGCAGAACAAAACTAGGCAGGAAAAGCTAGGCTGTATGCTGAGAGAAAGAGGGTGGAGTCAGAGAGATGCCATGGAGCCACTACTGGACATAGATGTGCTGAAATTTTAGCCAGTAAGCTACAGCCACATGGTGATACACAGATTAATGGAGATGGGTTAAATCAAGATGTAAGAGTTAACCAATAAGAAGATAGAGCTAATGAGCCAAGCAATGTTTTAAGTAATATAGTTTCTATGTGATTATTCAGGTCTAAGCTAGTCGGGAGGCTGAGAACAAAAAAGTGACCTCCTGCAACAAACTGGCACCCAGCAGGCCCTCCTCCTACAAGAAACCATTTATAAATGGGACCGCCTGAAACTGAGAAGCTTCTGTAAAGCAAAGGACACAGGCAATAAGAGAAAACAGCAGCCTACAGCATGGGAAAAGATCTTCACCAACCCCACATTGGACAGAGAGCTGATCTCCAAAATATACAAAGAATTCAAGAAATTGGTCATCAAAAGAATAAATAACAGACATAAACAGAGAACTCTCAAAAGAGGAATTTGAAATGGCTGAAGGACACTTAAGGAAATACTCAACATCCTTAGCAGTCAGAGAAATACAAATCAAAACGCCTCTGAGATTCCATCTTACACCTGTAAGAATGGCCAAGATCAAAACCACTGATGACAACTTATGCTGTGTTTTTTTTTTTTTTTTAATCTGTGCCTTAAAAGTAGATGCTAAGCCAATGACCTGGTTAGGCACTATTTAAGGTTGTGAATTTTACATATGCCACCACGAATGGGGGTCATTTCTCTTAACACTTTCCATGATACTTCTTAATGACCATTGCCATATTGGGAGGGATCCGAAAGGCAGAGTGGAAAATATTTATAACATATGAGTGTAAAGAAAAAATGTAATCATGAACCAACAATACAGTAAACTGGTAGGACACAGTTTACATTAGATCATAAGAATGAATATCAAAAATACAGGCGATGTTTTTGAAGAAAAAAAAAACAACCAGCAGTAAAAAATTTATTTATAATACAAACCAGATACTCCAAAATAATTTGTGGTTTACTTAATTCTTACCGTTCATCCTATATTCTTTTGAATAAGCTGAGGGAAGGCACCCGAGTAACTACCTCAGCTGGTTTTGATTTTGATTCCAGAGTTTCCAGTGAGATGAAAACTCCAGTCTATGTAACAGAAAGAGATGGCATGTCGTTTTTAGAAATTTAGATTCCCCACTCAATATAGCTACTTATTAAAAAAAGAAATGTATTACAATAAATTTCTATATTCCAGAATTATCTTATTATTTCTGGGCAAGCAATACTTGCGCAGAAATTCCAAGTAGAGGATGATCACGTTGCCCCCTTGTATGCTCAGCAGTGTATACTAACAGAAAATCATTACAGTAACAAAACCAGCTGCACAGAATAGAAAGTAAATGATTTACAAGGTTACTATGAGAAACTACTTTATTTCGTATTATCATAAAAAGAGCAGAACTGAATATTTGCGTGACAAATTGAAGAATCCAGAAATTCCAAATGCAACTTGGCTTTTTAAAAGAAGTTAAATAGATACGAAGGCTGGACGGTGATCTAAAAAAGCCTACTTCACTAAAGAGCATTTAAAATTTGAGAAGTTATCGTTTGCCCAACAGTAGAAAGGAGGGATACTACAAGCGGGAATCTAAATACTTGGAGTAAAGCGCGTTCCTGTTGCAAATGTTGACGACCTTAAGAACGTAGAGTTAGTCTGAACTTTATTTCACTTAAGCAGAGAAGTAGAATGCATTTTTGTTCCTAAATGAAGCTTGACCCTGAAATTTGAACCACACCAAAAACCTTAGATGTCTGTGTTTTAATGTGTTTTATATATTTATCAATCAAAGCATCTGCCTGCCAACAGTGCAGTTCAAGAGAACTGGGCCCCTTACATCCCGACTCAGCTAGGAAACCAGGGCCTCCACTAACTCAGAACCTCAGGTCTCTCCCTCCGCCCAGACACGACCACGGGGCGTGGAATCAGAGCTTCTAGGATGGCCTGCACCAGGAACAAGAGCTAGGTTCGTGAAACTCCATCTCAGCCGTGGGTGAAACCTGAAAGCCAGAAGTTAGCGCTGAGGGAGCCCAGACAAAGCTAACAACCGTTGAGGAGAGGCACAGGTCAGAAACAGCAGAGAGCTCCGAGACAAAGAGGAGGTGCCAGGAGATGGGGGAGAGGCGCTTGAGCTACACCAATGGTGGGTCAGCCATGCCAGGCATGAATTCCTGCTGCTTAGACCCTCACGCGCCAGCTCAGGTCTCCAAAATGTGTAACTCAGGATTGCAATTTGGTTTAAGCAACCGTGAAATTTCTTGTGTCTGATTTTACTTCACTTATATCAATATAATAAAACCATTCTAAACAAATTAGTAGCTATAATTCTCTGGTTCCTGTAGCTAAAGAAACTCTAATTATATACACATGTGTTAATTATACATAGCCTATACAAAACATAACAATAGATTATTATGTAATTATATTCAATACATTCGTAAATTATAACATAATAGTTTACTATGGAGTATTTATAAAATTGTAATGATATAGTAAACATGTAGAAATTACATACAGTGTGCATGTTTTATATTATACTCTAGGCTTATAAAATTAGAGATTCTCATATATGTCACTAGATCAGAGAAAGGTTCCAGAACACAGACTTTTATGGTTGAAAGGCAGAACTGAAGTCTCCTCTAGAAGCGGCCATGTTAGCATTCTCTTTTGTCCTCACGCTTTTCTTAGAGAGGCAACAGATACAAGATACCCGGTGAGTTTAACAGTGGGTACACTGGATGGGTATGGAACATGTTGAAAGCGTAATTGAAAAAGTATATTAATGAGTGCCATGAAACAGCTTTTGGTTTCTGTTTTCATCCCTCCGCACCATCTGTCACGGTAACACTAGGCAGCGATACAACAGACACGACACCGTGGAGGCCCGACACTCCGAACCTCGGGCTTCTTCTGTGGTGTCTTTGTTTTTGCAAACGTAAACATCAATTTTGCCAACTGATGAAAAGTATTCAATGAGGCTGACTGGCTGAGAGAAGATGAGAACCAAAATATCGGTGTGGGTGGGTACATAGATATGGGATGAAGACAAAAAAGAAAACCTCATGGGGGCTTGTTCAAGAGAGTCTGGGGGAGACAGCAAAAGCGTGGACAAGTCTGCCAAGAGTGTTTACTCTGAGGAGAACGTAGCTACAGAGGATGAGGGAAGGGGCGTGTGTGTGTGTGTGTGTGTGTGTGTGTGTGTGTGTGTGTGAAGAGGTCCAAGAACAATGCTGGGTATGGTTTTCCAAATGCTGTTTTATGTTCCCCCTTTTTGAGACAGTTTCACACTGGTTTGTAACTCACCAGGAAAGACAGGCTGGCCAGGAAGCGCTGGAGATTCACATGGACCTGTCTCCACCTCTCTAGGACTGGAATCACAGGTGACTGCCGCTGTGTTTGTTTAATCTGTGCTGTGGGGATTGAACTCAGATCTCCATGTTTGCAAGGCAAGAACTTTACCGACAGAGCTCTCTCTGTGTCCTCTTTAACAAAAACCTAAGTGTTAGAGACTATTTCTTTTTGATGAGATTGATCCAGTAGAGTAGTAGACCCTTCAAGATGGGGGAAAGAGAAAGCATAAGAGAAAGAGGAAGGGATGAGCCCCATGGCCTGCATACATAAATTGTCCTCAGAGGGGAATGCAGAAAGGTGCTGGCATTCCTTTGTGAAATATGCTACTATCCCTGCAACTCAGAAGGGGCACTCATTTTGTAAAGGACCTCACTTACTAGTCCTTGCCACAGTTATAATCCAACGAGAGCCTGGATATTTTTCTGTTATGCTGGCAAAATTGAACTCAGTTCACACGCACTTAGTTCTCAGGACAAGGTCACTAAAGCTACCAAGTTTTGAGCATCTGTAACATTAAGTCCTAACCTATGACCAGGAACAGACAGAACCCTCCATCACCTCATGCCAACACAGAAAGAAGTCCTTGGGATCTGGCTATCACTCCATTTTGCTTATAATGCGATATCTCTCATGCTAGCAATACTAACTTGGGTCACACAATCAGGTGCTAGATAAGAAATATGTGGCTGTTGTCCTACGTATGTGCCAACGTCATTTCTATTGTGATCCCCATTTCTCCTTCTGTCAAGATCAGTCCAAAAGAATGCCATATTGGATACATCCAATTATTCAGGACTTAAGGCATAAATAATAATACAAATGAACAGAGAGGCTTAACTTTAAACTGCTCTTTGTACTCTTTGGAACAAAAACTAAGACAGAACTGAATGCTGGGAAGAAGGGCACAGTGGGAGACGCCATGGTTCTCCTGCCTGAGACAGACGCTGGTTAGAATCTTGCCAGCAAGCCACAGTCACGTGGCGATACACAGATCAATAGAAATGGGTTAAATTCAGATGTAAGAAATAACCAGTAAGAAACTAGAGCTAATGAGCCAAGCAGTGTTTTAATGAATACAATTTCTGTGTGGTTATTTTGTGTGTAAGCTAGCCGGGCAGCCGGGACAAGCAAAGGGCCCCCCCTCTCCTTGTCATAGCTGAGGGCTCAGGTAAATGTTTAAGTAAGAAGTGTCTGTGTCTGCTGGCACCTGTCTCCACCTACTGTTATCCTGTTAAAAGAAGTGACAGGTAGAAGGAACCTCACCATAGTCAGTCTCTGTTCCTTGATTCCTATCCTGTGAATCTTCCCGATCCCAGCCAGAAGGGTCCTGTGTGCCCTCTGTGGGGGTCCCTGCAAAGGTCATGACCAGCAGTGACCTGATCGGCAAGGAGGCAGCTACAAAAACACAGCTCAGCTGATTTATTCAGTGCTGGAACAAACTTCTAGAGTCTGTTGCCAAGTGGTTTGTTGCCAGCATTAAAAACACGGTTTTGAAAAAAAGTTACCTGGTGTAATATAAGCCCTGGTGAACAGAGAGGCTTAACTTTAAACTTAACTCAAAGTACACGTCATTTCGTCTAAGAAGATGGGTGCTAAAGATAGATCTTCTGTGTTAGTTTAAGGGCCTAGGGAAGGATCTAGTATGATCTTGGCCATCCAGATAGGATAGAGGTCATTGGGGCTATTAGTCATCTCTGGTACTGGTTGTGGGAACCTGGGAGAGCTCCTGGCTACACAGATAATGTAAGAACCCTTTTTACTGCTACTAGATACCTCTGGTCCTGGTGGTGGGAGCTTTATATGGCCTGACCTTACAGAAAATGCAGATCGTCAGGCTGTTAATTACTTCCAATTCCCAACCTTCTGCATGGGAAACAGGTTATCTGTCCTTTTCAAAGGACAGTCCTGCATGCTTAACGTTCCTGGTTTTCCTAGTGATCTGTGGGCACAAGGACCTTTACGCTCCCAACACCCATCAGCTCTCTCTCCATGACATCACAGCTGTGGGGGAGATGAACTATTCAGAGGATCTCCTGTGAGACGCAGCAAGAGGCCTCAAACCTCTACAGAGTCCCCCTTGCCTTCAACCGTCTACTCTACCAATACTGCGGCTGCTTCAAGCAAACATGGTGCTTGGGATTGGGGAGCTCCCATACTCAATTCGCTTTCAAAGTCCTTTCTGAGAAGCAAGATACCGTGAACTCAATTTTGATGCGTACATTCACCTGGAGTCTCATCAGTTTGCCCATCTTGTGAGTTCATTTCATCTATCTATCATCTATCTGCCTGTCTGTCTGTCTATCTATCTATCTATCTATCTATCTATCTATCTATCTATTTATCTATCTATCTCTTTCTATCATCTATCTCTCTATTATCTACTTATCATCTATTTATCATCTATCATCTATCTATCTATCTCTATCATCTATCTATCTATCTATCATCTATCTTGATATAGATATCTTGATCTTTATCAATCTATTCTTTACCCTGCAGAGGAATCTTTGTCTAACCTGCCTCTTTTATTGATTACATTCTCTGGCCCATCCCCAGACTGGATCTTTCATGGAAGTACAGGCTGGCCTTGAATTTACCTTGTAGTAAAAGGCAATCCTTTTGCCTTGGCCTTCACATTACCTATTGCAAAGCTCTGGCCATTGCCTCTTTTCTTTTTGTCTACTTTGAAATAGGAAAGTGGGAACTGATTCTTTTGTCCACATTGGCTTCCCTTATCTGAGATTCTATGCATAGCTCACCTTGCACTGGCCTGAAACCAGAAGGTCACAAGACACTGCCAATTACTAGGAATGGGAGAGGCATAAACGGCATAAGCTGTTATCAAGTCGTTATCAACCTTATAACTGCGTGAACTTGTTAAGGGACCTGTTTCCAAGAAAGCACTGGGTTTGCCTTCCCAGAATGCATTTAAATTTAGCCTCATTTTATAGTGTTTTCTTTGGTTTTGCAGCCGACATCAGATTCAGCCCATCACAAGGATTTATCTACATAGCCACCGAGTTAGGTTTTGATTCTACAAGCGCCTTTCCTTATAAAATTGAGTGGACTTTGATATAGTTTGAATTATGGCAAACTAGAATTTTCTTGCTTTTTAAATCTGTTCAACTCGTATCATTTTAAGCAAACTTTGACGCTTGAGAAAGATGTGTGAATACTAATGTGTACATATGTAATAGATACAAACCTGAACCCAAGAAAAAATTCGTTAATAAATTCTTTTTGTTTATAAAGCCTTTTCCATCGGGCACTGTTCTCTGCTCTGCAACAAATGTTTAATGTTGATTGAGGTGGGGGGGAGGGTCTGCTTTGATCTCCTGAACGAAACCCAACATTTTTTCACAGAAGACAGTCAATTAGCATTTCATCTTTTTGTCATGGAAGCAGAAGGGGTTAGTGAAGGCCTAGATGGTTCTTTTTCCATGGATGATGTCCATTAATACTTTTCAGTCTCTCTGTCATTTATGGATGTCAAACATCGCAGTCCAGATCTCTGCTTTCTGGAGAATACCGTGACCTGCAAATCAGTCACTTATCTTTGTTTATCTCTGTGCTCTCACTAAAGCAGAGTTAGGCCCTGGCATCACGTCAAGGATGCTCAGGTAGTGTTTACAGTCAATTGAGGGACAAGAGTTGTTGAAAAGATATGCAGGCGCTGCTCCCCAAGTGCCCTGTCTTATCTTGAAATGAACAACACTGAAGACAATCTTGGGTTTAATCTTGGCTATCCAGATGGTCTATGATCCTTCTGATTGCTACAAAATGATTGTAGTTGAAGTTTTCAATAGTAGGTGCTCTGAAAGTGACCCGACACAGAATGTGTGAAAAGATAAGCACGTGCTACTGGGCTAAAATATGTTTGCTATCAAATACTCAGGCGGACTAAGTCGTCATTGTTCGGTTCAGTTGAAAATCGCTTCAGGAGAGATGGTTTGAAATCTGACCCTGGAACGAGAAAAACTTGACTTGTTCCTCAAAATAGCTTCTCCACCAGGCTTTGTTTTAAGAAATAAGAAAAAAAAATGTAACAAATACCTTTAAAGATTCAGTAAATAGAAATGCAAAAAGGACCTGTAGGGTGAGAAACAAAGCCATCACAGTTTTTGAGAGTAGACTGTCAGTTAAAAGCTCTTCAAAATAACCCATATTGTAGAAATACATTTTACGCAGATCATAAAATATCCTGCTTATGTGAAGGAGGGTTCATCTGTATTTCTGTGCTTTGATTGGTTAAATAAAAAAGCTGCCTGGGCCATTTGATAGGGCAGGACTTAGATAGGCGGGGAAAAGAAAAGAGGATGCTGGGAAGAAGTCTGGGTCAGAGTCAGTCGCCATGAGGCTCCCGCCGCAGATGGAAGTACCATAGAACCGTCGGGTAAGTCACCCACCTCGTGGTGACATACAGACTTTTATAATGGGTTAGTTTAGATGTGAGGGCTAGCCAAGAAAAGGCTGAGGATGATGGGCCAGGCAGAGTTTAAATGAATACCGTTCTCACGTGGTTATTTCGGGCATAAGAAAGCAAGCAGCGGCTGAGCGGGCCGGCAGCTGGGAGCTGGGCAGCTGGGGAACACAACACGCACCTCTCCCCCATAACTTACTACACTTATGAAATTATTTTTTAAAACAAAGTAGAACAATAATGAACCAGTCCTTTAAATTTTTATTTACTTTTGG
>JAQHUG010000265.1:1549539-1588527 GCA_028555095.1 Dicrostonyx torquatus | reverse complement strand
GTGTCCTTTGCTTTACAGAAGCTTCTCAGTTTCAGGAGGTCCCATTTATTTATTGTTGCTCTGTGCTACTGGGGTTATATTTGGGAAGTGGTCCCCTGTGCCCATGCATTGAAGGTTTCTTCCCACGTGGGAAGTTTTACCCTCTCTGAGGAGTGGATTGGGGGTGAGATGGGGGGTGAGGGAAGGTAGAGGGAGCAGGAGGAGGGGAGGGAGTGGGAAGTGGATTTGGCATGTAAAAAAAGAAAAGATAGATTTTTAAAAATAAATTTGAAAAATTATAGAAAAAAAAACCAGATACAGCAAACATGATGGCACCATGGAAAAGGCATCTGTCAGACAATCTAGTTCACTCCCTGGGACATACATGGTAAAAGGAAAGAATTAACTCCTGCAAGTTTTCCTCTGACCTACATGTGTGTTCTGTGGTATGTTCCCCACAAAAATGACTAGCTAACTAAATAACCAAATAAATGCATTTTTAAAAGACGTATTGTTACAAAAAACCATCTCTTTGCACAGTTCAAAAGGAGACAAGTTGTATATCTATGGACTGTTGTTTATGATAGCTGAAAAATTGGAAACAATTTAAATGTTCTTTGGAAGGACAAAAGATCAAATGGGGTTTATCCATCTTATCCAACACCATATAACAGTTGATGTAAATACATTCCTATCCTATGAATTCATATGCATCTATTTGGTTAAGGGAACAAAGGTTGTCCAACATATTATTTTGAGGTCATAAACAAGAAATGGAAAATCTTCTACATGAAACGTCCTTGAGTGCAAATGTGTACTCTGCCCCACAGATTCGTACCGTCCCCAGCACGTCGTCTCTGTTCAAAGAAGCTGCTGATAGCAGAACTTATACTGATGCCTACAAGAATATCTTGAGCCGTTGGTGTCATTTCCTCATGCAGGGCCAATTAATGAGACCTACATTTGCTTCCTTTCTCATTAATTGCTTTCATTTGGGGCAGAGAAGACACAGGACATCTTGAATATATACAGACATGCATATATACATATATTCCTTCCAAATTAGAGGATCCGTGATTAATAAATTACATAAAAAGGAAATCTGCTTTAGTGTATTTTCTGCACCCAATTAGTTAATTAGAATGCAATTTGCTTCTCTGTGTTACAGTTGGACGAGCTGGAGTTGTGGCTTTGAGGGGATGCCCTGGTGCTCGCGAGGATGGATTCTGATCCTACAGATGGCTCTCAGAAGGCGATTTCCTTCCTGAAGTCAGGCAAATGTGTGATTCAGACCAAGGTTTCTGGCTCGGGGCTCGCACACTACATAGCGCTTAGCTTCTCATGTCTCCCAGACGGAGACCTCACAACCTCACAAGACTGATTAATCAGCCCCGTGATGAAAATGAAACAAATTATCTCCTAAACTCTCAGTACTACTTCCTTGCTATTATACTTCAATTTGCCAAAGTTTTACTTAAAAAAAAACTAGTGTGTGTGTGTGTGTGTGTGTGTGTGTGTGAGTTTGTGCATGTATGTCTGTGTGCCAATGTCCATGAGTGTACGGGTATATACAGGTACGTGTGGAGGCCTATGGTCAACTCAAGTCCCATTTCCTTGGTGCTGTTTATCTAGCTCCCGCCCCCCCCCATTTATTAACTGACAAATAACACCAACTTGATTTTTTTTTTTAAAGAAAAGGTGTCTCTCTTTTACCTGGAACTCACTAATTGGGCTTGGCTGGCTAGCCTGTGAGTTTTCGGGATCTGCCTGTCTTTGCTGCCTCTGTTTCCTGCACTGGTTTTCAGAAGTGGGTTTTGGGGATGTGAAGCTCAGGCCTTCATGCTTGGACCACAAGTACACTCTGCACGGAGTCATCTTTTTTCTAGCTCTTTCTTTTTAACACTGTGACTACTGATTTACATATGGATAATATAATTCACGGTCTTTGATGTACACAGTGGGTTTCACACTCACTTCAGGTGCGTGTGCGTGTGTGTGTGTGTGTGTGTGTGTGTGTGTGCATGTGTATTAGAAGTTTGAAGGCTTGAATAATACCTTGGAAAAGCTTCTTGTTTCCCTTTGGCTTCTGCGTCTCCATCTGGAACACAATTAACATGCCCATTACATAATGCATGCTGAAGCATTAACACGCTGGACCCAGTGGGCTATTTAAGTGCTGAGGGCTCATAATTGTCCTACAGGAGATCTGCAAGATGGGAGTTTAGAGATGCTGATGTTCAGTGGGAAAATCTTCTGTGGCGCTTGGAGGGAACTCCCTCGTGGGAATGTCCTGAAAGTCACAGTACCTGCTAACTGTTTTCATCTGCCAAATCTTCTCCTCGTGGTGGTGTGTGTGTGGTGGATAGTGGTGAAGAGCATAAAATTACAATTTTCAACATTTTTCTCCTATAAAATATGTCCTTTAACTCAAGCCCTTGTTTTTGGGATTGTACTAAAGATTTCTGGACATGTCATTAGAAGGAAAAAAAAAAGTAGCTGTCTTCAATTTGGGGGTTATCCTTATTCACTCATATGGCCTTTCTATCTTTAAAAAAATAACTGTACATACACTCATCTTAAAAGTAGTAAAAAAAATCATTTTTAAAATGCAGAAAGAAACCTGAACACTTTGGTAGATCACTTTGATCTCAGTTCTTATATAAATACTATTATTTTCCCATATGAGCCAACCATATACTTGGCCCAGCTGGCGTATTTTTATATTCTGAACGTAGTGATGCAATAAAAAAATAATCACTCTAGGAAATTACTTCCCTTTTATAATGCAATTCTGGACTTTGACTCTTACGGTTTGTGTGTTTGCTTCCCCAGGGAGCAAAACGATGCTATTTTCTTATTCTGACTTAAAACTATTATGTCAGGATTCCTGATCTTGTTAGATAGTATATTAAACAATCTTGACTCTACTTAGATTTTGAGAAAATTCAATGTGAGATGTGATAGAAGCGAGGATAACAATCTCAGTTGTTCAGCTCTTGCCTTTAGAGTTGTGTTGGAGTTTGTTACTGTGCTGCTGTGAACGACTGCAGCCAATTTCCGCCCTAGAGATGGCTCTATTTCGGCGATGAGTGAAATGATACATGGTAAACAAGTTCATATTCTATTATTGATGGGGAAACGGCTTTAGCCTATCAGGCTAGTAGCCACGCCCCACCATTAGCCATTGGCTAATTATTCGGGGTTGGACCATCAGGTCCCAATTAGGTATAAAAGGTTGAGTCCACGTAAAAAAGCTCTCTTTGCAGATCTTGGGTCGGTCGGTAAGCGTCTTCGGAGAAGCACGGATCCAGGGTCTGGTGTTGTAAATCTGCTTGTGTCCTTTATCCCTATTAAAGTGTATGTTTTAAAGATAGCTAGAGTGGGCAATAATTAATTGAATCAACACGAGGCGCCCAACATGGGGCTCGAACCCACAATCCTGAGATTAAGAGTCTCATGCTCTATCGACTGAGCTAGCCGGGCATCTTTCAACATATTATATCATTAGTAAAGCTTACCGAACATTTTAAGCTCTTTAAGAACATCCATCCATCCTTATAATTAACCGCCTATTGCTTAATTACAATCTGTAATAGAAATGTGAGGCCTTTAAAATATAGCTTGTAAAACGTCGAAACTTAACCAAATTGGATTTCGAGATGCTTATTTTGTTTTTTTCTGCAAGTTTCAGGTGTCAAATTATCTCTCTCTAGAGATGCTGGTGAAATTCCACCACTGACTGCTCCGATGCACTCCTTACAAATCCCTGAGAATATTTTTCTTTAAACTTGACAATTGTCCACTCGGGAATCCAGATGCGATGCACGCAGTGTGATGATTTTGTTTGCACACGTGGCCTTTTCAAACACTGTCTCCCAGGGTTGAAAACTCTGCCTGGATACAAGAGAAATTTTAAAACTTGCCTGAAAATAGTAAACACAATACTTTATAGTTTATGGCAATTTTAAGTTTGAAAAAGCACATTGCCATTTATCATTTTATTTTCAAAATCAGTCCTGTGAAGCATTTAGACAACAGACTGGCTAGCTTGCCTACTAATGCTTAGTTCTCTGAAGGCCTGTAGGACATCCCATCCTTTTGACATAGTTACAAGATGTGGCCATCTCTCTCCAACATTCTCCCTGGAGAACAGTACAATGAAGTTAAATAGCCGCATAAGATGTAAGCAAGTTTATAATGTGTTTGGCCTCATTCATAGCTATTGTTGGCCACAGGCTAGACATAGTGCCTGGCAGTCCAAAGAATTTAAGAATTCCCCCCAGGACGACATGGATGGAAATAGTCAACAGAGGTAGAATCTAAGTGTCTCCTGATATAGAAAAAAAAAAATCAGGAACGGCAGACATTTCACAGTGTTGGCGGGAAAGTACCACTTAGGGTCACACAATAGACCTCTCCACCCATGAAGTAGGGGGGCTTGGTCGCTAGGAGCACTCCAGATTACTCAAGGAATGCTTTGGACACCAAGTTCACAACCTAGGTTGGAGACCCTGGTAGAGACCTGTTTCATCGGCGTATAAAAGTGGGACTCATGGAATGAAAACGACTAAATAGTTCACAGAGAATAATGGTGGCCGGCATGGGGGCCAGAACCAGATCTTCTGATGCCACCCCATAAAGAGTCTATGATCTTTATCAAGCAACGCTAGCATTGGAATCTATCCGTTCCCTTCGCTTTCCGTCTGCGCTCAGGAGGTCCCTTTAGTCAGTTTAAAGTTTCCTCTGCAAGACGGATGGAGGCCAGTTGGATGAAGTGTGCATCTGTCATGGAAGAAGAGAGCTATCTGCTGCGTCGCGAGCTAAAGGACACCAGGGCCGGGCCAGGCACAGAGCACATAGCCAAGACAGAGTCCTGCCTTCCAAGATGAAAACCGGTTCTCTCCCAAGTGCAGGCGTAGCGCAGGGCCCAGCGCCGTCTCGCAGGATCCTGCTGTAGGCCTCGGGTGAGCTGACACCTCCCGAGCTAGCTCAGCAACCTCCAGGCCGGAACCCCAGCGCCCACGGTCTGGGGCGAGCGTCCCAGCCGCCGCCGCGTCGTCACGGCAACCAGGGAGGCGCTAACCCCCAACCCCGCCCGGCCCCGCCCCTCGCGCAGCCGGGCTCAACATGGAGGAGTCGGCCAACCCGGAAGTGGCGCGGCCGCCGCGCGCCGGGCGCTAGGAGCCGCGGGTGCCCCGAGCCAGGCCTCGCCCCGCGCCGCCGCCGGTCCCTTCGCGTCCCGATCCAGGACACGGCGGCGGCTTCCGCCCGGCTCGCCCAGGCCTCCGCCGCTCTCTCTCCTTCTCTCTCGGGGGTGGGAGGAGCCGAGGCGAGGCTGCGCGGGCGGAGGGAGCCAGGCCCCGCGGGCCGCCCACGGTTCGGTTCGTATCAGCCGGGTCGGAAGAGGAGCCGGGCCGCACGGGGCGGAGGCCGGGCTGCAGGGGCGCAGGCCCCCGGGGACGGTGGCGACGCTAGGCGTCCGGCTGCGCGCGGAGGCCTGGACCGGGCGGGCGGGCGGGCGGGCGGGCGGGCGGCCGGGTGATGTGGACCCCTGTGCTCCTGCGGAAGAAAGGGACCCCGGCAGCGGCGGCGTCCCCCGGTCGGCCCTGCCAGTCGTTTTGACCTTAGCCCTTAGGGACCTTGGGGCAGCACCCCCCGCATTCCCCCTTAAGCTTGCTGAAGTGCCCTGAAGGATGCAGTGATCCGGGAATCGGGCTCTGCCTGCGGGAGGGGCACTGCCTGCACTTCTGAACTCTGCAGAGGAAAACAAAACAAAACAACAAAACCGAAAAGCCGTAACAAAACAAAATCCCAGAATGATGCTGTCCGAGCAAGCCCAAAAGTGGTTTCCAACCCACGTGCAGGTCACAGTGCTCCAAGCTAAAGATCTGAAGCCAAAAGGCAAAAGTGGCACCAATGACACATACACTATAATTCAGTTGGGCAAAGAAAAGTACTCTACGTCCGTGGCAGAGAAAACACTGGAGCCTGTCTGGAAGGAGGAGGCCTCCTTTGAGCTGCCTGGGTTGCTTATGCAGGGCAACCCAGAGAAATACATTCTTTTTCTTATAGTGATGCACAGGTCCCTAGTGGGGCTGGATAAGTTTTTAGGGCAGGTGGCAATCAATCTCAATGACATCTTTGAGGACAAACAAAGAAGGAAAACAGAGTAAGTTACATAATTTGTCTTGAATGTTGGGCACTTAAATATATATGGATGTACGTGTTCTTGAACATAGTATATTTGAGGCACTGGTCTTTGGGATTGAAATAAGATCTAGCTTTTAAGCACTTCTATTTGCATGACTTTGAAGAAAAAAATACCCTTTGTTATGAAATGATATAGTTTTTTAAAAGTAGAGTTATTAGTGATCCGTTATTTTTCTCATTTCTGTGTGAGGTAAGCAGCTGTTCATGGGATATAATACAGTGGATTTTAAGAAAAGAAATACTTTTTATAAGAGGCCTGGAGCATGAACTAGAAAATCAGAAGATTAAATCTATGCATGTAATGGTCTATGTTTGCTGAGCATCGTTAAAAGATAAATTACTAATAAGGGCCGTCAGAAGATAACTTGCTGATTTTAGAACTCCGTATTTCATCACTGTAAACCGTTGGCGTTTATTTTTGCTCTACCCAGTTTTCAGGGTCAGTACTTCTTGATAGAGTAGAAAGTTGTTAAAAGGGGGAAAAAAGTTTTGGAAGTCTGCACAAACATCTTCAGTCTTGAACCCACTGACGTTTTCCCTTTGAATCTGCAGTCTAGTGGGGCTGTCGTTTACTAAAGAGTCAGATCGGCAAAGCTGGTGTGTTTAGGCCGAATTGACCGCTGTAAGATTGGAGACAGTGATTAAAGTCTGGAGATGCAGTGATTTAATGGCTTCTCCAATGAAAACATGGCTTTTGAAACAACTGTCAAGCCTAAGTTAGGTCGACTTTTTAAGGAACCAGAATACAAACCAACGCTAGGATAATGTCCTAAGTGGAAACAAGTAGCGTGTTTGGAAAGGTGGGTCTCTCGCTGCATCCTTGAATGGAACATGGTTTCCTGGTCTGAAGACTCACTGAGATGGGTTTGAGGAGAGGAGGGAGGATGGAACGCACCAGAGTTTTCCAGTCCTGGTGCAGGTTTATCTACTCTTCTGAGCACCTTTTTACAATGGTAATTTTAATTTCACATCGATTTCTTACATTTAAACAGTAGTCATCTTTTCTTTTTTCCTTGTAAAACCTCCCAGAAGACTTCACTTAATAGGAATTGTTTTTGTTTCGTTTGAATCAAGTCTTTATCTAAGACTTAGTGTATGTAAGGTAAAACACTAGAAATACAAGAAAAACAAAAGGTAAATACTCAACGAGGAGAGGAGAAAAAGTTTAAGTTGTGTGTTTAATGATTTTAAACTTCTTGATATTTAACAAGTAGCCTTTACTTTCTTCTGAAAGGTTTTTCATCAGATTTAAAATGAAAATGAATAATAACCAAATAATTTGTCCCAAATTGTCAGTTTGGGGTGATGTAGTATAAGCTCTGGAAAGTGTTTTGACTCTGAGCTTCTAAGTATCCACAGCTTCAGATTCCTTAGCATGCCTTAAACAGTAATTTTAATATTAATGATAATACACTACAGACCTCTCAAATGTAAATTCTCCAAATTTAAGTAGGCCCAAGTGTGTATACAAAGATCCTGAGAACGAAATAGCCTTTTACAATTTCTTGTTTTATTTCCATCTTTGGCAGCTCTGCAGTTACAATAAAGTAGACCATGAACAATCTCTAATATCGTAGTCTGTCTATAAAAGTAAGGAGAGCTTTTGGAGGGGGCGATGCTTTGAAATGCTCTCAACAGAGCTTGTGATGTCACTGCATACAAAGGGATTTTCACATGGTATTAAAGCCCTTATTATTTTGTGTGGGTGACTAAATGGGAACTGTGTATTTGATGAGGTATCTTTATTGGTAATATTTCTAGATTTTTAATATATTTAATAGCTTCCTTTTCTAGCCCAGCTGCACATGTGGCACAGTAAGAGACAGACTTGAGCCACCAGTGTATTAAAAGAAAGGTATTTAATATTCTGCACATTGCTAAATCTTGTCAGCATATTCCCAAGTGCTTTCTGGAAAAATGAGTGATGAAGGCTACCAGCTGATTGAGATGTCCCACGAAACTGCTGGGTGTGACGCTTTGTACTTTTTGGTAGTGAAAAGGCCCGTGTTTACACCTTCCAGTTGTGCCATGAGAGGCAAAAAGTATCGTGCTTAAAATTGTTTTAACTTAGTTTTCTACTTTGAATATATTCAAATTATATGTATATGTATATATATATATATATATATTAAAGAAGGGGGAAGAGCTTGAGTCAAGTCCTTTGAGCAGGGAACTTTTGCATTTGCCTTCTTTTAATAGATGTCTGGGTTGGTTCTGGCATAAGATTTATGGAAACAGCCCAATATTTAATCATAGAATAGGAAACTCGATGCTATTACGAAATATCCATTGATTTTTAAAAAATACGGTAGGTTGGTGGTGTCTTTTTTTTTCTAATGCTCTCAAAAATTAATAATATCAGAGTCCTTAGAGTTAGGTATGACTTGGACATTTGTAGATTTTAGGGCGTGTGTGTGTCTGCCTGCACTGCACCTGCCTCCTGGCTTCTGGCCTCCTTATTGCCAGTCCTGTCCCATTTCTGACCACACAGCTCCGATTGCTTGGGAATCATTCCCACATGTGTGGCAGTTTTGGACATGGACCTGTGCCCACTGAAAATTGAACAGAAGCCATATACCATTTCAGCCCAGCACTCCAGAGGTGGAGAAGAATAGGCATTAATCCAGCAACTCCCAAGTGCTGTGTCTTCATTTGTCCCTTTGAAGCCTGGGAAAACAAACACTATTCCAGGATTCTTGAAGTTCTCATTAAGGTCAGTTTCAAAACAGAATAGCTAAAGTTACTTGTCAGGCCTGCCCTTTAAATCGGTGTGTTTATCAGAGTTCTTTGCAGGGTTTTGTTTTGGTTGTTGTTGTTTTGTTTCTATAGGGGGAGAAAGGAAAAAAAATCCATTTACACTCGGATTCAAATGCATTGTTTTATTCTTTAAAGCTTGCATAGGTGTTTAGAGTTTCCCACTAAAACCAAAATGGTGCAAGTCATGCGTGTTTGGAGTTGAATCTTACTGATTTTTATGAAGATGGTTCTAGAAGTAAAACGTAGAGTGAATTTTTAGTGTAAAGCAAGCTTTCCTCAAGGAGCTAACTTTTGGACGAGAGAAATCCGCCCCCCCCCTTTCTGGTTAAACCCAGCGTTCCGCAGCGTGTGGCAGCCATGTGGTTAACTTATTAACACATGCGCTTCATCAAGTAAGAACGAGCTCGTGTTTTCCGCGGATGTTTCTCATCAGCTTTAGATGTTTCCCTCATTGGCTTCCATCTGACCAGGGGAAATGGCTCGTCATTCCCCCCTGCCTCAGTTTCTTCATCCCCAGACAAGGGTGTTCAAGTAGATAATTCGTTTGCTCTTATTTCCAAACCTCTGTGAGCTTTGACCACCTTTCACCCCCTTCCATTTTGGGGACCACTGATATCTTGTCCTTGGCTTGGGTTTTATCAAACTGTTGTAAACTCCACATGCTTTTGTTGCCTGTTTGTGTGTGTGGCCAGGTACATTCTTAAAAAGAGCGTTTGCTCATTTTTCATACAGCCTGAGGTTTTAAGAGTATTTCTCAGGTACCACCCATCAGAAGCATTTCTCAGACTGTTGAAAATGGTTCTCTTTTCCAAAACCCCAAGTTAATTCCGGGGTGTGTAGCTTCGCCTCCTTTGGAGGTGCTCTGAGAGCTCTTGCTCGTGTTGTTTGGTGTCCTCCATTCTACAGTGCGTCCTGCTCAGATGTTACCAGTGTATGACCTTTCCTTAGTTCAGGGTCTCAGGAGTGCCTTCGATCATAAACTGTTCTAGTGTAAGAAACAGCTTGTTTTTGGCATCGGTATGATATGTCTTAATTGATTGGATCGTTCCAGTTCAGTAAGGAAGCATGGCACCGTCATGGAGCTGATACAGGTTGTTTGTCTGCTCTCTGTCCTGTCTTGTGCCGGTCTTCGGCTGGAGGTCTAGTAAATTCAGCCATCTTTTAGCTATCCTGTCGGCAAACAACAAGAAAAAGGTAATATAACATTAGGTCAGAGTTGCTTTGTAGTAAAATTCATTGCACTCTACTCGAGCTGTATTAAAATACCAGCATGGCTTCAGAAAGTGATGTGAACACTGGGGAGTGTGTGCAGGTTCAGGCTGTTTGCCCTGTGAAGTGACCACTGGTGACACCAACAACTGGAAGATTCCTGGTGGATGAAAATACTGTAAACAAAACCAAAATAAGCCCTGCTTCTTATATAGTTGGCTTGGAAATTGGCAGTGTGATGCAAGACGTTCCTGAAAGCTGGGGCTGGCTTTGTTTGTAAAGTCCTTTTTATTTAGCAGAGTCAATAGCTTTCTGGCAGGAATTATTTGATCTTTTTATTCTTTGAAAACTTCACAAGATTTATTGTTTATCACTTCTTACATTTCATTCCCCTTTCATAATTTATTCAAGAAAAGGCTTAGTTAGATCCATTTTGTATGAATATAAGTACTGGTACTTCGAGTTTTAATGATCAGCACACTATGTATTATCCCCATTATTTATATAATTCTTTTACTATAAGTCATATTTTGGAGTAGGGGTAAGTATTTTCTTTAAATGTCATCATTATTTGTCATTTTATGGTACTCAGAAATACTTAGGAGTGACGAGTTTATAAGTTCCTGGTTCAGTGTCTTTGAATGTTAAATATAACCTTAGGCCATTAGTATTATCTATTGTTGATAAGAATTTTTGATGATGATTTTTGAATTATGAGGGGAAAGTTTATCTAAAATCCTTTGTATACTTTCCAAAGACTCATTCCTTTGGCGTGTGTCACTCTACAGAAACTAGGACCAGTTTGTTTGTTTTCTTTTTAAACAATGAGTTAAACTAGAAATTTGTGGTTGACTGGTTCTTATTTAACGTGTAGATTGATGGTTAGTCACTTTACTTAAAAATATGCCTGGATAGAACAGAGTTTGCTATTACCATTATATGTTACAACCAACTTTTTCTCTTCTTTTGAAGGTGGTTTAGATTAGAATCCAAACAAGGAAAGAGAATCAAAAACAGGGGTGAGATAAAGGTCAATATTCAGTTTATGAGAAACAATATGACAGCAAGTATGTTTGACTTATCAATGAAGGATAAGACAAGATCGCCTTTTGCAAAATTAAAAGATAAGATGAAAGGGAGAAAAAATGACGGGACATTTTCTGATACATCTTCTGCAATCGTTCCAAGCACGCACATGCCTGATGCCAGTACTGAATTTCCAAGCAGTGAAATACAGATGAAATCCAAACCAAAAAAGCCTTTTCTTTTGGGTCCTCAGCGGCTCTCATCTGCCCATTCCATGTCTGATTTAACTGGGTCCCACTTATCTTCTGAAAAACTGAAATCCAGTGCTGTAGGCCCAACACATCTTCTCAGTCGCCAGATAGATTCCTTTGGAGTTGTTCCAGAAAGTGGTAAGTGGCAGTCATTTCTTTATCTTCCCTGTATTTTATGTATTTGTGTTTATATTATAGGTGATAATGAAATGAATCCTAATCTTCTCTCATGGCCTGGCCTTTTTTTTTTTTTCTGTCATTTCTCCTCTTCAAAAGCTTGTAGCAGGGCTAGGCTGGTAAAGTGTTTGCCTTGAGAGCATGGGAACCTAAGTTCGGTCTCTGAAATGCACATACAAAAGGCAAGGCAGGTGGTGCTGCAGGCTTGTAATCCTGTGCCTAAGAGGTGGAGCAGGTGGATCCCAGGGTTCCCTGCCCAGACAACCTAGATTTCTTGACAAATTCCACACCAGTGAGAGATCCTGTCTCAAGAAACAGGATGGGTAGTTCCTGAGGAATGACAGTAAAAGTCGCCTTATGGCCTCCACAGACGTCCACATACACACCGTAAAACAAAACAAAAAACCATGCAGCGTGTATTCCATTCTGTTTAGGTATTCCTAGAAAGAACATCTATATCCCGAGGATTCTAACGATGGAAAAGTTTAAGACTTGCCAGCATGGTCGTTGACAGCAGGTCCTTTGGGTTGACCTTGTACTTTTCTTATGTGTTGGTTTCTAAGTAGTAAGACACTAATTGTCTCACAAAACACTGTACTACCCATCTACTTCATAATATCCTTCACCTAATTTTAAGATTGTTTTTACTATTTTGAGGGTTAATATCTTTAGCTAATTGCTTCATTCTGAAGCAGCAGAATGTGTCAGACAGTGGAATAGCATATGTCACCCATCACCTACTAATGGCAAAAACAATGTTTGTAGGGAGCCTCAAGTCCCCACACCGAAGAACACTAAGCTTTGATACTTCTAAGTTGAACCAACGTGGCGGCGTTGTGGACGACGGCGACCCCCCCTTTGGAAGGCAGAGTGACCCATTTACAAACGTGACTGCTTCGTTACCCCAAAAATTTGCAACACTGCCAAGGAAGAAGAATCCATTTGAAGAAAGCAGTGAGTCATGGGACAGCAGTGTGAATTTATTTTCAAAGCCAGCTGAAGTAAGGAAAGAAAATAAGAGAGAGAAAAGAGAGAAAGTGAGCCTCTTTGAAAGAGTGACCGGGAAGAAAGATAGCAGAAGATCTGAGAAGCTCAACAATGGGGGATCTGATAGCCCCTGTGACTTAAAATCACCTAGTGCGTTTAATGAAAACCGGCAGGACTATTTTGATTATGAGTCAACCAATCCGTTTACAGCAAAATTCAGGGCTTCAACTATAATGTCATCGTCAAGGTAAGCTCACCAAGGAGGAGTGTGTTCCATTTGGGGAACCTTGTACTTAAAAGTAATAAATACTTCTTTTAAATGCATGAATATTTTATATTCATTTTATTTTTTAACCTATTTTTTTTCTAGCAGTTCATCATAGACCTACACATTGTTGCTTGTATGTGTCCTTAGAATTGAATGTTTCACCTTTGGAAGGACAAAGACTTTTTCCTCTTACCCTAGTCTGCCCCCACCCAAGGGAGCCCGGAAGCCACCATAGATAGCTCTTGGAGAAAGCAGCCTGACCTTTGATGAGACCCAGTGAGAGTGAATAAACCATGGGTGTGAGTTTAATCCAGAAATGTGTTTCTGGGTTCTTCCCAGGGATTAAATCCTGGGCTGTCTGAAGAGTGTTAGTGGTCCAGTAACAGTCAACTTGCTGTTCTCTAGCAAATGCTGGCTAGAGTATTACTATTGTCGTAATAAATGTTAGCTGTCCTTATGAAGTGGCTGACCAGAAACGGCTTTTATTCATGAATGTTTTCTGGAATCTGATGGCCCTGGGATGACAAGTAGCCATAGATCAGCATAGGCTGATGAAGATTGGTCCTTCTGTGTGTACTGCTACTTATTTCAGCAGGCAGGAGTTCTGCAGACAGGACTCATGGAGGGCCTGGTACAGGAACCCCTAGCAAAGGTGAAGAGAACCTTAACAGTTCAGTACCCGAGGAAGAACAGTAGCAGCAGAGTGTTTGCACACACTGAGACTTAGACCTGAGTGGGCTTCCTTGCTTCGTGATACGACGACCTCTAGATTTCAGCAGCTACGTCTTCTGAGGCGAGGAACGCAAATAAATCAACTTTTTGAGGCAAAGGGTAAGTAATGCGTAAATGAGTGTAGTACAAAGCCAGGCACCAAATGGAGAAGTGAACTTGAAACTTGATCCAGTTCCATGTAGAAGTATGGCATCGGGAGTAACGCTTTCTCAGATTTAGGCTTTTTGTATGTGAAGTCTGTGTAGCTCTTCTAAAATCTCCCCAAACCAGACTCTAAAGCATGTTGAATCCCGGAGTTTTCGGTAAGGGACAGGTGACCTCTGTCTTGTTTGATGTGTTGTCCTGTGTGTTTTAAGATTAGTGCTTTGTGTTCTGTCCCACTACAAACAGAAGATGAAGCCTCAACGGCCGCGCGGGTAGGCCTTGCTCCTGGGCCTCTCTTGCTCCTAAAGTTTCCAGAGGGAAGGGCTCATTTTTTTTTTTTTGTCAATTTGTTTTCTTTTTATTAGATGGGGATTTGTTGTGGTTTTAGAAAAAAAATTCATTCTCTATGTTTATAGACGATAATTCAGAGAAACAGATTTTTGTTTTGTGGTATCAATAGTCCATTGGAGAGTTCGCAGTGTTGATGTGCTGGTGCTTGGTGTGGTCTCCTTCATCAGATCCTAAACACAGGAGCAGACAGTGTGCCTCCCCCGTTTCTGAGCGTTTCTATTTTTTTGCAGGAAATTTTTTAATACAATTGTTCAAGGTAACTTAGAGATTGGCTGATCTAGGTAATTTTAGAGTCAGTGAAAAGCAACAAAAGGGGAACTAGTTAGAAAACAACATCTTAAAATTATGCTATCATATGAAAAATAAGCCTTCTCAAATCTTTAATGCCTTGGGCTGCCATGGCTTTAATAGGGAAGATGACTTCAGCCGATTTCAGCTTCATTTTGTTCTACTTTCACATTGATCCTGCTTTTATCAGCATTAGGACTGTATTCTAAACTCTGTGATTACAAGTATATCAGAATAGGCTTTTAAAGAAATTTAAGATTTTTTTCATTGTGTTTATGAGGCTATAGGTATGAGGACAGAACATACATTCCTGAAAATCTTTTTCTGTATCAGAATCATCTTTCTGGTAAGTTAAAACATTTGTAATTAATGGGTGGCTCCAGTTAACATACAAAACAGTTGGATGTAAATGGACGGATAAAAAGGCTGCAGTTCCGAGTTTAGAGCCAGCAGTTTAGCGTGGGTGGAATCTGAGAGGACTTCACCAGCAGTGCTTCCAGAATTCCTCTCCTCCGGTATCATCCCTCAGATGGATCAAGGCTTTTGATGCTACACTGATCACATGTTAAGAATTATTTTTCCAGTATGTTAAGTAAAGCTTACTTAGAGATCTCCTGGACTTTTGAGACCCATGGTTTTGAGACTGCTGAATCAATTCAAAGCACAGAACATTGTCATGAAACTGGCGTGTGAACTGACATGCCTAGGATTGTGGGATCGTGGGAACCATGTCCGTGGCCTCTAAGTGATTAAGCATAGGACTAGAACTGAAGAATTTTCTTTATGTCTCTCCATCTTCAGTAACTAAGAACATCATTTTTAGAAGTTAAAGGTTTTAGTTTTTGTGTACGTAACATCTGCTTCAGGAGAAAAAAAAACACATTGGAAACCACAAAGTACATTTCATTTTGCATCTTGAGATTGTTCCTATAGCCTTGTGAAAATCTGATGAGGAAATTAGCCAGGCTGCCTGCTGTGCTGATTCTGCAGAGCACAAGGTTCCTCACTGATGTTCACTCTTGGAATGTTCTTCCTGGTACCTTGCTCGGCTTCCCTGAAGCCTTTCCCACACTGCTAGAGAGGAACAGTGGCTTCCAGGCTCAACGTTTTCTGCTGCGGTCTACTGAGGGAATGACGTAGTCTCTTTTCCCTCCCACTGTTGCGAGTAATTGAAGGGCAGGGCCTGCATTTCATTCATGGCTTTGACTGTAATCTCCAGTGCGCTGCAGTCCACATTAGAAACTTTGGACATACACATGATAGCACATCAGGCCCTAGGAATGTTTCTCTTCTGCCTGTCTCCTGCTCCAGCCCAGTGTGAGCTGTGGATCCAAGAAGGTCAATGTGTACATTTTTTTTTTAAATAAATACTCTTTAAAATCGAAGAGAGCAAGCAGGTGTGTCAGCACACACCTGTTAGCCCAGCACTCAGGAGGTTGAGGCAGCCTGAGCAACTTAATGAGATCTTATTTCATAATTCAAAAGTTTGAATAAATGAGCAAGGATGTAGCTTATTGGTAAGGGTGCTCGCCTAGTGTGTGCAAGGTTTCGGGTTAAGTCCCCAGGACTAATTTAAAAAGCTGAATTTTACACTAATTAAGATTTATGGCACGAGCAACATTTCCAGTTTCTATGTGCATAGGTCAGGCGAGGTCATCCTAGTAACTCCAGATCTCAGTGGCTTCGGCAGGGAGATTCCTAGAGAGGAGAGTGGGGTCTCTCATCCCCACACAGTTTCTCTGAAGCCGGGCATCTTCCTTCTTGTTGTGCCACCTTTGTTACTTTCCTTCAGAGATCAGTGAGGCACACATGGAGAGGTGGGGGCCTTCCATCAGACTCTGTTGTCACGTGCTAGCACTGGAGTAGGAGTCCGCATTTGTCCCTTTGGCCAGAGCTCAGCAGGTCCCATCCTTAACTCCGCAGGAGCAGGCCTGAGACAGCGAACTCCACAGGAGCAGGTCTAAGGGAGCAGGCTGGAGCCTGAGACCTCTGCGGGACAGGGTCCAAGCAAGAGACATCTACGGATACATAATTGGTTTTTAAAAACAGATCATAAGTGATCTGAAAAGTAGAAATGGGCAGAAGTGTTCACGCAATCAGTGTTAACTTTTCAGACCGAGTCTCATTGTGCATTACAGGATGGGCTGGGTTTGAGCTCCTCCTCCTTAAGCCTCCCAGGCATTGGGATTGCGCCTGAGCCCTTCCAGAGCCACCAGCTTGTTGTGTCCTCTGCAGTCAGCATGTGACTGTTGTGGCTCTGTACAGAGGTGACGTGATGCGAGAGCTGCACCGCATCTCAGCGTCTTTCTCTGCAGCTTCTGCTTGCCCCCATTGTCTCGTCCTCGCCTAGACCAGGGACTGGCCACAGAGGCCCTGTGGTCACCTCTGCCTTGTTGACTGTTCTGTGTATGACAACCATCCTCATCTTTGCATGCGTGTTCGGTGCTAGAACGAGTGCGTTGAATATGTGTCTTATGCCCTGGAGAACCAGTATTTATTCTCTGGCCTTTTTGTTTTCTCAACTTCCATGCCTTCCCTCTGCAGTCCATGCTGGCCTCAAACACCTCTCCGTTGTTGGAATTACAGGTATGCACGACCACACTGCACTTTGTCTCCTGACCTTTTCCAGACATAGGGTGCTGACATCCATACTCGCTGAGCAGAAATCAGCCTGGATCCCGGAATGGTCGAGATCTGAAGCAACCAGCTGGACTCGAAAGACAGATGCTCCCATGCAGTCACACTTACTGTTACTTTCTTTCTAAGTGAGCAGTGGGTCAAAATGCCTTCTGTTCTGCTTGAGAAAGCCCAGGTCAGACATGCTGAACAAGTGTGGGTCCAAACAGCAACTCCAAACACTTTCTAAGTGTTAAGGTGTATCAGTGTTTAGCCTTTTCTCACTACCCAACTTTTCTTTTATCTTAACTCCCTACTCATCTCAGGAAGCTCCTTTCCCTAGCAGCTTCTCTGCCTCTATCCCAAGAATGCTGTAAACCATATGCCATTTCCTTCCCTGGACTCAGGCAGGAGGGGAGTCAAAAACCATTCACAATGCTAATAACTCATGCTCTCCGGAGTAGAACCCTGGTGTTTCCCTCATTTGGATTTGTTCAGGTTTGTAGAGGGGTTGGAATTGCCGTCAGATGCCCGTCTTAGGGTAGTCTGTTGAGCGTCATGCCAGTGATGGTGGTAGTTTATTTGTGTATTAATAAATGAAGCTTGCTTAAAGATCAAAAGGGCAAAACTAAGCCACTAGAGGTCAGGCAGTGGTGGCGCACACCTTTAATCCCAGGATTTGGGAGACAGAAGCAGATGGATCTCTGTGCGTTCAAGGCCACCCTGGGCTACACAAGATCAATGCAGAAACAAATCCAGGTGGTGGTGCCTCACACCTTTAATCCCAGTACTAGGGAGGCATATGCTTTTAAGCCCAGCAGTAGAGGGAATATAAAATTGGAGGAAAGAGAGGCTGTGCCTGCTTTGTCTGCTTAGCCTGTGGTCGTCCAGCCTTGGTAGAGGTTAGACTTCTCTAGTAGCTTGGCTGCTTTGCTTTTCTGGTTTTCAGGTTAAACCCCAATATTCTGTCTCTGGGTTTTTATTATCTGTGATACAGCCCCCAACCCTGGCCTCCACTCACATGGGACGGTGCTAATCAGCCCTGGCTCCTGTTTCATTTTGTTTATAAACTGTGGTTTGTTGGACTTCCTATTACATGAAGTATGAATCTTTTCATCAGTGTGCCTTGAAGGAAAATCCGTGTTTTAAGAACTTCCCGCTGATGGCCAGTCAGGTTTTAAACTTGCTGAACTAAATTGTATCCCTCCAGTCATACATATTCAGTTTTGACAGCTGGGAGTCAGGTGAGGAGCTGATAAACTCAGGTTTGAATGGGCCCCACCTAAGATAGAGAACACAGCAGGGAAGACAGCCTGGCTGAAACAGATCCTCAGACAAATAGGAGATTCCGTGTGTTGGAATAGGTAAGAGGAACCTGAGCCGACAAGGCTGACCTGTGTCTGGTGTTTATGGGTACATGGGATGAAATGTTTGTCAGGGTACAGATGAAACCTGGCATCAGCTGTGATCAGTGACTCAAAAAGCATGCGTGGTCAATTGAGGAGATGATGTGTGTTTTCCTGAGGAGGTCTGAAAAATGTCAGGCCTCCGCTAGTTCTAGGAACTCTTTAATTCCATGGAGACAGTTATTTCCTGTCTTACTTTAAGAAGCAAACATACAAACAGCAGCAGAGACCACTTTTGTCTCCCGCCCTAGACAGGTACTACTCAGCCCTGTAGGGAAAACCTGCTTCATGTGAAGAGCTAATGAAGACAGAGAGCAAGAAATAAGGCAAGGCACTCTGTGTTTGTCCTGGAATCGTAGGTCTGTCTGTGACCGACTTAGAAAACATGTTTTCCTTCCTTCCTTTCTGCCTTATTGCAGCTCTGCTCTCCATGAAGCCCTTGCTCAGTTGCTGTACAATAACTTGGTAGTGAGCTTTAAATTTTATTTCTGAAATTTTTCATTCTATTAGTTCATGTATTTCACTTGTATCTGGTCATCAGAGAACCTTCCAAGCCTTCCTAGTCAATGAGCTCAGACCAAGTGCTTTTTAGGAGAGTATAGAAATAGTGTCTAAGGTGAAGACGTTTTTATCACTAAGATCTTGCAATTTTACTTGACAGGAACCTTTTCCTTTTGGGATCAGGTAGCTCTCTATTCCTTCCACCTTAACTGGTCATTTCCTGTTTGTGATTGGGTCACATCATTCTTAGGAGCTACAAAAACTAAGTAACTCAGATGTATGTCTAACTTCTATAGACCAAGCAAGAATCACCGTAAACTGTTGCACGTAGCCATTATCAGGAAGCTATAACATGCCTATTAAAATAGACTATTATTATAAGGTTATTTTTTTATTTGAAAAAAAATCAAGTGATCCTAAAGAAAAGATTTTATTCATAGTTGTTACATCTTTCTTTCCATTGTCTTCTATGGACGTGTGTGTGTGTGTGTGTGTGTGTGTGTGTGCGCGCGCGCGCGCGCGCGCATGCGTGTGAATTTACATTCCTTAGGATTGTAAACCTAGCATTGTATAAGGACTTCATATTTGTCTGAAGATGGCCTGCCTACTAGTCTGTACATCGTTTCTATGTCTGAAAACCTGCAGTCTCGTTGATGAGACTGAGAATGACAATTTTGGATGATTTTTTTTTTTAGAGCCCTTAATCCATTAGTGGCCAGGGATTTACAGAATTTCCCATGTAATAGTGACTGGGAGTGAGAGGCATGGGTGTGATTAGTTCCCACAACACTGACTGGAACTTATGTGTGACTCCCCAGAGAGGACTTGAAACTTTTCTACCCTTTGTCATCCTAATACTCATTATAATGGGTCTCATTAATTGGCGCATCTCCCATTGGGTTAATTTGCAGATACCATCCATGCCATCTTTTTGCTAACTCTCTAATGCCAGTTGATATTTATGGTCTTTAAAAATGGAAACAAAAAAAGATCTGTAACAAAAAAGACAAACTTTGCTAAGTTTTCCTTTATTTTTTTAAGTTGAGAGATTAAGATACAGAGAGATTATGTGTGAGAGAAAAGGAAGCAAACACGCCATAAACCCCCACAAAAACTACTGTAGGCTAATAAACTGATGTGAAAATTTCTCAATTTACAGCACTTGACAGGTGCTAAAAGAAAAGCATCTTTAATTTTAATGTGTTGTTAGGACCTCTTTAGAGAGACTGTACAAGTTATTAACAAGGTCCTCTGAGACAGGAGACGGGTAATTAACAAGACCTATGGAGATATAGTTTAGGTAATTAACGAGCTCTTAGGCACTGGACACAGGATAACACGTGGTGAGTCCGATAGTTAGAGAGCTGGTCGCTATGCTATGACCGAATGCAAGGAAGAGCCTGCATGTGCATCCTCTGGATCTTTCCAGCAGGGAAGTTCTAAGATTACGTTCCAGTGACCCCAGCATGCTGGCTTTCATGAATCAGTACATAAGCTTTTCAGTTGAAGGTAATGTTTGAGAGAATTATTTCTTTGTAAATCCAAGAAGCAGAAGTGCTTGCTAGATGGGGGTTGATGATCTTTAGTTAGAGGGAAATCCTTCAGAAGGACTTACATTGTATATTTCTCCATTGTTTTGAACATCATTGGTTGAGTGTGCTTTTCATTTGTGGCTTCCTGTCTCAAACTGCCTATTCCAGATTATCTTGATTCTCTGGTGACTTTAAGATGGTCAGGCCTTTGGCCAGAGAGGAGGCTGTGGTGGGGACTGTTGGTTTTAACATCCTACCCGGGTTCCTGGACTCAGCTCTCTTCTTCCTTCATGTCTGAGAGTTGCTGTCACCAGTTGCAAATGCTCGGTGTGATTATTTCCATGTAACTTTGACATAGGTTTTGATTTAGGAAACTTCCAGGCAAGCATTTTGTTACAAGCATGTTGTGTTCTGGTAGGTGTGTCAGTTAGTGAATGCAGGCCATATAGGCTGAGAGAGTGTGGCCTGACACAAAATCAAAAAGGTTTTGAGCATGACCTTTGTAGATGGCCTCATGTCCCAATGTCAAAAGCGTGGGCATGCCTGAAAAGGTTAAAATCTGATGGGTTTCTGATATTGCATGACCTGTCTCAGTATGGCTCTTACAGGCCATCAAGATGAATATGTTTCTGAATTCCAACTCTGGTACCACATAATACTTTCATTATTTCTTTTCAATATTTTCCATATAAGAGAGTGTGGTGGTTTAAATGAGAATGTATCCCATTATCTAAGATACTTGAACACTTGGTCTTCAGTTGGTGACATTGTTTGGAGACATTAGGTGAGACCTTAGTAGAGGGAGTATGTAACCGAGGTGGGACTTGAAAGCTTAGGCCTTGCCTTCCTCCCACTTCACTTTCCCTGCTTCGTGCTCTGGTTGAGACGTGAGCCCGGGCTTCCCGCTCCTGCTGAAGGAGGCTCACTGCTGTGTCACCCACCACTAACTGAGTGTGCTCACACTTCCAGAGCACTTCAAGGTGGGCTGTGTACGATGGAGTTAGTGCCTTAGTCCAGAGCTAACGTGGAGTGCCTGTGGGGAAACAGTAGCAAGGGGATGCCTGAGGCTGGGGGTTGCTGGTTAGAAATCTATGAACATTGAGCTGCTTTGGGTGGAGAAGGGATCCCTTTCGAGAAACACTTTTGTGCATTCTCCTGCCTTTGAGTGAGACAATGCTGAAGGATTGGTAAGAGGAGAAAAGGAGCCGGTGTACGGATGCGTCCCAGCCAGTGTGGATGCCAGAGGTCATGATATGGTGTGTACGTGCACAAATGTGCATGTGAGCGTGTGTGCATGCCTCTGTGTGTGTGTGTGTGTGTGTGTGTGTGCACGTGCGCGCGCGTGTGCTGAAGGTCAGCACTGGGTGTCTTCCTCAATCTCTTTCCACCATACTTTTTGTGTCAGGGTCTCTCACTGAACCTAGAGCTCACCAATTTGGCTAGACTGGCTTGCCAGCAAGCCCCAGAGATCCGTGCCTGCCTTCCTAGTGGTGTTACAGGTGCACTCACATTCTGGGACTTCACCCATCTGCTGTGACTGTGCTGGGGACCAGAACTCAGGCCCTCATGCTTACATGGAAAGTCCTTCACCACTTGAACTGACTCCACAGGCCATGATGCGTCTTCAATTTGACAAGATACAACATTTTTTGAAACTGTTTTGTTTCATACAACAGCGTAAGGTATATGGTTTCTGAATCATACTTAGGGTGTTAGTCTTGATGGAGAGGTTTGAGGTTTTAGGGTTTTTTTTTTTTTCATGAGGTGGAGTTTCTTTGTCTTTTTTTCCCCCAAGAATAGGAACTGTGTGTTTTGAATTAAAACTAGCAAGCTAGTATGAAAACATTAACAGCTCTTGCAAGTCTGTTTTCCAACACTTGAATAATCTTTGCCTTCTTTGAACACAAGAATGCAAATTTTAGTAACTTTAAAGATTTGTGCATTTAAAGTGTCTTCATCCTATTGTTATAGTGACTATGCACATTTCTCTCCACTAGGTTTGGCTTTTCCAGATCTTGCCCTTCTGAAACTCCTGTGAGTCTGTCATTGTGGGAATAGTGTTGCTTCTTACACCAAAGCCCTCATTTATTTTTGTGCACACTCCGCCCAGCCTCCTCGCCAGGGCCTGGTGCCCGGGCCATTTCCAGCTGGGCTCTGTGATCCCAGCACCTGATACTGTTTTCATTTTATTGGTGATAAAGCTTTACCTTTTGAAAAGCAAGCAATGTATTTATGCATTATGGTAGCAACTACTGTAGCCAGATTGTCTAAATATCTAATGGCGATGTATAAAATAGACCAAAAATTGTTACAGTATTCATTTACTCCATTTCTAGAAACAGTAGTATCTGAGTGTATGATATAGGTATCTTTGAACCTACTATTTAAAGATGACTTGTTCCTCTTTGAATTATGAGTATAATATTATATAATTATGAATAGTTAAATATTTGTTAGGTGTTGAATGATGTTTTAATGTGTTTTATATACTTATTTTATTTTAGTTTTGGTTTTTCGAGACAGGGTTTCTCTGTGGCTTTGGAGCCTGCGCTGGAACTAGCTCTTGTAGACCAGGCTGGTTTCGAACTCACAGAGATCTGCCTGCCTCTGCCTCCCGAGTGCTGGGATTAAAGGCGTGCGACCCTGCCTTTATCTTTCTGATGAAGGAACTAATAGCATTTAAATACCATTTAATGATGAAGGAACTAATACCATTTAAATGCTTGAACACGCCTGGTTTTCTTAAAATGTGTATCCCCAGATTTTCTGTATGGTTTCACAAGAATGTGTAAATCTTCACTAAGGTTAGGAGTGGAGGTTTGAGGGTATGATTTGCATGGTCAAGGTCCTAGTACCCCAACAACTGGGAAGGTCATGAAAGAAACAACCTGTTACTGACAGAATATAGTGTATCCTATAAAAGTACAGGAAACTAGCCGTGGAAAGGCAGAGTAAGGGAGATTCAGTGTGCTGATAACTTGGGAATGGTTTCCTCATGGCAAATGTATTTTATAGATTGGGGAATAAGTTGATAGAAACGTCCACTTTAGTAAACAGTGGTGAAGGTCATCTACAAAGTGTTTAGACAGCCGTGTGCGGTGGTGCACACCTGTTAGAAGATCATGTAGAAAGTATTTTGGCAGTCATGTGTGATGGTGCACACCTGCTCTTCCAGCACTCAAGATGCTGAGGCTCAGAGATCAGTAGTTCAAGGCCATCCTTAGCTACACATTGAGGGCCTATCTTAAAAACAGCTAAACGAGTATAGCAAACCGGAAAAGAGGCTATTTGGTAAGTTTCACAGGAATAGTTTCTAAGTAGTGATTTTATACTATTAAGTTATTAGTTTTTCCTTAAAAACTGAGCAATCTCACTATTTCTTTTCCAGCTAGAGTTAGGGAGCCGTATTCCATGTCTGTCGTTCTCTGCCTGGTACGTTCCCGAGGAAGTGTGTGTGCTACTGCAGACTGTCAGCACTCCACTTACTGGTGCAGCAGCTCAACTCCAAACAACATGGCCCCTTTGTTAGGGAGCTTGGTAGAGAAAGTGGGTGTTCAGCCAGGCATGTATTTTGCTTATGAAAGACATATAAATATGGTTTTTATATTTTTTTATCTTCAAAGAAATGAATTGTCTAAAGCTATGAAAAATTAAAATCACACTGAATGTGATTTTCATTTTGATTCAGGGTTATATTTGATTCTTCAGCAAGGATTTCACAATGTAATATGAAAACAACGTTTTGAAGGGACTATGAGATAGGTACAAGTTCAGAATTATAGGTCAGGTTTGGGTTTACATCTTTGCTGGGAAGCTGTGGGGCCTTGTACGTTAGCCTTTCACTGTGAAATGAGGTAACCCGATGGGGACGAGATTAGCATGGTACAGAGTGCTGCAGGCAGTGCTGGACACATGACTGGAAATGGGCACTCTGGCCATGACCTCACGACCCAGCATCTACAGAACACATAGCGACTGTGCTAGCTAGACTAGGTGGAGATACTCCAGGTGTAGTGTGTGCTCCACTTGGGAGAATTGTTAGAGTTTATTAAAGCCCCAGCTGTCATAGTAAGCAGGGTAACGGACATTTATTGAGAATTTCCAACATTTCAGAGTTCCTTTTGAGAAGATCCCTGCTTTAGGAAACCCATGGAAGCGCCAGTCTGGCCCCTCCCACTGCTCCCAGAGGTTTGGGACTCAAAATTCCTTCTTCTGACCAACGTAGTGGTGACTGTATTTTTTATGTTCTGTTATTGTTGTGTTTTTAGAGATAATAAGCGTCTGTCATTGAACAGAAAGCTTATAAAATGAGAATTTGAATGTTAAATACACTTATGTCATTGTCACTTTACAGGAATCAGTAGGATCTTAAAATAGTATTCCCTTGGGAATATTAAAATATTCCTTTAGACTATCAGGGTTCGAAAAGAAAGTGCTTGTTTTCACACCAGGTGAAGGAAGACTATTGCCCTTATCTGGTTGTGGTGGTTTTCTCTCTTCTCATGTAGATACTCCATCGCCACTGAGAGACAAAGGCTGCATGTGTCGAGCTGTAATGCTGTAGGCAGGTAGATTCAAAATGTGGAATTGCCCTAACACATGGTGCCATTGGGAAGTGTTACTGGAAATGAAAACTATAGGCAGGCGAGATGAGCCCAGTGCTGTCCCCGTGTCAGCCCAGCATTCAGGAGACTCTCAGGAGACATCGTGAGTTCAAGGCCAGTGCGGCTGCATAGCAAGACCCTGTATCAAAACAGCAACCGAAGGTGCAGAAGTGTGGATGAGCAGAGTTAGTCAGCCTGGGCACAGTGGACGGGAACGAACAGTCTCACAGCATAGGTGAATGGAAGGAGCTGGGGGAAAGGGCTCCGATGAAGGGAGAAGCTTAAACAGGCTCTCAGGGGCCCGGTGTGTCTAAAAGTGTCAGCGGTTGGAGGTGGTGGTGGCACGGGCCTGGCTTACTGGGAACTTGGTGTGTTATGGGTTGATTTTAGCACCTAGTTCTCTAGAGAGCGAGCATTCTTCAACACAGGAATAAGGTTTCCAGATCCTATTTAGGAAAACTCAGGAATCTGCCACCTGGGCCAGAGTAGGAAGAGATACAGGAACTCAAAAGTGCCAGAGAGGCCACATTTCAAATGCAGCGTTAGATTCTGGAAAAACAAACCCAACATTGTGTGACATAGACCAGTTTTCATCATAAAACCTAAAGGAGCCCAGCAGTGGGAAAATTTCTGTAGCGTAAGAAACTTCAGATGTAGGCTTTGATAGCTGCAGTCTTCGAACTGCTGGGAACCCGTATTTTAGCTGTTTTTTTAAGTGAAGAAACACAGGAAAATCTGAGTGCAGTAGAATAATGTATAATTTCTGGTGAAATTATCCATATGTCTGTAGAGGCAAAGAGTGGTCTTCTTGTTGTTTTGTTTGTTTTTGTTTTGTTTATACAGAACCCTGTATCCTTTCGGGCAGTGGGGGAGTTCTACAATCCTGCTGAGCAAACTCACTGTGTGTCTTAGAGCGGGGCTTCTCAGCCTGGGGGCTCAGCATGAGGAGCTCTGTTGCTCCCACAGCTTTGCTTCTGCAAAGTTAGCAGAGGAGCCCATGGTTTTGTCACCAACGAAGAGGCTCTGAGAATTCACTGCTGTGGACAGCCCTTCTTGAAGACTTCGCAGAGGTGGCTGGGCCTTGAGAGCTATGGGCAGGCACCCTACTGCGTGCTGCTCTTGAACACCTGAAGCCCTCCTGGGAGCCAGGGTACCACAGCTTTGCTTCAGACATGGCTGGTCTGTGTCTTGGCCAAGAGTGGAGAGGATGGTAGAATGCCCTTCCCACTCCGCATGAGTTCGCATTGTCTTCAAACCTCCTCAGAAGAGCAGTCAGCTTTGGGAGGCTGGGCTGCCCTTGGTTCCTTAGGCAGATGGAGATAGTGTACCAGTGGTGGATATGGTGGCACTAGCAGTGGCGGGCTAAGGTTTTCTTGGAGCACAGAGATAAACAACACAGTTTCCTCAGTGACAGAAGAGTCTTCAAGTGAGGCATGATAGAAATTCTGGAGTAAAATGCCTGAAATTTTCAAGTTCATCTTGACACACCAGGGAAGTTGTGTGAGTGTTGCTGGATTTATTCTTCTTGTGTATTAAGGGTACTTAAGAGAAAAAAAAAAAACATTTGAGAGGCTTAGCTTTAAAGGAGTGGGGTTTGGCCTCCACGGGGCTTATGGGAGCCAGTGAACTGTTGTGCTGACATTTTAAAGACATAAAATAATTCCTAGTACTTTTCTTCAACAGGAGAAGATAATTAGTTAATAAACTTGATTGACTATTAAGTTCTCGAAGCCTGCCTTCCTCTTGCAGGTATCTTCAGGGGCTTCCGTTCTAGGCCGTTCTCCGGCAGCACCTAGTATTTTCCATAGAAAAGCTGCTGGTCTAGATTTGCTGTCCATGACCTTTGGCGTTACTGACCGCGGTTTTTAAAATGTCCTGCCTCTGAGGTCTCCTAAAAGATATCTCATGAGAATATTAATAAGCAAATTGCTGCTAATCCCCATAGACACGTGTGCATTAGCTCTGCTTTGTCACCGGAGTGTTTGGTGTGCCCAGTCCCAGGAGAGAGCGTGCAGAGCTGTTCATCATTAATTTGACTTAGTCCTATATTGCTTGCTTTCTTCCTAAAAAGAAAGAAATTAAGAAAGTAAAATGCTGTTTCGTCTTGTCTGCTCAGCTTTATTTGCCCGTGTAACAGACATAATTATAATGGAAATGCGTTTACTGAAGAATCTCTTTGGCTACTTCAATTAAAAATTTTTTTGAGCTTTGGGAAGAGGACTGTTAACAATTTTTTAGAGCTCTTTTAGTCTGAAACCACTCTAGAACATGAAATCAGAAGCCCAGGAATAACTTTTAGAATTTACCCAGGTGGGGGTTGTCAATTAACTTGTGTTGTGGTCAAATAGCTACAGTGATGGCAGGTTGTGTGTCCCTGAGCCAACCAGTAGAGCTATTTTTTTTTGAAAGTCTGTTAATTTGAAACTTATTTTAATTCTCATTCACAGTCTTTCTTTGTTTGTTTTTCTGTTGCTGTGATAGAGACCATAACAGAACACGTTTTAGTTTCCAGCTGTGATCTCTCATGAAGGGAAGGCTAAGCAGGAAATGATGCAGAAGCCATGGGAGTTTGCTGCTCACTGACTTGCTCCCTGTGGCTTGTTCAGCCTGCCTTCCTCTGTGTCCCAAGGCCACCTGCCCAGAAGGCAGCACCACACACAGTGAGCAGGCTCCCCAAGATGATTGTTCATCAAGAAGGTGCCCCACGGGCTTACCTACAGGGCAGCGTGATGGGGCATTTTCTCAGTAGAGGTTCCCTGTTCTCAGAGGACTCTAGCTTGTGTTAAGATGACAAAAACCGACCAGGATATAGCTATAAAGCCAGAATATTTCTCCCCATTTAAAAAAGAGCTGAAAACAATCTGCTAGTGTCCTCTCAGATATGAATATAAGTAACTTTTGTTATTTATAAAAGGGTTTTCTCGGTTCCTTGGGGATTGCTGTCTTCAGGGCAGGTGGTGTATTGACTTACTATAGATTTACTCAGCTGACCATCCTGACTGGGGAGATAGTGAAGTGTGGTGGGATTGAAAATTTGGCTCAAGAATTTGTCATTAGTCAAGCAGAATATCCTGGCCAGAGTTTTTGACAGTTAAATCATGAGGCTAGACTTGCATCTGAGATGCCACCATTGCCAACAGAGGGTTGGCTAGATTGGGTGAGATGGGGTGAACAGAGGTGTGACCATGTTTCCATGATCAGAAAGGTAGCACACATGAGCAGCAAGGAGATGTGATCTAGGCTGAGTCCCAAGGAGGGTGGATTTATGGGTCTGATGCTTCCCTTCGGTTACCCAGGAGATGGTTAATGGAAAAGGCAAAGGGGTAGTTAGTTTAGGCGCAGGTAGTATTCTTGTTCTGAATCTGAAGCAAGACATTTGTAAGCCCAGTGTTGTAGAGCATAAAGAAGCTGTGTTTGTAGAGAAAAAGATTTCGGTCGTTCATCCACGTTGTGATAGCAGGAGAGGCGAACCATCCAGGTGGAGTAGAGAGAGGCCTGGCCACATCTCCCAGGACAAGAGGAGGAAGGCGGCAAGGGAGGTGATGGCCTGGTGAAAGAGGTTCACCATGACAGAAGCAGTGTCAGGCTGTGGGAGAGTAATTTCCTTTTGCTACAAGGGCTGGTGTTCATATCTCCTCTCCAGTATACCAGCCCAGTGCTGTGAAGCATGTCTCTCTCATAGTCTCATGCATGTTAAAGGTTTAATGATGCACATGGCTTCTTGGAGCTCCTCCTCCCACCCGCCCTTGCCACTGAAGGAAGCCGAGCTTCCAAGAGTCTTCTCCATCACTTCAGGACAGGATCGATAGGATACTGACCTCGGAAAGTAATTACTGTCAGAAGTTCTCCTTTGGTGGTTTAGAGTTACACTTGCTTCCTTCACACAGTGAGGTTCTGACCAGTGTCTGAAGCTACTGCGCCCTCCCCCTGCCAGGTGGCACATCTCCGGAGTTGTCAGTACTTTGGATTCACATATTAAATGCACAGAGCTGTAGGCCAAAATAGATTTTGTCATTTGAACAGTGACGGTGTTTAGAAGGAGAAGTAGGAAGTGTGAGATGTTCCCTAAGGTTTGGAGGAGCAGTCTATGCAGTGATAACCTCCTGCTTGGAGGGTTTCCCGTCCTGAAGCCTGGCATTTACGTTGTATCTGCTTGTAATAGGCCTTGTTCTCAGGTGTCGGTAGTCTTTACAAGTGCTCTAACATCCTGAATAGTTCTTCCCCGGTCTTAGAGCTTCCTGCTTTAAAGACTGTGTTTGCTTTAGGAAGGAATCATGTTGAGTTCCACCACTGTAGCAATCAAGTTGGTCACTTCGTAAGGACAGGTTTGTTTTTAGTGCCTGTGACAGAAGACGAGTGTAATACAGACTGCAGTTTCTGCTCGGTTATTAGTTACTTCTCACTCTGACTTTAGGATAAATTAATAAATGATATTGTAGAAGTTAATGATTTCTATAAAAATAGTATTTAAAAAGCACAATTGTTTATATTTTAAATTTTATAGTTAGAGTTTATTTGTAAACATTTTTCAGAATTTTTAAATGAATTTGCAGATAAAAAATATTGATGCTTTGATCTGAAAACTTGAGTGTGTCAAGGTTAAGAATTTTATCCCTTTAAAATACGTTTACACATATGAGCTAAAAATACTGTTTAATCTGTTTACAAAGTACTTTAGGATCCTGTGGCTCCTTCACACTTCCTCAGATATTTTTCTATAATTAAGCTTAAATTCTGGAGTCTAGTTCATACAGACTCCCTCTTCTCCATGAGCATATCCAGGTTTATTTTCTACCTGATTGAAAACACCATCCCCTAACTCGTCAGCAGCTCAGTTGAGCAGTCAAGCTGTATTATTCTATATCTTGCCTGACATGAGGACACCAGTCCAAAGAAAGAGATATCACAAATTGGTGCCACACTTCAATAAATAGAGACATTTTATTTTGCACCACTAATTCAATCCAGTTCAGTTAACTCTTTTTTCTGCCATGTAAGGACAGATTAAGAAAAGGCAGCCATGAATGACTGAGTTGGTCATGTGTTTGACACGTCAGTGTGTGTATACAAAGCAGGCCACAAAGGAGGGCTCAGCCTTTGGATTTCAGACAATCCCAGTGTGGGAACCTCGCTCAGCACCTGTGCAGAGTGGGTCCTCAGCTCGCAGGCCAGCTCCTGTCATGTGCGTGCTAAGGTGGAGAGCAGGGGCTGGGCTGCTGCCCTGCATACCTGGCCCTCCCAGCTCTTACAGGAGCTTCAGCCCTGTTTCAGGTTCTCGAGTTTCATTTTAGCTTCCTGAGCAAAACTTACTGAACACTTCATATTTGTGATTTTGATAAAAATCTGATCTAAATGTGTTCCTCAAAAATCCTTTTGATAATATAATGCCTATGCTTCTGTTATTTCTCCGTTTAGTAATTTCTCCCTGAGACAGACCACTGAGTAGATACAGTCATGGTATTTTATTCTTGGGGTAGAACAGAGTAGACCAGAACCTCCAATGTGGAATGTCGATGTTTTATTGAGAGGAGACTGATATTGTTGGGAAACATGCTTGCTACTTGATGGATAAGGTCTGAGGTCCCGGAGTTTGGCCTTAGAACTCCTGCAGTTTGTGCTCCAAAGTCCTGTAGTAACAGCACTACCTAGCACACATCGCTCTCCCCAGGTGTTCACAGAGCGTCTTCTAGACAGCCAAGCCTCTGTCTTTCATGGAGTCTCAAATTCTGCTTCTCCCATGAAACAGGCCTTCTTCAGTGAACGCTGTAAGAGAGCATGACTTACCCCACCCCTCCGTCCTGTGCACGAGACTATCCCACGGTGAAGGGAGGTTGGCCGTTTCATGTACAATGCCTGTGTTGAGGTTTCAGCGGCCGTCAGCACTTGCAAAGATCGGTCAGCAGGAAACGGCCGTAGGGCTGGTGTCCCATTTAGGACAGATCTCCGAGCCAGATTCTACCAGTCAGTAGTGGAAGAACTTATACTAGTTGCCTGATAGCCATTATTTTTTTAAAATGAAGTTATGGAAGATAGAAAATGGTATCATATGACCCTCTTAATTGGCATGAAAATAACAGTTAATTTTGATTAAGCGTTTGAGTCCAGATAAAGTACCTCAAATGATCATGAAATCACACATGGAACATGCGGTTTCTCCTCTTGGTTTTCCACACTAGTCCACTCATGTTCTCTGTCCATACGAGCCGTCTTGTTTGAGAGACGTTTTTGCCATCATGTTTACTGGTGAAAGAACCAAGATGTAGTCAAAGTAACTTTGTCACAAAGCAACAGGCTCGGGTAGAGCCACAGCTCCAGGGCCCGTCTGAACTCATGAGCACCATGTCCTGCATGTAAACCCTGCTACCCCGGGACTGTCCATCATTGGATTTGTGTACAGTGCAGTATGCTGCTTATCAGGAAGCGAACACAACGTCACGGATGTCTCTCTGGCCCTTTCATTCCTCCAGCTTAGACTGGGAACTGGAGACAGCAGAAAAACCCATTAGCAGCTTCTACCCCAGTACAACACTGTAGGTACAGGGGACTCTCTTAATGATGGCCTTTGGGACTTTGTTGTTATCATTTCGTTTCTTGTCAGGGTTTTGAGGCACGGATGAGTCTATGACACTAGTGTAGGACCTTGAAGAAAACCATGCAGATGGTGACATACAGGGACGGAAAAATGTGGCATCCACATAAGCCTGCCAGTGGTTCACTGCAGGTGCGCAGTGTCCCCTGGTTGTCTGCTTAGTCACACAGCCCCACTGCGACGTTCAAGTGCTCCCATGGGCTCTCTTCCTGGGAAGGGTCCACACTCTGACTGCCCAGGAAAGTCTCTTGCTCAAGTCCTGCGAGCATCATGCCTTTTAGGGTCTGCAGTGTGGGACGCGACATGTACCTGTAATCAGGGATGTGTTCCAGACAAGAGTTCCAGCATCTACACTTTCTTCCACACAGTTAAGATTTTACAAGTGAATTCCTTAACTCTTCAGAGGAGTCTGTTTTTTTATGTAGTATGCAGATAATGGAAAAATATGATAGTTAAGTCTTCTTTTTAATGTGTGTATGTGGAACAAAAAAAACCTCCTGGGACATTAATATGCTTTGTAGCTGTTCCGGGGATAAGTGTCTTAAATGCTGGGTGCAATTTAAAGTGGAAGAGCACTGATGAAATATGTACTCATCAGATGGCTTTGAAGTTGAGCTTCTCTGGGCTGGTGGTAGTCTCCTTCCTAATGGGCATGTTTCAAAGGAGAAAGTGGCGGTGGCATTCTGCTGTGATGTCTCCAGATGAACACGATCTGTTTTGTTTGGGTCTGTTTTCTGACTAAATTTTGGAGGCTAGCCTCTTAGAAATCCCATTAATGACAGAAATAGTTTCAGCCCCTGGACTCATTCTCTTTGACAAGGTAAGGTTTGAAAGTTAGTTTCTCCAGTACAGCTGACATTTTGAACAAAGGGTGGCTGAGCTCTTTTATTTTGTAACCTTTTCCAACCTGCGTTTGCTCGGCTTTCCATAGTAACACATCAGCAGGGTTGAGGTATGTCTGTGTAAGATGATGAACATATTATAAGAACTCCTTTCATGATGTATCTTGCTGGGAAAGTCACTATGCTTAAGGATATTTAGAAACTGAGTATTTAAGGTCGATGGTTCTTTGATTCTGATAACTGGAGGATTTTCTTTGAGGGCTTAAACCTGCAAATGCTTTAAGGGTGTTGAGTAAATACTGCTTTGCTATTTGACTTGAATTTCACTCACGTAAGCTAGGACTTTAGACAGACATGTTGCAGTATGGCTTAAAGTGTTTCTGTTTCTTACTGTATAGACTTGCACGTTTAACTTTATTTTATGCTTTTATTACTTAGTTTTCATATGAATCCAGCAAGCAGCGAAGACCTCAGGAAAATCCCGGTAAGTTGGCAAGGGTTACACGACCACCGGAGAGCAAGCCTGGCTTCCTTCCCTATAGCGCATGTCCCAATGCCTCTGTCTCCTTGGTCGCCTTAGTGGCAGAAGTATTGATCATCAGTGTGATGGTTTGGGGAGAAAAAAAAGAAAGTGAAATTGAGACTTTGCCTTTAGTATACAAGTGAGTGTGGCTTCTATTTGTGCTCAGAGACAGTTCGAGCTGATGCAGTTACAGTCGAAAAATGTCTAGTGTATGCATGTTTGTTTTCACTTGTGACCTTAATGTGAAAGCTTTATATCAGAGTCAGCATTGTAGCTGTGAAAGGAGACTAGCATTTGGTGTCTGTACAGAAGGCCGCACTGTAAGAGACGGGAGTTCACCGGGCGAGGCTTTGGAAGGACAGATAACTCAGGACACTTACTTTCCAAGTCAGACCCAAACCAGAGCTATTCCAGGACTGGTGGCAGTCAGTTAAATGAATGTGCGTCATTTGCAAGGATTCTTGAGATAGCTTAATTTTGTCTTATTGTTATCTGAAGTTCAAAATCATATAGGAGCGTTCAGTTACATCTGAGTCTTCTAAATATGTTGACCTGAAGAAAAATCACTTTATGAAAATACAGGCAGATGTTCTTGGGGGAAAGCTACATTCTTCCTGAGTATCAGAAAGAGGCCGCTGGCTGCCGTTTCAACCATCTGTCCTTAATGCGTATGATCCAGATGTGTTTAGTTTTATTCTAGCAATTTCATATCACAATTTCTAGTATATGGTTTGTCTAAAAGAAGTTACGGTGGGGGTTGCAGTTTATTTTAAGCCATTTTAAGTGCAGATATGTGTCTGAAGAATGGTAGAAGACACTGTGGTTGCACAGGGCTTTAGATAATGCTTTTGCTGTTTTATGTAAATGACTTTTAAGTTTTGATGTTTCAGAAACTACTCAAGTCTTTATAACATGGCAGTCTTAAAGCAATGTCAGATTATATGAAGTCAGCCTTTGATCAGATAGTGAAATGAATTCTACTGGGCTGTTACTTAATCTCAAACAAAATGCAACATCAAAAATCGATTTAATATGTAGCTATTGTTTATTAGGTAACCTTAATTACAATTTCTGTGTGCTTGCAGATGTACCTTTTCCAAATCTTATAATCTATTGCCATTAAAACATCCTCAGAAATCTTTAAAGAAATAAAATGTGAAAATTGTTTTAGTTCAAGGATTTAAAGGTGATAAAAGAATCCTTGATGTGTGATTATTTTCCTCTGGAATCTAACTATTCTAAATGACAGTTAAAGGATTACTAGGTGTTGCTAATGTACTGGAAGATACAATTAAGAGGAGAAAGCGTCCTTACAGACTAGTTTTCAGGAGAAGTATTTGAACAATTTTTATGTTGAAGATTATAAGATGTTTGAAGTAATTTACATGAAGTTCTCCAGTAATAGCCATCCACCAAGTTATTTTCTCTCCTTCTGGACGGAGTATGGTGTAATTAGGTTTGTATGTCGGCTATGCTGGTGCCAACACCTGTCTGTGGAGGCTCGGTGTTTAGGCAGGAGCAGTAGCCAGTTGAAAGGGCAGTGTGAGCTCTTTAAGGCCTAATTAAGAACTGAAAGGGAGATGAAGAGAGGAGGACAAAAGATGTGAAAGTAGCTGGGATGATGTTCCCAGAGCAGAGCTCCTCATTATACAGTAATGAGATGATCCGCGAACGCCAGGCCCGCGTCTCCTCCCTCGCTCTCCTCCGGTCGCCGTGCATGTCAGTTAGGACCCCACCAATATTTGGTTACCAGGACAACCTTTCTTCAAACCTTCAGTTATTTTGAGTCATGATAATTTGCTTTTGTCTGGATTTAAATTTTGCAAAATTTACATATATATGTATTTCCTAGTTTAGAAGACTAGATTGTGTGTAAGGTAAAAACAGCTAATAATTCTGAGAATCTTCTACATGAGTCTTATTATTTAAAACTATGATTGAAAACGTCATAGAGGACTGTTCCTCTCTTACCAGTCCTCCGTCTTTGCGTCTGCATAAGGGACTTGACTTTTAGCAGACATGAAGTAGAGAAGGGAAGAGATGAGTTGTGAAGGAAAGAGACGAGGACTATTTATGTTAAATTTCAAGATAGGAAAACATCTTAAAATTGTGTGCCGTTCATGAAGTGTCGGAGCAAACTCCTGAAGTCACGGCAGTCCTGTTGCAGGCTGCACTTACTCTACCGGTTTCAAGGTTGCAGTTTTCAGTTTCTCCTAGACATGAGTAAATACACCTTTGAAAAATAATTCTTGTGTTTGTTTGAGAGTATTCCTCTTTAAGCAGACTACTTTTTGTAACCAGAAAAGATTTCAAAATTGTTTATATTAGTTAATATTTATGTTTATTATTTCCTTTGAAGTTCTAAATGTCTGCTTTATATCAATTTAAGAATTGTATGCCTAAAATTAGAAAATTTACATGGCTCTCAAATATTGAGTAAAATCTGGAGCCAAGGCTGCTCTGTACTAATTATTTTTATACTTTCCCAGAGTGTAGTTTATGGTACATAGGTCTCTAAGATGTTTTCCTGTTCAGAAACCTGATGCTGAATTTTGGGTAAAAATCCTCCTGAAAAGAAGATATGAGAACCTTACTGAGGGCAGAACTTCATTTCCAGGAGGCAGATCGGGGTGAAGGAGATGAAGAATATGTGTGTGTGTTGTTCATTCTGACCGTAAAGTTTCGAACAGCATTCTGAAATACTAGGTAATCTTGCAAGACTAAAATAATTCCTATCATGGCATTTAGACCACTTATGCCATAATGGAATCTTTCGGCATGTCATTTAGCTTCCTTATTTTAAGGTAAATGTTAAAATATTAACTACATTAACAAGTAGTATTGGTTCAGTATTAAATATAACTCCCACACCACATGTGAATGATTTTTTACATTTTTTTTAAAAAGAAAAAAATCTTTTTTCATTTTACATACCAATCCCAATTCCCACTTCTTCCCCTCCTCCCATTTCCCCCAGCTTCCCACCCCCACCCCGTAAATGATTTTTAAATGTGTGCCATCACTTGTAATTTGAAAAAACATTGTATTTATATATAATTTGATTCAAATTAGAGAGTCTTAATGGATGTCACTATGTTAAATTTATTAAAAGAAAGCAGGAACATAAAGCCGGCACCCTGTAAGTAAAATAGCCCGTTCAGTTTAATTTCATAATCCCATGAAATTCTCAGATTCTCAGATTTTGTTAGTAAAGTAAAATCACAGTAGTTGGAATTTATTATTCTAAAATGCAGTTCAGGGGGGAAAAAATCAGTGAATGGATAGCAGAATTCTGGAGCTGAAGGGAGTTGGAGATGCCTCATCAGATAAGGGGTGTGAGACTCAGCCTGATTCCTGCCTCATTTTTATATATTATTACTTGTGCTAAAGTACAAAGACTATTTTATTTATAACAAATTAAAAATATCTCTATAATTTGTCTTTACTATAGAAAAATTCATAATACAATGTATATTTTATGAGAATATAATTAATAAATTTATAATATACCTCTAAACATCTGCTACCAATATACTGTGTTATAGGCTTAATTGACCCAAGAGGGAAGATCGCAGCGAACACTTAGCTCCAGAATTATCCTTACAGGATTTAAGAACAACATTCGAAATGTTGGGGCACAAGTAATTTAATTCAGAAAGTTTCAATTTGTATTTGTATTTGCTAATGGAAAATAAAATGAGTTGTTTAAAGTATTTATTTCAGAATTCAAACTCACTTTTCTTAAATATTATGTTTATTGACTTATGTTTAAAATAAATTTATAATAAACTTCAATATCTAGTAAAGGATTTGATTTTCCTGTTTGAGGTCTTGGCAATTATTTTTTTAAATAGTACTATTTTAGGTTAACATTTATTAAATGTTAAAAAGTTATTTTCATATTTTGTCATAGTTTTATAGAGGCTGTTAAGGTTTTTATAGCACCCAAATTCATGTTTTCAGTATTTCAGTAGCTCTGGAAGTGGCCTCTGTTCACGCAAACTATCTTACCCACGGTTGCCACATTAGTTTCCTAGAACATTGCTACAGAGATATTTCTGCTTATGGTTGATCATAGGAGAAAAGCTAAGAAGTGATTTATTTCTGCTTAGAAACCTTAAATGGTTTCTTATTTCCTGTAGGAAAATGCTATCAATCCTCAAGGGTGGCATTGCCCAGGCTGGATAGTGCCGTGGGCATCACCCCACACACACACACACACACACACACATGCTTGTTTTCTGGCCACACCCCTCTGGCCAGCGGCAGCCACTGGACCTGAGCCTGTTTGCTCATTGTCCACGCTCATCACACTGCCCATTTCTCCTGGACAGTGTGGAACCTCCTGCAAGCTGTCACTATCTGAGCCCCCAGGCCTGGGCATGTGAGAGACTTCTCAGCCTAAAGTGTGCATCTCCAGGAAGAAGGCACATCTGAGTGACCAGGGTGTCAGTCTCACTCTGCCTGGGGTCTTGCGGTGGGAGCATTTGGTGAAGAGCCGGCCTTGGCTCCAATTGAAAACTTCCAAATACGTAACAATCAAAGAGGGGAGACACGAGCTTCCTGTGGGAACAGAAGTCTTTCTGAGGCCCCAGGCCCCAGCTCCTCTGTGGACAGATCCTCTGAGTCCTGCCTGAGGAACAGGAGAACTAGAGGGATGGAGCGGTGTTTTCAGGGCGGAAATGTGATGCTCTGTGTCTGGACGGTTACACAGTAACGATCTAAACCCCGGACATGGGGATCCAGGGAGCAGCACAGGCCCATCTTCATCCCCATAGCACTGTTAGAATAAAAAAACTTGAAGCAAGACCCTCTTTTGGTTATATTTATGCTTTGCTTGTCGTCCCCCCCCCGACTTGGCCACTAGAATATGGTTAGCTAAGTGAATAAGTGGGAAGAGAGCGCGTGCAGCTGTCCTGGCTGTAAGTAGTGATGTGTCTGTAGCTGAGCTCCGAGCTTCCTGATAACAGGGCATCAAACAACTGGATCCTGTTTATGGGAACTCAGGGAGAAAAAGCTCACCTTGCTGATAGCAAAGACAGAAGTTATACCCATGGACCATGATCATTGATTTAGTTCCAGGTGCCTTCATCATTTTTCAGCAAATTAGAGAATCAGACTGATATTTCTGTGTCTCATAACCATCGTCAATAAAAAGTACAGACGAAAGTATGAATCTGAATTTAGTGGACTGTTTTTGTGAGCACAGAAACATCTGGATGTGTAGTGTCTATAAATACAGTGTCTGTCTGTGGTGTGGTGTCTCTGGGGTCTCTACGTGTAGTATCTGTATGTACAGGGTCTATCTGTGTGGTGTCTGTATGTGAGGTGTCTGTAAATACAGTGTCTGCCTGTGTGGTGTCTCTAGGTGTGGGGTGTGTATGTAATGTCTATATGTACAGTGTCTCTCTGTGTGGTGTCTCTAGGTGTGGAGTCTTTGCATGCAGTATCTGTATTCACAGGGTCTATATGTGTGGTGTCTATAAATACAGTGTCTGTATATGTCATGTCTATATGTACAGTGTCTATCTGTGTGGTGTCTGTATGTCTATAAATACAGTGTCTGTGTGGTGTCTCTAGGTGTGGGGTCTGTATGTAATGTCTATATGTACAGTGTCTATCTGTGTGGTGTCTGTATGTCTATAAATACAGTGTCTGTCTGTGTGGTGTCTCTAGGTATAGAGTCTGTGCATGCAGTATCTGTATGTACAGGGTCTATATGTGTGATGTCTATATGTGTAGTGTCTATAAATACAGTGTCTGTCTGTGTGGTGTCTCTAGGTGTGGGGTCTGTGCGTGTAGTATCTGTATGTACAGGGTTCTATATGTGTGGTGTCTGTATGTGTATTGCCTATAAATACAGTGTCTGTATGTGTGGTGTGTGTATGTGTGGTGTCTATATAGGGTCTATATGTACAGTGTGTGTTGTCTCTGTAGGGTCTATATGTACAGTGTGTGGTGTCTCTGTAGGGTCTATATGTACAGTGTGTGTTGTC
>JAQHUG010000265.1:1492537-1521052 GCA_028555095.1 Dicrostonyx torquatus | reverse complement strand
TTCTCCCTCCTTCTGCTCTTCCACTGGACCTTGGTAGCTCGATCCCTTGTTCTGATGTGAATGTTTTTATGTGTATGCATGTGTGGTTCTCATGGAGGCCAAAAGAGGGATGCAGATCCCTTGGAACTGGAGTTACAGGCATCTGTGTGTTTCCCAAGATGAATGCTAGGAACTGTAGTCTCTACAGGATCTGTAAGGACTCTTAACCATTTCTCCAGCCCCCTCGTTTAGATATCTTGAAATGTTCAGTTTTGTGTTCCCAAATTCAAATAGAATCCAAAGTACAGAAGAAATCTTTAGTCTATAGAACTCTGTCCCGGGGAGATGGGTGTTGTATCCATCAGGGTCAGCAAGGCTATGCTTCAATAATAACTCTCCCCTAAATCTCAGTAGCTTGGAATAACCAAGACTTATTTCTCACGCTTCATGTTTACTGCAGATTGCCTGGGGTCTCGAGTGCCCAAAGGAATAGAGCTGATATTCTTTGGAATCTCGGTGGTATCGAGTCAGATCTCTGAGGAGAACCTCAACTGAGAAATGGCAAATTATCTCTGATCACAAATTACTGACTAGTACTAGTAAAACGGCTCTTTATCAAAGGAAGAGGGACAGAAAAGGCAGCTTTACCATTTCAGTGCCTGAAAGGAGAAAGTGAGAAACATTTGATGAAGACCTAAAGACTTTTACCTTGGCCTTTGACCCCACTGTTTGGGCTCCCCAACTTTGTTTTGATTGTCTCATAATTCACGAACATCAATAGATTCGGTTAGGTTGCAACCCAATAATAAAGCCCTAAGAGGCCTTGTTAGATGACATGCATATCTCTGTTCTGACTCATCATTACAATACAATAATATCATCTTCCAAATTCTTGAAGCATGAGAATATGATTGATTACATCATCTGGCCCTTTGCCTGTCTGAAACTCTGCTATCATATTTTTTTTTATCCCACCCCTCTTTCTTCTAAATAGTTGGAAAATTATTTCTCTGAAGTGCTTTATGTTAGCTTGACCAATTGTCGTTGAATGATTTTCCACACATTCCAAAATGAGGAATTGTGAAAGACTACACATTCTCACATAAAATGACTGGCGACCAAGCGTGATCAACAGTCACTGATGTTATGTGATCTGAATTTGTTACGTAATCCAGAGAGACTTTAAAGAATGGTATTAACACAATGTAGAAAGCAAGCAGTACCACAGTAAGAAAGGCAGAGCTCCTACCACCTTCCCATCAGAATGCCTCACCCACACGTGTGTTTGTCAAGGTGAAGGCCGTATCTCAGTTCAGGCAGAAGGACTCTCCTGAGAAGGAAAAACTGAGTTCAGGCAGCACATGGGGCATTCAAATACTCAGTGACTTCTTCCCAGCCCTGTTTACTGAGGTTGATGTCACTGTCTTAATCACTCTCTATTTTTTTGAGACAGGGTCTCCAGCTGAACCTGCTATAGCTGGCTAATGAGTTCCAGGGATCAGCCAGCCCACTCCTCCCTGCTGCTGCAATTATAAGCCCTCACCACTAAGCCTGGATTGGATGTTGGGGATCTTAATTTAGGTCCCTGTTTCCAAGACAGGCACTTTACTGACTGAGACATCTCCCCAGACCTCTTTTTGCTACATGTTAACAATTACTTTTTAATTAAGGTATTAACTTTTCATTGATGAGTTTTAGGAGTGTTTTGTATAATTGGGGGCAAATATATCCTTATTTACAAGATGTATCTTTTGCAGATCCTCCCAACTTCATGTCTTCGTTGTATTTTGTTTGTTGTTTTGATAGCACACATTATTCTGTTTATAGTGTCTTTTGCAAAGTACATTTTTTATTTTTAGTGAAATTCAGCATATCAGTTATTTCTCTCACAGACAGCCTCTTTGCTATGACTTGTAAGTCATCCCATAGCCATGACCATCTGATTGTCCTCTTTTATCTTTAAGGATTTAATTGTTTGTATTGCAAATTTTAGTTTATGGTCCATTCTGAGTTAATTTTTATGAAAAATCCTAGTTCTCAATTAAGAATATATATATACATATATATATTCTTTAATATATATATATATTAAAGACATGTGGGTTTTTAGCTGTTCTAGCAGCTTATCTAAGAGAGACATTGGCCCATTCTCTGTACAGATGTATTGTGCCTTTTCCTGGGATCCTACACAAATTCATCTCACATAATAGATAATCAATGTGGTCATTTGAGAAATAACATTGAATCTAAGCCACTCTTCATCTTGGTCAAACTACATTCAGAGCCCATTAAGCTCAGAATCACATCCTGTGCCCTGACATTAACCCGGCTCTCTAGTGTACAAAACCTCAGTAATTTAATGTTAACAGGTAAGGAGTAGGCAACTGAATTGCCAAACACAGTGTACCCAAAGAAACGGTGAAGCCCAGTGTGGCTACTAATGATCTTTTGTATCAAGGATGCTCACTCTGATGTCAGGAATGATGGATATGCCAGCTGGAATGGACTCTGTCTGGAACTCATGTCTGTTACAATGTCGCAAAGAAAAACGAGGGAGGGCAATGTAGATATTAAACAATCAAGTCCAACTGCACTGAAGCCACTTCTTGCAGATTTTGTGGCTAAGTTTGAACCTCAATTGGACAGTGTTTTACTGGTGTACAGCGTGCTGATTGTAGTTTAGATTTGGTACCTTTCGATGACAAACCTGGGGGGAAATTACCAGCTCATAATATTGAATTTTACTTAAATAATTCTTCAACGGGCTCTTTGAGCCTGCCTGATGTTTTTCATGCTTCTTACTTTCATGAAACCAGGATTGAAGTAGGTGATGTTTCTGAAAGAAACAGACCACTTATTGGTCCCAGGTGGCACTAGAGCTTTTGATCCTAATACAACCATTTTTAAGCAATGCCCGGGACTTGTAAAATTGGTCATTTTATTGGAGAAATACATTGGACTTGAAGTCAGAAAATGCCCTCATTGGGAGCTGCCACCTGATTGGCTGATGATACAGTCAATGTTTGCAGTTACTTTCTAGCCAAATAATATTACATTTTAGAAATATCTCTGAGTAGGAACTTTACGGAGGGAAGGCCATTCTTTCCACACAGTAATATACATCCTAGCACATTTGAAAAGGAAAATTATTCAAACCATGGTTTTCATGAAATACCATTGAAAGAGCAATTTGCTAGCTGATAAATTACAAATGAACACCCACCTTCCCATGCGTTGCTATGATAACTTGTTCACTGTCTCCCTGTCCTATCTGAGTCTTGTGATATCCTGACAGGTCAGGGATGCTCCGAGTCATCCGTCTCCCTTAGGTCATATGAAGACAGGTTCATGAACAGATATGATCAATCTCCTATAGCTAGAGATAGAACTAGGTCTAGAGATGATGGCCTTGCTTCCCAGATAATTTATTCTGGGCTTTTCCTGTGCCAACCATCTCTAGGGAAGGGTTCCCTAGTCTCATGGTTTCACTGGTTTCTGTAGTGAGGGGACAGAGGCATTGGATGGGGGTACAGGCAAGAAAGAGGCAGATGGAACGTGAGATTCATTCTTTCTTCTTTTCTTTGCTAACTGACGAAAAGGTGGCAAGATTTGACCACCCCACAAACACACCCTCTCGTCTATTATTTTGCTTATAAGGAGCCAAGCTTTTTAGTGGCCAAATCCACGCGGTCACCATCTTTACCAGTGGAAACAGTTCTGTTAAGAGCCACCCTACTCTATGAACGTACCTCTGTGGAGCAGACCAGAGGGAAAAGTAATTGAATTTAATAAAAGCTGTAACCAATATAAAGCCACAGGGAAATCCATTTCACTTCAAAGCTGAGATGCATGGTTCCTAAATAGAATTAATTGCCTGACTGTTTCTCCCATCAAATCTCAGTCCAGCAGCAAAGAAGTAAATTCCTTGGCATTTCTTATTTCATAGTCTATTGATGGTGATGACTGGATTAAGAAAAGTTCTTCTCAGATTGATCAGTAACCGCAGCTGGAACGTTCAGGGTATCGTGCTCAGGAGAGCTAGAACCTGTTCTAGGCCTTAATGAGACTGTCAAAGTGAGACTTTCAAGGACAGTACTTTCTGCCTCTGCATCCCCTTTAAAACTTTATTCCTAAAGAAACAAAAATAAAAAAAAAACTTCTTCTCTTCTGGATTCCCCAAAGAGACTCTTCAATGCTCTTGTTGGCTCACACTAAATGCAGATTTAAAAGTTTTCACCTCGATATCCGAATCCACATGGGGGACCCATCTAACATAGCAGGATGGAGAAAATATGAGGTTTGAATGTTTGGTCTCCTCCCAAACTAATATTTTGACAACTTAGCCCCCAAGGGGTCATATGGGAAGTGGGTCTTTGGGGAAGTGATGAGGATAGAGCCTTCATAGATGGCATTAGTGTCTCAGAAAGGTCTTGTGAGCTTCCTTGTCCCTCCACTATGTGAAGACAAAGCAAGAAGGTACCACTCATGAGACAGAAAGTACACCCCTACCAGACACCATGCCTTGGCCTCGATCTTAAATTCCAGCCTCTATCAATGTAAGAAGCTAATTTCTTTTGTTTATAAAGTATCCAGTTTGGGTATTTCGTTATACTCACCCAAATGGGACTGAGACACAAGCCTGGCTACACAAGGCTTGCTGAAGGGACTTCCAGACTGTATGTTAAACCCCTCCTCACTATGCCCTGTCTGGAGAATTGTTTAAGGAAAGTCTGTTCCTCCAAAACTGCTGTTTCATGTTCTCCTTTTATAAAAGCGCATCTGGAGAAGAGGTAGGGGGAGAGAGAGAGACAGACATAGAGAGAGAGGAGAGAGAGAGGGACAGAGGAGAGAGAGAGAGAAGAGGAGAAAAGAGAGGACAGGGAGGAAAGAGAAGAGAGAGAGAGAGAGAGAGAGAGAGAGAGAGAGAGAGAGAGAGAGAGAGAGAGAGAGAGAGAGAGAGAGAGAGAGAGAGAGAGAATTGATTGTTTTAAGAACTGAACTTGGATAGGACCTTTGTCTTAGGGTGTCTTCCCTGGGGTAGAATCACAGAACATTCCAGATATCCCAGGTGTTCAGAACTGACCCTAAGCAAAGAACTGGACAGGGGAAAAGGACAACTGAGGAAGTATGTCAAAATGACTGTGGTGGTTAGTTTTCATTGTTGATTGACTGGCTTAAGAGTCACATAAGAGACACGTGTCTGGGTATGCATATGAAGGCCACCCGGACTGCTTTAACCCATTCAGTGAGATACATCTTGAATGTGGGTGATACAGTCACATGGGCTGGGGTCTTAGGCTAAATGAGAAAGGGAGGTTGAGCTGAGTACCAGCATTCATCTCTCTGCTTTCTGATAGTGGGTATAAGGTAACATCTGCTTCGTACTCCTCCATGGTGGACCCTAACCCTTCTACCGTAAGTCAAAATAAACCTGTCCTTCCTTAGGGTGCTTTTTAGGTATCTTGATCATATCAATGATATTAGTAAAAAATACAATGATTAATATCAAACTCATGGGAAAATGTGACAGAAAAAGATTATGCATAACAATATCAATGATAGGTTTTCTATAATAGTAAAATAATAGAATCATCTGAATGCCCCAAAGAAAGGGATTGCCTAAATAAATTACACTATATTAGATTGATGGCTTAATAATTTTAAGATTTAAGTTTGGCTATATAGACTAGGAAGAATAGGGAAAGGTATACATGATATAAAATTTAAAAACGCAAGTAAAATATGAACATATATATGATAAGAACTATGTAAAAATCACAGTCAAAAATAGAAGTAAGTATATACACGGGAAATATTTATGCTGCGGTAGTGGATTACAGGTGGATTAAAAGTTTCTCCTGCATTTTATTTTACAGCGCCATTTTCTATCTTTGCCTTTAGAGCAGAATGGCATCTTAGAGATTGGAACTTCCTGTAATTGTGCATCTCCTCGTCAGAACAGCTAGCTTGTGGTTCATGTCATCACAGACGCCTGCTGGAATTTAGCCACAGCCCGGAGACCAGAACGGTCTGAGTATGGCTGCAAAACCATTACAGTCTACATTTTCCTTGAGTGGCAAAGTGATCTCTTCACAGCTCAGCTTTGCAGGAGTGACCTAATCCCCAGCTGAACAGAGAGATGCAGACACAGTCTGCCTCTGTTGGGTTGTGTGTGTGCATGCATGTGGGGCATTATATATGCAGGTGTGTGTGCATGCATGTGGGGCATGCATATGCAGGTGTGTGTGTAGGTGTGTGCACAGGTGTGTGCGCAGGTGTGTGTGCATGCATGTGGGGAATATATATGCAGGTGTGTGTGCAGGTGTGTGTGCAGGTGTGTGTGCAGGTGTGTGTAGGTGTGTGTGTAGGTGTGTGTGCAGGTGTGTATGCATGCATGTGGGGCATTATATATGCAGGTGTATGTGCAGGTGTGTGTGCAGGTGTGTGTGCATATGCAGGTGTGTGTGCAGGTGTGCACACGTGTGTAAAGGATAGGGGACAACCCTGGTCATGACCCCTCCTCAGGTAATGTCCACCTCTTTCTTTGGATCTGTCAGTGACTTGGAACTTAGGAACAGGTTTGGGTGGCTGGCTGACTGGGGAGCCCCTGGGTGCTGTGACTGTAAGAATCTGCCACCGAGCCTGGCTTTTTTTCTTCCACGTGGTTTTGGGGGTTTGATCTCAGTTCCTTGTGCTCACAACATAAGCACTTTACTGATGGAGACATCTCCTCAACCTGGCATGTGCAGTTTTCATTCTTTGGCTGGCCTGGTTTTATTTTTTTTTTATAGTAGCCAAGTAAAATTTTAATATTTTAAATATATAAACTATTTGTAGTCAGGTCTCTTTCCGCCTCTGTGCTTCATGTAAAATTGATCATATGGACAGCTTTCTTCTGTCTATGGGGACTGCCAGGGCCTTTCCCCTAGTGTGTACCAGGAACCACAGCACGATGTGGCACATTGCGAGGAGTCAACAAATAATTGCTGTGTGAATGAGTTGGGGAAACATCTGGATGGGAGAGTAACCACAACTGTGTTTTCTAAATCAGGGTTTGTCTTGGGGGATGCCTTACCTGGCCACACCCACATCCAAAGTTTGCCTCCTGCTGCTCATAGCTTTTGTTCTGCCTTGGTATTTAGACTTAACGTTCTCTGAGCCAAAAAGTGGTGCAGCCTTTGGAAGGCTGCTTCCTTAGACCTCTGAAAGGAAGTGATAGAGAGAAGGGCTTGCTGGGGACAAGAGGCTGGCCCATTCAGACTTGCTGGATCTAAGTGACTATTGGGCCGGTTTATTCTAGTGTCCCTTCCAGATGTGGAGAGAGAGAGAGAAGGAATTTGAAAACTGAGCTGGGCAGTTAGAAGAAAAGGGTTGATGACCATGGCTGTGTCAGAATGGACAGGGCTTTTACAGCTGAGGCTCCTGTCTCTACCTGTGGACACCTGAATGCCAATGGCCCCAGGTCCACACTGCATGGTCTAGCCTGGTCCCAAAGGGGGTGCTGGGGTAGAGGAAGAGGACTGACTCACTCTTCACAGATAGGGTTCTCCCTTGGTGCTGGGTTTCGTAGCCACCTTGTCTGGGTGGGAGTATTTGCTGCCATCTTCCTTGCTCAAGACACTTGATTCAAACCCTACTAGATCTTTCCCACATTTTTCAAGAAATGCTTTTTTTAAAAAAAATCTCTTTTATTACCTGAGATAGCTCAGTTGATAAAGTGCTTAGGGTACAAGCATGAGGACTTACAGCCGACTACACCTGCAATCCCAGTGCTGAGAGGGGGCGGGGGTGGGGGTTAGTTCCTTGGAGCTCTGGCCAGCCAATCTAGCTAAATTAAGGGGTTCTGGGTTGATTGACAGGCTTTGTATCCACACTATGTGTAACAAGGTGGAGCAGCTATGGAGAAAAACACCCAGCATTGGCTCTACATGCATAGCCACACGTGAGCACCAACATTCATAGGTACATACAATTTACATACAAGCCACATATGGCGCTCCCACTCTTTTTGAATTACAGGTTGTATTTATAGAAAATCGAAGGCTAATGCCACTTGCCTTGTGCTCACGAAGCTAGAAGGCAAAGTGAAATTCAAGTCCCAGCGATCATTTTAATCAGATAGACTGAAAGCTAGAGGAATTGAACCTTCTGAATTCCGTCTTCTCAACCTCTGCGGTCTTCTAACTTTCCATCCCTGTAAACTGGTAGCCAGGGACATTTCCTGGATAACGATCATAACATTATGGTCTTAATCATTGTTGTATTACAATATCTGGCTACCTGTTCGTCTTTTTTTTCCCATCCTATAAATGACATGGCTGGGAACATCCTCAGAAGTATTCTCCCCGGAAACATGGCTTCCAGAACTCCGACAATAATGGAAAGCATTAAAATATTTTATATAAGATATAGAATCTTCGTGCTTATAAATTAAATATCTGTGTGGATAAAGGATGGGTGTGAAGATGGCACTTGTGAACCCGTTGCCCATCAATTCTTGCCAAGCTCTTCTGTGACCTCCCTGACTCTTGACCTTGGCCTCACTCTCTAGACTTAAATCACTTTCTCTTATACTTTGTGTCTGGCATTGCTTCATCCACATTTTAACAACTTATACATATGCGTACATCATTGTTCTTCCTTGCTACATAGTATCCTGTTCAGATCCCCTGTAGCAGCATTTCGTTTGTATCTTACTACATAAAGCTGGCTGGAAGATCAGAAAAATAAAAGAGCCACACTGGGCAGCCTTGCACTGTTTGTCATTTGTAGTCTCAAATGCTGTTATTTTGAGCATCTTGTGCTCCTGGCATCTGTTTGCCAGTGTTTCTCTAGGAGTGAAATTAGGCATGTTCCTGACATATATTTTCAGTTACCTTAATTCTACATGGTCTGTTAGAGACAACATGGGAGGTTTTTAAGTGGTCAAGGGATGATGTGGGATTCTCCTCTGTATGCTGTTAATATGTTTCATTGCCATTGGTTAATAAAGAAACTGCTTTCGGCCAATGGCTTAACAGAGTAAAGCCAGGTGGAAAATCCAAACAGGGATGTACAAAGAGAGTAGGTGGAGTCAGAGAGATGCCATGTAGCCGCCGCAGGAGACAGACTCACCAGAACTTTGCCGGTAAACCAGAAGCCTCGTGGTAAAATATAAAATGATAGGAATGGGTTAATTTAGGATGTAAGAGCTAGCTAGAAATAAACTTAAGTTATTGGCCAATTAATTCAGTTTCTGTGTGATTATTTTAGGCCTGGGTGGCTGGGAAACAAGCAAGTAGCCTCCGACTACAAACAGAGACTTATATGAGCCTTATGAGACTTTCATAATGTCCGTGTTGAGATGGACAATACAGTTGGCATTTGGACACTCAACATCCCTAGTTCCTCCTCTATGACACCAATGACATCCTTACAAGAGGGGAGTCCCCTCTGGTCCACGTTAGAGCCAATGAGAGCCCAGTGTGTCCAGTTGGGGAATGAGACGTCCTTCATCAGTAACACATTGCTTTGACAAACAGAACACATTATACGTCCCATGTCATTACCCAGATCTCAACATGTAGCCTCCACAACAATTAGAAAATTCAGTGACACAAACAGTCCAGGACTGCTGGGGTAACTCACTGATGGGAAGTAGGATGACATCATCCAAAAGATCTTAACACATTGGTCCGTGTGCGAGACTCTCCAGCCAGCCTCTTCTGCGACTTAAAAGAATAAGAATATTTAATCACAATATGAGTATGTCTGTGCACACATAAAAGAGAGACAGACAGAGTCAGAGAGAGAGAGAGAGAGAGAGAGAGAGAGAGAGAGAGAGAGAGAGACTTTGCCTTCATTCTTTTTATTTTAGTGTTACTGTGCTGGCCTTGAACTCACCTCCAGAGTACTGGGATTACATGACAGAGGTAAATTCTAGTTGGAATCTGCAACCCCTTGGGTCATGGTTCATTGTTCTTTGTTCATTTTTTTGTGTTAGGTTATTAATATATCTTTACTGTACTTTATGTATAAATATATAGTTCTGTAATTACCCATACAATGTACATATAACTTATTACATAAATCTTATACATTTTATGAGTATATACAGAAATGAACACACTTCAAATATAGTTTTAAATGCAGTAATAAAATTTTATATCTTTAAACCCATTTAAAATATTTTCACATATAAGTAAATAGTTAAACGTATAATGTAAATTATACAGTTTAAATGACGTTGTGGTGAGGTCAGTACTGACTGAGGCAGCTGACTCAGAAACAAAGGGGATGACTGCAAAATAGTTGGAAATTTTCCCTTCTCGCCGCCACGTCTTCCCCGTGTGCAGGTATGGCCTGGGAGCACGCCTAACTGCGCATGTCTGCCTCCCTTGCCTGTGAAGCTGTGAGCTCGTTAATCCAGATGCAGTTGGACTAACTGGAGCTATAGTCATTATACTTAATTGGGCGAGTGGCCCTCTGAGCTGTCTATAAACTGTGTGTTCACAATGAGGTAATTAATAACGCCACTTCCTTTTGGGAGACGTATCATTAGCCATTATTTCTAGAAACATGACATTGATCTCTTTATTCAGAGAGGTAATTGCAGGTTTCTGAAAAGAGTGTATGGTTTACCCAACAATTCCCCGCAAATGACATCATCGCTGCGAAGTAAAACCCACAAAATCTGTCATTTTGAATCCATAGCTGGGATTTAATTCCCTAGGTGATAAAAAAAAAAAATACTCTGAAAAAAGTGTGTGTTTGTTGGGGGGGGGGGCTGGGAGGGGGCTGGGAGACTATTTTGGGATGGAAATGAGAGAGAAAGATAAGATAATTTTTAATTTTAATTTATTTTAATTTTAATTTATTAGTAGTTTCTTTAAGAGGCCTTGGAGGCAGAAAATTTGCGCACGTTTGGGTCCCGGAAGGATAAGAGAAACAAAGAAGCTTTGTTGTTTTAAGGGTTTGTGGCTGCCTTTTGATAATGGTTCTCCTATTGTGTCTTAAACTCGACTAACAAATGAATTTGATTCCAATATTACCATCTGAAAGCCCATGCATTAAGTCCAGTTCTTGACCTTAAAAATATAAGCAAGAAAATGCAGCCACCCAGGACTTGGCATTTCTCATGACTTGGATCCATCCTGTTGAGCATGAAATAAGCCAAGATTTCAGAGTAACTCTGGGTGAAGCTGAAGCCACTCCGGTCAGGTTCACCTCAGTGTTCACATTAAATTGAAAAGGTCTAACTGCTACATTTTACCTTCTTTAGTGGACTTTCTAAGGTTGTAGAGGGATTTAAAAAAAAAAAAGAAAAGAAAAGACCTTTATTCATTTGAGTTATTTTCTTTCCAGTTTCAAATCCACCTGGGTTCAAAGCAGCTTTTAGCGTGGGTTAAGGATGCTAAAACCACTGCAAACGAACCTCCATCTTACGCTTTGAGCCGTTCACGTATTGGTGAATTTAGAACTTGTGATTTTCCAACACATTTTCCTAGTCTGGCACAGGTGGGGGGGGGTCTACGGAATCCACAGAGAAATGAAATGTCCTGGGCTTTTCATAAACCTGCTTCTCACAGATATTTGGGGTCCAGGGGAGTCCCCAAAATGAAAGATGCAAGTTAGTTTGAAACAGGGTACATTTGTCTATTCTCTTAGACAAATGGAGCGGGTAGACATATAAAAGAAATCTAGCACGGAAAAATACCCAGCTTTATTTACCGAGAGGTTAGCTAGTTTGCTGAAAGCTGTTTCCTCTTTAAGATTTAATGTATATTTCTTAAATGTTTATAATAAAGGGTTAAAAGCCAATGATCTCATCTTTTCTTGTCATAATTCCTGTTAACACATTATGGAGTTAGCATGTCTCCACACCCATAAGGAAGCAATACCAAAGCGACCCCATTTAGCCATCTATTCAGCTTCCCTTCTATTCGGAGGAACAAGGGAGTCATTTGAATATGGGCTGTCTTTGGAAATCTAATAACTTTCAACCCTAGAAACAACGAACTGTCACAGGTGCAAATTCATTTCTCGGACTTAAAATAATCTTCACGATTAGTCAGAGCTCGTGAGGTGGTGTTGACCAGGACCTGATCTACAGTTAGCCTGCAACGCTCATAAACATGATTTTAAAACTTTAAGAAAAACCTGCTGAAAGAAAGCAGCTCATTTAAATTTCAGTTCCTAATAAACAATGGTGGGTTTTTCAGTGTGATGTTCATATGCTAGATAATTATTTGGATGGCGGGATTAAAATGTCATTTAATATCTTTGCACCAAATGAGAAGATATTACATTGAATAATTTAGATTTTAAGGTTTTGAATCTTGGGGGTGGTATTTATTCATGGCTTATGAGTTTTAAAAACCATAATCTCATGATGAATTTGGATAACATTATTAAAAGCCACACCTTAAAGATCTATGCCTTGTTAAATATGTTAAACTTATTAGAACAGTTGTCTGTTGGATTTTGTTTTAATGTGTTTTTAATCTATATTTGTTCTAAATGCTCACGTTTACCTCCAAATGCTTGGCCTAGTTACTTGTGCGGAGGCGTTATTTTGCTCATGCAAAGAGCAGCTCCACCTGAGATGTACTTGGTGACTATGAGAATGAAAAGTCCTTTGACTTAAAAGAACAATCGCAAACTGGAGAGATGACTCAGCAGTTAAGAGCACACTGGCTGCTCTTTCAGAGGTCCTGAGTTCAATTCCCAGCAACCACATGGTGGCTCACAACCATCTGTAATGAGATCTGGTGCCCTCTTCTGGCGTGCGGGCATACATGGAGGCAGAATGTTGTATACATAATAAATAAATAAATAAATCTTTAAAAAAATAATAAAAATAAAGAATAATCGCTCCTGTTAAGAATCCAAACTCCATTTTCTCTTTCACATCCGGCCCCAATATCTTCAATATCCCTCTTCATTTCCAAGGGAGCTGTCGGGAGAGGACACCCTGGGAGAGTCCTGAGCAGCGGGGTACTACAAAGGTTTCTCTAAAGAACAGGTTCCAGGGGTTTCTTGGTTGTAGGGATTGGAAAATGTGTTGGTGTCTTTCCCTAATGTCGTGTATTATTCTCCATGTGGGAAACGGACAATGGAAGAAGTCTTTCCAGGCGCATTTAAGTCAAACAAATAGATTCTGGGTATATCAAGTCAGTGCGGTGGAGATGGTTTTCGTCTTGCTTTGCCTGCCTTGGCGGAACTGATAAAAATCAGAAACTTCTCTACCCTTTGGATTTTTAAGTAGGAAAGAAAGACCAGATTAAGGCCTGGATGCCTCTCTCTGGGCCCGCTGAACCCGAACCAAGTGGCTACAGGTCGCAGGAACAAGAGGCTCATTGTCATCTTCATTAAGCGAACCCACCAAGCCTGATGAATGGGAAGCATTTTAAAAGTAAAATAACTCGCTAGAATTTGGATGTGTTTCTCTTTAATTAGTTTGATTAGCCCAGAGTCTGAGGACTTGTCAAACACCTGGTATTAACCCTGTACGGCTGACCTTCAGTAGGGAAAAAGCTGAGGAAGGGAGAGAGGAAGGGGGGGGATTAGCTGAATGAGAGCCCCCTTTTGTGAGCCCGTGTTCCAGACGAAAAGAATCATTACCACAACGATACTTCTAATTATACTGTCATTAGGATACATCCTGGGTTAGCGGTGGTGCAGGGAGCCTCGCTTTTAGACAACATGACCCAGGGTAGGGAAGAGGGGAGGCCTGGGAGATGGTTAACCCTTTCACCAGACAGCCCAGCCTAAGCGCCCACAGTTTCACTCAAGCATTTGCTACCGGCAAAACGTTGATGGCCCCTCCGTCACCCAGACAAGTGTTTTGTAGCTTTCTTGTGTGAAGTTACAGTTAAGCACTAATGGGTTTGTTGTTTCCTGGGGGTATGTCTGCCTCTAGGAGTCCTGTGATGGACAGACAGGACTTCACTATTCCCAGTTCCAGTGTGAGCGTACATGAGCAATATCGGGAACTGCTAAGACACAGGCCACGGGGAAATGCGTTTACAAAACAGTGTAGCTTCTAGACCAAAAGCCTGGGTTAGGGAGCCTGATGGTCTGGATTTGATTCCCAGCCCCATAACTCATTAGATCTGTGACTTTAAGTGAACAAGTCGAGGAATTCAGGAGGACTTCTGAAAAAGGAGGAATCAGAACCTTTCGGATTCCCCATCTGTTAAACGGAGGAAATGATTGGCTAGGTGTGGTGGCACAGGCCTTTATGGCTGGGCATAGTGGTGCAGGCCTTTAGTCACAGCACTTGGGAGGCAGAAGTAGAAGGTTCGCTCTGAGTTCGAGGCCAGCCTGGCCTACCTAGTGAGTTCCAGGACATCCAGGACTACATAGAGAGACGGTGTCCAATAAAGGAAAAACAAATTGTTTCTGACTTCACAAAGCTGTTAATAGGCAAAGGAGGTGTATTCGGATTCATTCCTAGTGATTAATATCACTAACTACACAACAAGCTTTTGGAAAATGGTTAAAGATGCAGTTACCAGGTCTTTTGTGTGCACATGTGTTGGAGGGAGGCCGTGTGTTGGTTCCCGGCTGCTCTCTGCTTGTTCGTCCTGGCCACCCAGAACTGAAATAATCACACAGAAACTGTACTAATTAAACCACTGCTTGGCCCATTAGCTCTAGTTTCTTATTGCTAGTTCTTACATCTTAATTTAACCCATTTCCATTAACCTGAGCATCACCATGAGGTCGTGGCCTGCCAGCAAAGTTTCAGCACGTTTGTCTCTGGTGGTAACTCCATGGCTTCTCCCTGACTCCCTCCTTTCTCCCAGCATTCAGTTTAGTTTTCCCCACCCAGCTCTGTTCCCCTATAGCTTTGCTATAGGCCCAAAGCAGCAGTGCCTTTATTAACCAATGATATTCACAGCATGCAGAGGGAAATCCCAGACACATGGATATTACACGTATGTGGGTGAACACTTGCAAATAGAAGTCTTAGGTTTGATATTGGGAATCTCCCCCTTCTCAATCCATCTCAAAAATTGAAGCAGAGATGGCTGATGGAACTAGTCTAGCTAACCTGATTGTCTAGGAATCCCATCTCCATTCCCAGAGCCCCTGTATAAGCTGATGTCTGCCTGGCCTTTACATAGGGGTTGGGGATCCAACCTCAAGTCCTCAAGCTCGCACGGTAAACACTTGACCCACTGAACCATCTCCCCAACCCCAGGCTAAAGACTCATTAAGATGAGTGTACACATTCCTGAAATTATTAGACATGCAACTATTTCTGTCTATGTTATGCAGAACCTCCTGACCAAGGCGGCATGTCTGGGGTTAGGTATTCTTTATTTCTGTGGACTCTAGATAAAATGTTTCTAAAGAAGGCAGATAAAATGTATCTAAAGAAGGCTGGGCGATCAACCGAATTCTTTATTCTCCCATCCTGCCTGTCTGCCTCTAAGTACAAACTCCTCAAAACTGTGTTGGTATAAATACCAAATAAGACAGATTTTTCTAATAAGGGTGGTATGCTTTGTGTTGGTGACATTTGGAGAGTGAGAATGATAATATTAGAAAGAATCTCTTAATACTTTCAGGACATTATTCTTCAGGACAATGCACTATGATGCCCCAAATGGGGTCATGGATTTCAGTGAGAATAAATCCAATCCTGTTGACATCTTTTAAAAACTGTATCTGCCCCAGATTTCAGTTGGCAGTGAGATTTCAAAAAAAGATTTTATTTCACATATTCTTCATACATATAAGTGGATTTACATGTAGGAGAAGAATGTGAACTATTTGGAAGAATAGCACTATTTATATTTAAACTATTCATGTACTTTATGGTGTTTCTTTTCTGTCTGTGTTTGAACAATAGCCTAGAAAAACCACAGTTTCAACTATTGTAAAGTAAATCGGTCTTGAATTTCACACTTCAAGAGTGTGGAGTTTTCATGAAGCATAAAGAAAAGATTGTATGTTGAAGAGATTGATATTGCTGACAAATAGGGATAAAGGCTCAGTGTGGCCATGGAATGAGGGAAGTGACAAGCCAGCACTGTGGGGAGGTGGGGGCTGTATTGTCTGCTTCAGTGTGCCTCTCTCTCTCTGTCCCCATCCCTCCAAAATATCTACATGCCTACATCCTACACAAAGATAAGGTTATACAGCCCCTCCCCAGTAAAACCATTATGCAGCATTTCTAATCTAGTAATGGGGATTTTTATTAAATAGAATCATTATTTTTATTTTTAAGCCCTTCCTGTGATTAATTTACAATCCACACATGGGGAGAGGGAGGTGGATCATACTAAAGTCACTTGATTCTGAACTCTGAAGGTAGCTAAATCCAGGAGCTGGTTAATTTCTGTGACCATTGTAAAGATGACATTGTATTGCTATGAATTTTAATTAAAATAGCAGACTTTGTTTAATCCCTTTATTAAAAAAATCTCCCAAGGATGCGAGTAAAAAAAAAAAAAGTTTATGTAAGAAAGCAGTTCATTTTTGAGATGTTTGAATCTTCTGTTCAAGTCTCATAAACTCAGCCTCCACCACTATTTCTTCTTCAAGAAGGCAGTTCCCCTCCCACCTAGTGTAAAAACGTAGAGCCCAAAATTTGATTTTAAGTATAATTAGGGCCCTAAAATGTGTGGTTGCGCTCCGAAAACTCTATCTCTGAGCTTTTTTTTTTTTTTGCAGTACAAGTTAATTAACTGGATTTAGATATTTGCAAGATGATATATTTAATGGGATTACTGCTCATATAATGTTCTCAGTGACTGATTTGGAGTCTAAGCTCGCAGGACCAGGGGCTGGATTTCCAGCTCTTTGAGAGTTAATGTTGTGTTAAGGAAAAGTACAATCTGACCCTCATTGTTGATGAATAGGTGAGTTATTCCCGTGAAATGGAGCCGGGCCCTACATGGGCTGTAGCCTGGCAGATGCGTGATCAGGAGGGCACAGACTGTCACATTCCAGCAACTGCCCCCAGATAGCTGGATCCCCACAGCTGAACTCCGGACAAGTTCAAGGCAATTGTGTCTCGGTCAAAACAGAACGGCCTATTATTCGCAGTCAATCTGATGCTCCAGCCAAGGCCTCAAGATAAACACTCATGGTTAGGTTTGCCGAGAGTTAAAAACGGAAGCATACAATACCGCCCTGCACCCCTGGACCTGGCCATTGTAAGGATGGAATACTCTAAATCCATCTTTCAGTGGGGGAATTCAAAATATGTGTGACTTATTTTATTAGACTGTATGGAAAGGTAAGGGATAGGGATGCCCTTGTAAGGAAGGCCAGTGGAGGAATGAGAGGCTTCAGGAAGGGAGTGAGAAAGAAGACAAGAAGAAAAGAGGAAATGGGAGGGGTGGGGAAGAAGAAAGGGAAGGAATGCTTTCTCTTCTTGTCTGTTTTTGTTTCTATATTCTTTTTTTTTTAAGCACATATATTTTGGCCCATCGGTTGGACATATTCCAGTGTTTCCCCAGTCATTGCACATATGCCTAAGGACTATAATTTCAATTGCTCTCGTTGGAGAACTATTGTGAAAAGAACATTTTAACTAAAATGCTGAAATTTGCATTAAATGTATAAATATTAGCTCAGTCAAACCACGATTAAGAGAAAGTTTGTTCTCCTTCAGTTGAAAGGCCCATGTAATTCTTCATTTCCAATTGCAAGTTAATGACTGAGAAGCTCATGGGTGGGTTTGCCTTATAGCTTACCTCTGAGATCATCACTGGAGCCCTTCAGGCACAAGATGGTACACAAGCAGTGGTCCTCAACCTTCATCGTGTTCTGACCCTTTGCTACAGGTCTTCATGGTGACCCCCAACCATAAAAGTGTTTTTGTTGCTACTTCATAACTTACAATCTTGCTACTGTTATGAACTGTAATGTAAAGATCTATGCTTTTGATAGTCTTAGGCCACCCCTTTTAAACAGATCATGACCCACAGATTAAGAACTGCTGCATTAAATAAAACTTCTCTGAAAAAGGGATAGGTGGGTGAGAGTTTAGAGGCAAAACGGAATTGTTGAGTATGGATCGCTGTAGAAGGGCAGAATCTACAAACTGGGAGTTGAAGACGCTGAGAGGTCACTTGATCTAAATTCTAGGGGGCTGTTGCCCAAGGAGGCAAAATAACTCTCTGAAAGAGAGAAGAGGATCCTGGATGTAACATGAGGGTCGAGGGCTGGCTTGTTGGGATTACTGTCTTGCCTGGTACCCCACAGCCAGCAAGCCCCAAAGAAAATCACACAGAGAGTCTACATTAGGTTATAAACTGATTAGCCCATTAGCTCAGGCTTCTTACTAGCTCTTGTAACTTATATTAAACCATTGTTCTTATCTATGTTAGCCACATGGCCGGTACCTTTTCTCAGCTGGGCAGCTCACATGTTGCCTCCCTGGTGATCTGCACAGGAATGCCAAGGGAGCTTCCTGTTTCCCCGAATTCTCCTGTTCTCACCTCTACTTCTTGTCTGGTTTTCCCACCTATACTACCTGCCTGGCCAATCAGCATTTATTTAAAACATGATTGACAGAATACAGAATTGTCCCACACCACTGGGTCTTACCTGGTTCCTGAGATCCCCTCAGTGGATGGCTAGGCTACAGGAAGGGAAGAGGACCAGAGTGGGATGTATACAATGAAGAGGAGTCTGGCTTCTTTCTCCAGTAATACTCTACAGAGTCAGGACAAGGTCATAGGCTGCTCCACATAGCCCTGTTCTGCCTACACCGACACCTGTGCATGGGGAATCCTTCCTTCTAAGTGGCTGGGGACTTTGAGTCACCTAACCCAGTAAGTAGTCTTTCAGTAATTCCTCATGTAGTCCCAAGGACTTGGCTTACAGGATTCCTTCACCCTTTCTCTTCCTATCCCTCTGCCCTTCTATTTTACTCAGCAGTTTGGGATTTTCGAGACCCTGGAATCTTTGGATTGAAGCCCGCCTTAAATAGGTCCCTCCTAGCTTATTTGAATCCTCATGTGTGTCCAGCCCTGAAGATTTAAGGGTTCATTTTACTGCCTTATTGAGCTTTTTCTAGGTCCAAGGATTGCTATTGACCTCCAGCTCCCTTCACCTCATTAACCTTCACCTCTCCCTCATATCTTAAGTCCTTTTCTGCTCTTTGTTGACCTGTAAGACCAGCTCAGTCCCTGTGTCAGAGCTTTGGTAGCTCATATATCTCTCCGATAGAATCAAGCAGAACTATGATTTGATATAATTTTATATATTCCTGTACTACTCCTAGTGCAACCTTTTGAAATAGTTAAGACTCACAAGAACATTAGAACTCAGGGGGCTGTGTGGCCATCATTCAGCATCCTCCGGCAGTCTCACTGGACCTAACCCCAGGATAATGTCAAAACACTGGTGCAGGTATCAGGGGAAGAGCTCAGTCTATAAAGTCCCTGGCTTCCATGAAAGCATGAGAACTTGAGTTTGATCCCAAGAACTTATGGAAAAATACCTGAGGGAATCCAATACTGATATCGGAGTGGTGGGGATAGGTATATCCGTGGAGATTTCTGGCCAACTAGCCTAACCTGCTAGGTGAGTTCAAGGTCAGTGAGATATATTACCTCAAAAACATTCCATGGTGAATATGTCCTGATAAATGACACCCAAGGTCTTTTGGCCTTCTTGTGTACATGAACACACATGTACCAATAGAGCGACAAGTGTACCTACACAGAAATATTGATATATTACTATTTATCCCTCTCTCCTTTTTTCTTCCTTCTTTCCTTCCTTCCTTCCTTCCTTCTTCCCTCCTCTCCCTTTTCTCTTTCTTTCTTTCTTTTTTGGTAAAGTGTCTGCTCAAATCTTGCCAGATTTCTGAAGCTGGCAAGATGGACCAGTGGGTTAAGGCACTTGTCTCACAAGCCTAGCAAACTTTGTTCCATCCCTGGAAATCATGTAGAGGTGGAAGGAGAGAACCAATCCCACAAAACCGTTGTCAGCCTCTCCATCCACATATCCCCATTTCTCTCTCTCTTTACAGATCCCCCTCTCTCTCTTACACACACAGACACACACACACATGCACACACACACAGACACACACACACAAAACACACACACAATACACACATACCACACACACACCCCAAACAAACAAGTAGAAAATTCTTACTGGGTTTTTAACTGGGTTGCCTGCTTAATGGATATTTAATCTGGGATGTTCTTGAGACAGTCTAAGATTGCCAGTCTTCAATCAAATAAACTACGTATAAATTTCTTGTTCCAGTTACATTTTGCCTTTAAAAAATCATCTTAGGTGGTATTTTTCAAAGGAAATTTTCTTAACACGGTTTAATCTTTTATGAATAATATACTTAAGAACATGTCTGAGAATACTTTACCCAATTCTGGTTCAAAATACCTTCTTCTGACAGCTGTGCGGTTTTAGATCTATGTTTCATTTTGAATTAGCTTTTGCCTAAAGTGTGACTTTTCGTTGAGGCTTCCTTTGTCGCTATTTTAGCCTAGGTCGTGTCTTGCTCCAGGCCCTTTTGATGAAAAGTCTGTCTTTTGTCTGGATTCCTCACGTGTTTTTTGTTTGTTTGTTTGTTTTTTGATTTTTTTTTTTTTGGTTTTTCGAGACAGGGTTTCTCTGTGGCTTTGGAGCCTCTGCGTTGGAACTAGCTCTTGTAGACCAGGTTGGTCTCGAACTCACAAAGATCCGCCTGCCTCTGCCTCCTAAGTGCTGGGATTAAAGGCATGTGCCACCACTGCCCAGCTTCCTCACGTGGTTTTAAGCAAATATTGGTGACCAACCTTCTATGGGACTTAGCTGATGGGTGGTTAGTTTATTTAGGCCCCATGAGGTTGAGGCCCATTCTTATCCCTTTTCTGTTTGTCTCTCCACCATTTGCCCAGATTTACCTCAGGGAAAGTGTTTGCCTGTTTCTGAAGTCCTGGGATCATAGCCATGCGCTGCCCTGCCCTGCTTTTATGTACTTGCCAGCGATCTGAACTTGAGTCCTGATGCTTGGACAGCAAGCACCTCACCAACTGAGTTATCTCCTCAACCTGGTTGGATGTATAGCTATAATATAAATACATATTCCTGGAAGAAATGCAACCCAGGCTCTAAGGTATATTAGTTACTTTTTCATCATATGACACCATACCTGAAAGAGAAAAGTTAAGGAAAGTTAAGGGTTTCATTCCAGCATGGTAGGGAAGGCAAGACTGTGAGGGTGTATAACAAAGAATGCTCACATCACTATGGGTCAGGAAACAGAGTTGGAACAACTCTAAAAGCCTACTTTTAGTTATCTACTTCTGTTGTGGGACAATGTTCTTGTACACTGTAAAGATCTGTCAGTTATATTGGTTTAATGAAACAGTGAGTGGGCAGTAGACAGGCAGGGAGTATACTCAGGGCAATCTGACTAGGAGAATTCTGGGAAGAGGAGAGGAAAGATGCATTCACCAGCCAGACACAGAGGAAGCAAGGCGAGAATGCCTCACTGAGAGAAGATACCGAGTGATGTGGCTAAGCATAGATAAGCGTTATGGATAAATTCAAGTTGTAAAGCTAGTTAGTAATAAGCCTGAGCTAATAGGTCAACCAGTTTATAGTTAATTTAAGCCTCTGTGTATTTATTGCGGCTGAACAGCTGTGGAACCAGGGACAGAAACTTCCATCTCTGTACTTCCTCCAGTTAGGCTCTCACCCCCTAAAGTTTCCACAGTTACCCCTACCCAAAGAGCACCACTAGCTGAGAATCAAGTATTCAAAACCACGAGTCTATGTGGGGCATTTTAGATTCAAACCATAACACAGAGCAGTGGAAAGATATTGCTTATGAAACATGTCACATCATCATGCTTGCAAGCTATTCACACATGCCACAGTAGATTATGGAATCGTCGTTTTCGTCTTTTCCTGGTCTCCCAACTAAGAGAAAACAGAAACTTATAACCCTTTTATTAAACGTCAGACTAAGGAAAGAAGAGAGATACTTGACTGAAAAGCTCACTGAATTACAACTCACAGGAAGGAGCAAACTACTGGTGCCCTGGAATATTAGAATTTATACCTTGCTTTTATTTCTGTGTTAATGTCATTATTCATGTTATAGTGAATCATGATAGATTAAGAAGAGCAAGAACAACTGATAGAAACAACCTATGCTCTTCTACTCCTCTTTGAAGTAGGTCATGTGATAAATATTGAGCCCAACATTTGTCTCCAGAAAGTGACATAGTATGTAAGATTTGAAATCTACTCTGAGCATGTTGGCATTTAAGTAGGACATTCTGAGGTATAATAATGTGCCTTCTTCATAGGAAATATCCATATGTCTTACATAAATGAGTACAAATTTTATTCAATTAAGTGTTATAGAATGGTATTGGGGTCAAGTAGTGGTGTGGAGTAACAGAAGGGAGGAAGGGAGACTTAAGAGTCTTTAGAGTATTTAATGTATGCCATACCACATGTTAGATGATTTCCATCTAGTCTCTCATCCATTTTGTATAACAACCACGGTGATGGCGGATACTTACAGCTTTTAAGTGAAGGGCCAAAAGAGATTGAGGGGCTTCCTAGGGGGTAAAACTGTGGGTGAGTATCTGTAAGATGGCAAGGTTTAATCTTCGTTATTTCATACCTATGACAACTGAAGCATCTTCACTGTACCCTATGGGACCTTTCTTTACCTCTCTTCCCTGTCTCTCAGTAAAGTTATGGTGAAGGAAGCTAGGATGAGACATTGAATTTTTAATAAGTCCCAGATGATTCTAACAGATAGGAACATCAACCATTGGCCTAACCCACAGTCTCATCAAATATTTACATCTGTAAGTATAACATTTGGCACAGGTGGTCCTAAATGTTATTTAGGTCAATGCAACAAAGACAGGGTGTCTATAGACATTACCGGGTTGCAAAACTGATGACTGTTTTGTCTTTTCCAAGGGTGGTGTAATTTGTGGAGGTGCTATCAGTCTCAAATCAGCAGGATTTGCATCCCATTGTGGAAATCACTGAAGAGAGAGATAGAGTAGGAAAGGTGGCATCTGTTTGAAGAGCTGACAACTTTTGATGGACTAGTGGGGTATGTAGAATAGTTAGGAGGGTTCCAGAAAACAGAAGAGAAATTTGGAGATGAAACCTTTGTTGAGAAAAAATCATGTAAACTGGAGCCAGATACAAGTACAAGGTTTGTTTAAAGCATGACTAACGGACCAGTCACAGAGAAAGAAAGGAAAGTATGTGGTGAAAAGGGAGATTTTGAGCAAATAATAAAGTCTATGAAAGACAAGCAGCAAAGTCTATGTAGTTAGTTTTCTAGGAATAGATGAACTGTAGTGACTATTTTTGACCAGAAAATTAATTAGGTCAGATTTTCTATTTGTCAAGTGGTGCTGACATGGTTCCAGAAAAGGATCTAGGATTGCCCAGGAAAGCAACCTTCTTCTCATGATGAACACAGACTCAGTACAATTTTGTGGAGAAACAGAATCATAGACAGGTTTAGCTACTTAGTGCTCCTGATCATAACTGAAATTAATAAAAAGTGTTTCTTACTCTATACTAGCATTTGTCCAGAGTCCTTATGTGTAGATGGAAGTTTCTGTCCCACCCAGTCCCACAGCCATTCAGTCCCAAAGAAACACACAGAGGCTTATATTAATTATAGATTAGTTGGCCTATTGCTCAGGCTTATTACTAACTAGCTCTTACAACTAAATTAACCCATAATTTTAATCTAAACATCATGTTTAGCAATGTGGCTTGGTACCATTTCTCAGTGAGGCATTCTCATCTTGCTTTCTCTGTGTCTGAGTGGTGACTGACTTTCTGCTTTTCCTCTTCCTAGAATTCTGTTAGTCTGGTTATCCTGTCTATGCTTTTTGCCTGGCTACTGGTCAATCAGTGTTTTATTAAACTAATATGAGTAACAAATCTTTGCAGGGTAGAAGAGCATTATCCCACAGCACTTATCCACACAAGGTTTGAAGCAACAGGAAAAAAAAAGTGTGTGTAAATTTTTAGAAAACTCATGTTTAGAAAAATGCATAAATAAGCACAAAACTTCAAACATCTTACAGTTAGTGCAACCATGTAACCATAGGTTTAGGGAAAGAATCTCAATTCCAGTAGCCCCAACAGGTCAGAGTTATCCACTCATCCCAATATGCCAATTAAAAGAGTTGAATATGGATGAAAAGCAGAGGGGAGATATAATCGGTACTTCAATAAAAGGGAGGCAGGAAGGGGTCCATTGGTTTCTAGTTTGTCATCAAATTACTGACATTAAGGACATTAGTGGAAGAGGTATACATCTTAGTGTGTCGGTTGTGTAAGGTGGTCAGACATCCTTTCTGCTTGTGAGGTGAGCTGGGTCTCAGGAGATGGTTCCTTCTGATCCACCATGCTGCCTTGTGAGGTGGTCTCTCCTGCAATGTTTACTGTTCCTGGGATTCTGCACCTTTAGAAAAACGACTGAGTACCTTAGGTGTCTATAGTAGAGATGTCCAGAACAGGACACTGTAATAAGCTGTCCATAAGATGCCTACATTGCTCTCATCTTTTTGTCTTCAGCCTCGACGAGGGATATATTAGGTAGACCGACACTCCTTACGTGACAACTGTCTTCAGGCAGTGTTCTCACGCAAAGCAAAGGAGACAGGCACAGAATGAAGGCAGAGGTGCCAGGCTTTCCTCCTGCCTGCAGTGAAGGAGCAGTGGTTTTGACATGAAGTACTTTCCTGCAATGGAGAGAAGGCTCAGTCAGTAATGTGGCCTTGCCAAGTGTGATGACCTGAGTCTGATCCCTAGAACCCAAGTAAAAAGCCAGTTATGGTGGCGAATGCTTGTAGTCCTAGTGTTGATGGTATGCCTGCAGAGACAGGCAGATTGCTGAAAGCTCTCAGTCCAGATAGGCTAGCATAGCCTGTGTGGGAAAATTTCAGGCCAATGAAAGACGCTGTATCGCAAAGTGGTAAACTCTTGAGGAGAGATGCTTGAGGTTGTCCTTTGACCTCTACACGCATATATATATATATATATATGTGCCCACTTCACTCCCCTGACCCCATTCATACACACACACACACACACACACACGGAAGAGAAAAAGCAGCTTATACATACTATTTGTAGTAGCTGGTATGTGCCTCCTTGGCCCTCGATTGGTGATACTGCTTGGGAGGCTGTGGGAGGTGCATCCTTTTTGGAAGAAGCTTGTCACTGGGCAGAGGTCTTTGAAGCTTTATGACCTCTTTTCACTAGAAACTAGAAGTTCCGGATAAGAGTTTCTTCTTTTTACAGTTTTTGAGATGATAACGTCATGACAACACTTCTCCCTTCCCTTTTCTTCCTCCAGACCCTGCCACATATCCCTCCCAATTCTCCTTCAAGTACACAGTCTCTTTTACACCAGTCATTATTGTTTTACATTTATACTTCAAGTTGTGATTTCTCAGCTTCCTTCTGCTATCACCTGCTGCCATGCCTCCCCTACCTTTATGGACTTTGCCTCTGGACCCATACACCCAAATACTTTCTTTCTCCCATAAGTTGCTTTTGATCATGATGTTTTTATCACAGCAACAGAAAAAAGGTCACAAATCCACTGCTATAAAAACTAATGGACCCACCACCAATGCATTGCATGGTTTATGTCAACTGTGGCAAAGCCTCAAAGACCTGTGAGAGATAGGTCAGCTCTATTGTCCATGACTTTCCAAGCCAAACTCACAGCATGGCTCTAACACTTGAAGAAGTTTGTTTAGAGACAGCACCAATTTCTGTGGAGAGGAAAGGTTTGTGGTGTGTTCTATAAAGGTCATAACCCTTTCTGGGAATAGGGAGACAGGACAAGGACATATTGGCATGCCCTGAGGAAGTTCCATCTAAGCCAAGGCCGCCAAGTATGGATTTTTTTTCTCATGACACAAAATGTAAGTGACTATTGAAATTTAAAGGCAAATATATGAATTTATCTTGTTAAAAAAAAACAACAAGTAACAGAAAGCAAAGGGGGGAAAGGAAAGGGAGGAAGGGAGGAAAAGGAGAGGGATGAAGGGAGAGAAGGAAGGAAAGCTAGAGAAAAGGGAAGGAAGGGGAGAGTGAGGAAGGGAGGGAGGGAGGAAAATAAGGAGGGAAGGATGGCTCCGGCTCCCTCATGTCTATAAGCTGTATGTCTTCTGTTAGCATTCTCAAGCTTGGAGGCTGCTTTAATTAGAAGAACCTGATGGTTCCTCGCCAACCTCCTAACGCAAGTAAATTCCAGATCAAAACTTCATAGAACTGATTCCTATATGATTTTAGCCCAGAGTCTTAAACCGTTGAGCCTCCCTAGCTGTTAAGAAGATCCTGACTCATACCATCATCAAACACGGAGATTCCTGTTCTTATTTTTAAAGGAGCAGGAGACAAGGGAAGCCACTATGGGGCCTTAGAAAGCAGTGCAGGAGACACAAACTAAGCCATTAAAATTCAACACAATACCCTGGATTCCTGTTAAGTCATTTTTGAAAAGAGAAACAGGCATTGGTTACACGAAGATAAGGCCAAGATGCTTAACAGCAGGTAATTGAGATGCCCCACTGCCAGCGAAGGAGGAAATGGGCTCTGTCGACGTGACTTGGACTTGGCCTGGGGAAGCATGTAAGGTCTACCCAGAACTCATTCTGGGTTGTCCCTCTGTCGCCAACGATTTAAACAAACCCTTTAGTGTCCCTGTGAGCGTGCATCATGAGATGTTAGGAAAGAACAACCCTTCAGTGTATTCATGAGCAAGTGGCCAGGTCACGCCTGCAAGTGAATACTTCACAAAGTAATACCAGCAGGCTCTGGGGCGGCCCTGGTGCAGGCACGCGTTAACTCCTTCAGAGCAGGTCTGAAAAGCTTACATTCAGGGTACATTAATCTGAAAACAAGTGTACTTTTGTGTCTATGGAGGATCCTTTTCATTGCCATCAATTTAGTACATCGATAGACTGAGATCCTAGCTTTGGTATCAGGTTGCCCCCCATACAAGGCCAGACCCCTCCTCAGGCCAAGCTACTTAATTGAGACTAATCTGAAGTGAAGTGAAACTGTGTATATCCTCTTCCTGGTTCCTCTCCACCCTCATAGAGGCTCTCACTGCCCTTCTCTCAGTCACCGCTCCAAGTTTCTTGGGAGGGAATATTGTCTGATCATGTTAGGAAAGGGCTAGAGAAACACTTATGCATCTACACACAGGCACAGGGACATGTCTGTCTGCATAAACACACACGTGTGCACGTGTCCAAGACAGCTAAATGCACGTGTACTCTTTGTTCATCCTGATAAGTAAAAGGACAGAGCAGTTCTTCGAGAAACATCTACCTAAGTTGAGGAGAGATGACTTTAGACAATACATGTTATCTGCTTGCTTGGAGCCCTGCATAGACACCTGGTTTCTAACAGTATTTTGTTTAGCTTTAGTATTGCTTTCTTAGTAAATAAAAATACAACAAAAATATGTTTTCTTGTTTTTTTCTTTATTGATACAGTGTCTTGTATGAAGCCCTGCTGACCTCTAACTTGCTTTGTAGACCAGGCTGCCTTAAAACTCACATTGTCTGCATCCACCCCACAAGTACAGGAATTAAATATGTGCAGCCCCACACTCAACTCAAAATTTATATTTTACCTGAGTGATACTTTAAAAATTGTATACTTTGTTGCTTTCTTATTAATATCAAAACTAATGCAAAATAATTTATGAGTTAAGCAGTTTTGTCCTGCCTGGCCCTACAGCTGTTCAGTCCCAAAGAAACACACAGAGGCTTATATTAATTATAAACTATTGGTCCTATTAGCTCAGGCTTATTATTAATTAGCTCTTATAACTTAATCCATAATTCTTGACGTTTTTAGCCATGTGGCTTGGTATCATTTCTCAGTTACCAGCCTGCTTCTTTGGCAATGATCCAGCCACTTAGGCTGCAGCCTGGTGGGAATTCTTTTCCTGCAGACACTGACTCTGCTTTGCCCCTAAAGGTAGCTTTCACTAAATCTCTATTGTTCTATTTATAAATAAAACACGAGACTCAAAGGCTGGGGTGAAAACCTGCTAGCTCAGAGAGGTTGACTAGTGCAAGCTAACCTTCTCTCCTTGCTGGCACCCCCCCCCCCAAGAAGCCTGTCCTTCTGCTCTGCCCAAACAAAAAAAAGCCATGCTTTAAAACCCCTCTCTGCTACTTCAGGTGCACTGCTCTATCTTTGGGTATGTCTATCTATCTCTCCCAAGTGCCCTCTGATGCTCTTTGATTACTTTCTGTCAACTATTTGATTATTCAACCTCCAGACTTAAGGTTAATTTTATTTAATTAATGCAAATGTAAACTTGGGGTTCACAGTGTAATTGAATATCCCCCACAATGCAAAGAACTACTAGCAACTGAGAAAAGCTAAGAGCAGGAGAGGTAGCTTTCCCCAGGGAAGAGCACACCAATTGGTTGTCCTGAATCAAATGGTCAGCCCCAACAGTCATACATATGAGAAATAGTATGTGGACTGATCAAGTTATATTTAGGAAAATATATGTACATACATTTAAGCACAGG